>OY720443.1:116154363-116506863 GCA_963082915.1 Dolichopus griseipennis
ACTTTCAACAAATAATTGTGATAGTGTAGTTGATCTCATGAAAATATTACAATTGGCCAAAGAGAACTTTACTGAAAAAAAAGTAATAAGAACAAGAAAAAATAATGATTGGATGACTAAAGAAATAATTAACCTCATCCAAAAAAGGAATAAATTATTTAAAAACTTAAAGAAAACCCTAACTCCCCAGAAATTCAAGCCAAATTTAAAAAATTGAAAAATAGTGTCACGAAGGAAATAAAGGTCACGAAGGAAATAATACTTAGCTGGGCCGGATCATAGAAAAATGTGGGAAGTGCTAAACAACTGTATACTGAAAAAGTCGTCTAATTGCAGTAAAGTTATCAATGAATTAAATAACAATGGCATTAAAATATGTGATAATTTCTGTATTGCTAATACTTTTAACACGTATTTTAGTGAAATTGGAAACAAGTTGGCGGATAATATTATTGATGAAGGAAAATACACAGTAAAAAACACTATTACTGAACGATCTATTTTTCTAAGAAAAACAAATGAAATAGAAGTATTAAAAATCATTAAGCTGCTAAAAAATAGTTCACCAGGAGTTGATGGTATGACATCATCAAATCTAAGGCATGTGGCAACCATTGTTTAAGAACTGGTATTTATCCTGAATGTCTAAAATCAAATATGGTTGTGCCAATATACAAATTAGGAGCAACCAATGATGTATCAAATTACAGGCCTATTACTTTAACAAGTTGCTTGGGAAAAATATTTGAAAAAATAATAAATATTAGAATACAGAATTTTATTCAAAAGGTAGGTTTTGATGATAATCAATTTGGATTTCAAAAAGATATTGGAACCGATTCTGCAGTCTTAGCATCAACAAACTCTATAGTAAGCAAATTAGATGCAGTGAACTATGTATGTTCAGTATATTGATTCATATTATTAAGTATTGATTTAAAAAAAGCATTCGATACAGTTGATCATAAAATCCTGTTAAGCAGACTATATGAAATCGGTATAAGAGGAACAGCTCTGGATCTTCTTAGATCTTATTTACAAAATAGGAAATTAGCTACAAGAGTTAATGATGTATTGAGTAACCAGTGTACTATAAATATAGGTGTTCCGCAAGGATCAGTACTCGGGCCTACTCTGTATCTGCTTTGTATCCATAACATCCAATGTGCTAATTTACAAGCCGATTACAAGATATTTGCGGATGACACATTGCTCATTTACAGTGCTAAAACCAGAGATGAATTAGAAAGAATAATAAATGAGGAATTGTACAAATATAATAATTGGTTTAAAGGCAACAAATTAAGTATAAATGCTGATAAAACTAAATTTACCACACATAAAATGAGGAATAAAGCTGATATAAATCTAAAAATATTGATAAGCAATGTTCAAATTGAAAGAGTTGATACATATAAATACCTTGGTGTAATAATTGATGAAAAACTGAGATGGGAAAATCATATCAATAAAATAGCATCCAAAATTGCGCCAATGCTTGGAGTTAAACTAAACAGACAAGCAACCAATAATATATGTCATGCTCATATCATGTCATAGATTAAGTATAATATATGTAACTGATCCAGTTGCGCTACATGGTTTAAAGAAAAGGTCAGTACTTTGATAAAGAATGCAATTAAAAGTTTATACAAGTTTAGCTAGCTGACACCAACAGTCGAAATTTATAAAAAAACGGGATATTTGATGCTTCCGGAAATTATTATTATGGAAAAAGCCAAATTAATTTTTAAACTCGAAAAAGTAATTTACAAGAAGCTAGAGCTATTTAAATCATACTTTTAGAAGCCTGAACTATTTAAATCATACAAGATCTAGAACGGAGTTATCTCACAGCAGCGGATTATCCTCAGCTATAAGAATCTACAATAACCTACCAAATGATCTTAAACAGACCTCTAACATTAAACTATTTGTTAATAATCTGAAGTAGCTACTAAAGAGGAATACATCATAATATTTAATCGGCTTATTTTTTCCCATACAAATATAAACATCCTTTTTCCGCAGCTCAATCAAACTATTATATGCGCCGCCTTATGTCTTTCTTTGTTTTATTGAAACCTTTTAAAAATTTTTTTTTTGTTTTTTTTTGTCTTTATCTCTCTAAAATTCCAGTGAAAAAAAAATGAGTTCTGTTCAAAATGAAAGCAATACATTTGGTTTATACAGTAGTTTTCATTTATAACGAACTCTGTTCAATTTTAATTATAATAAACGTTACACCTTTTGCCAAAGAATTAAATTTTACCTAAAAATGTATTTAAACTTATTATATCTAATAATGTTGCTTGATGATTAATTTAGTAATTTTATATTTATTTTTGATAAAAAAAAATACTAATAACGCATTAAAAATACCATAAAAATTTCATTAGTAGAAAAAGCTGTATACATAGGCTTGAGGCTGACACATCAAATAAAATTCTAGAAAATGAGTTTAAAGTGCCCTTAATTAATAATTAGCACATTCTACAATGTTCAAGTCTTATACTAATTTTTTAAAATTCGCAGCATTCTTTTAAAACGACATTCTTTTATTACGACGAATATTTTCTGTCTCTTTATGGTCGTTATAAGCGAGCTCTACTGTATGTTTTTTTTTTTTTTTTGCTTTAAAAAATCATTTTGCTACTTCGTAAATGTTTAATGCCTTTTGTTAAGTATAACAATAAAATAACCGACTTTTAAAATATATTCTGTAGTTGCCATTACGTTTGAAAGCTATATAACAAAAGTTGTTATAAAATATGTTTGCAAAAAAATTATTACGAAAAATCTTTCTTAAAAAATAATTTGTAATTTAAATGATTTGTTCCTTAGGGCCTAACCAAAATCAACGCTTATGGTGTATAATTGCTAACAAAAAGTTTTAAATTAGTAGTTAAGTACATGGTATTACATGAGAATAACTTACTGTATCTCGAATTTTTAAAATTTAAACATTGACAAAGTATAGAAAAGTGTTATTGATTTTTCTTATGTTGTTATTGTTCTAAAAATAAAATATTTTAAAATAATATTGTTTTTAAAACTACCTATATTTTTTTAAAAAATACATTACATATATTCAAATTAATTGAAATACCTATAATATGTTTGCAGAAACAAAGAAATTACATTTCTTAAGAAAAATTATGTGTTCTTTAGGGATCAACCAGAATAAATGCGTACGGCGTACAGTTTCTGTCAAAAAATTTTGAAATAAGTAGGTATGTTATAAACTGTATTTCGGAATTTAAAATTTTAAAATTTGACAAAGCGTATAAAAATATTGTAATTGTTTTTTTCTGATGTTGCTACGATTAAGTTTTCAAATAAAATATTTTAAAATAATATTTTTTTTTTTTAAAAAACATACATTCAAAATAATTGAAAATACTTATAATATGTTCGCAAAAAAAAACTAAAAATAATCTTCAACTTAAATAAAAGTTGACGCATAATATCTGTCAAAAAATTTACAAATAAATAGGTACATGAATTTACATGAGAGCAACCAAAATACGCGTAATGCGATGTACTGTAATCGGATTTTTAAAATTTACAAATTGACAAATGGATATTTGGTTTTTCTTATATAAAAATTGAAAATATACCTATTATATGAAATTAATAAAATTTTTTGTACTAAATTAAAACATTCAAATAAATATTTTTGTGTGTACGCGCGTATCAATTTACTGATATATAGATAGACATATTGACGTACTGCCGTATAAAAATTGTACGTCGTATGCTTTAATTTAGATAAAATAAATATTTAATTATCTACTCCTTTCATTTACTCTTTTTCAAGAGGCGGTGTGCTGTAACTGTAAAAAGAGTAGTTTACTCCTAGACAAATAGGTATAATATAAAGTAACGTAAAGAATTCAGAACCATTTTTTGTATATGTACAAAATTTACATTTATAGTAAAAATTTCAGATTTTATTATTGAAATGTAGTGCTTATTTGCCTTTGTAGCTACTAAATTTAAAAATGGAATAAGGGGATGAAAAATTTATCACTTTTTTAATTGATTAGTTATTTTTTTTTAATATCTTTGTAGATATGTTATAAATCTTAAAATTGTGTTTTAAAAAAAAATCTCGACTTCTGTCAACTTAACTATTATTTTGTATTTTGGCAGCTTCAATATCTATATATATAAAAATGAAAGTTTGTTTATTTGTTTGTTTGTTTGTTTGTATGTTTGTTTGTAGCGAATAGACTCCTAAACCATGATACAAGAAATACTAAGATAACGTCAATATAAGTTTCATTTTTGTCTCGTTCTGCGCATGACGTCATATGAGAACAAATAAAAATTTTATAGAATAAATGTATAGAAAATTAATGTATCGGTATAGATTATCATGGGCATAGATCATATGATAAAATTTCATAATTTTTTTATTACATTATATAATATAAAAATATAAATACATATATTATAAAAAAATTTTTTTAATTTTGTTAACTAATATAATATATTGATTTATGTACATAGATAAGTATTATTATACCCTACACATGATACAAAGAAATTTAAGATTAACTTGAATTTTTCTAGTGTGGGGTGTTTATAAGTCGGTTGATTCGATTTTAGGAGCTATAAGGGCTCGAAAATTGAAATTTTGCTATTTTTAAACACCTGTAACTTGAATACCTGTCCAAATTTTTTTTTAGTGATATACAAAATTCAAAGCTCTATAATTATATTTTAACATGTGTCAAAGGTTTTTCTTAATTTTGAAGGGTGACGAAGTTACAGCCCCTGCAAATTCCAAAAAAGCTTTATATTTAAATTGATATAACAAGATTTCTGTTAGGTTTATTTTCAATCGAAAAACGATAGAAGAGAGCTGCTTTTATAGGCTTTAAAGAAATATGTCACTTAAATGTATAGGGTTGCCATGCGGTACTAAAATTTACCATTATATAAAACTCAATTTTTGCAAAATTTTTGGTCCCATATATCTTCTAAACGGTTTAAGATAGGATCCTGAAATTTTGGGGGAAGTTAGATACTCAAATACTAGTAGGAGTCGGTTAACAAAATTTTTTTGTCAAGCCTCCTTTTTAGGAGCTATAAGGGCTCGAAAATTTAAATTTTGCTATTTTTAAGCACCTGTAACTTGAATACCAGTCCAATTTTTTTTTATTAATATACAAAATTTAAAGACCCAACATTCTTTTTTAACATATGTTAAAGGTTTTTTACTTAAATTTAAAAGCGGTTCCTTAAATTGAAGAAAGTGTCTCTCAGTTTTACTCATTTTTGCTTAGATAGTATAATTCTAAGTAAAATTCCAAATTTGTTTTCACAATTTAATTCCTAGAACCTGAAAGATGGTGGGGGACGGAGAGGGGGGGCGGGTTAGATTAAGTTAGATCCTTGAGAAACTTGGCAACCTGCCCCATTGAAGGACTTTAACAACTTTAAAATAAAAACTTTACTGTTAGCAGTAAATTTTATAAGTAAGCTGTAACTATTTCCAAGTAAATATTTCCAAAGTAAAACTCAGTATGTAACACAATATAAATTTGAAAATGTGCTTTTTTAAAAACCCTTGGTTTTTTATCATCACTTGTTTTCTATTGCAATTATTGCAGTTAATTTTACTGCACACAACATTTTATTTAATTTAAAATTTTGTATTTTAGCTTTATCCTCTTAATTAAATATATTAAATATTTATAAATATATTAAATTTAATATAAATATATTAAATTTTATTTTAGTTTTAACTTTTAAGTTTTAACAATAACAATACCAATAACACTTGTTTATATTTTAATAATAAATAACACTTGTTGCATGTTCTCATGTTACGTCACTATTTTAAAAAGAGAACAAAGTGAAGTTGGTTGATATGCGCATGACGTTATCTTAGTATTTATTGTATCATGCTCCTAAACTGCCCAGCCGATTTTCATGAAAATTTGTATATAGGGGTTTTTGGGTACGGAAGGAAATCGTGGCCCAAAAATTTTGCTCTAACGGACCGCCAAGTTGGGGCTGTGGTGCAAGTATTTAAACTTCTTTGTTCTAAAATGAAAACGGTTTGACCGATTGACTTCAAATTTTGTATACGTGATGCTCTTTGAGAATTGAGTAGACGCTATTAACAGTTTTGGAATTTGTTAACCCATGTCGGGCCGACGGGTGGTCAAAAAAAATTTTGGGTCCAAATTTTGTCCGATTTTATGAAATTCAGCTTTGGCTTAAAAGCAAACCCCAAAAAAAATTTTGGTGAGTTCCATTAACCCATTGCGGCCCAACAGCTTTTTATAGGTTTTTTCAATACTTTACTCTAAATTCGAAACGGTTTGACCGATTGACTTCAAATTTTGTATAAGTGATGCTCTTTGAGAATTGAGTAGACGCTATTAACAGTTTTGGAATTTGTTAACCCATGTCGGGCCGACGGGTGGTCAAAAAAAATGTTGGGTCCAAATTTTGTCCGATTTTACGGAATTCTGCTTTGGCTTTAAAGAAAGCCCCAAAAAAAATTTTGTTGAGTTCCATTAACCCATTGCGGCCCAACAGCTTTTTATAGGTTTTTTCAATACTTTACTCTAAATTCGAAACGGTTTGACCAATTGATTTCAAATTTTGTATACGTGATGCTCCTTGAGAATTGAGTAGACACTATTAACAGTTTTGGAATTTATTAACCCATGCCGGGCCGACGGGTGGTCAAAAAAAAATTTGGGTTCAAATTTTGTCCGATTTTATGAAATTCTGCTTTGGCTAAAAAGAAAACCCACAAAAAAATTTTATTGACTTGCATTAACCCATTAGGGCCCAACAGCTTTTTATAGGTTTTTTCAATACCTAACTCTAAATTAAAAACGGTTTGACCGATTTTCTAAAAATTTTGTATACGTGCTCCCCTGTGAGAATTGAGTTGACACTATTAACAGATGTGGAATTTGTTAACCCATGTCGGCCCGACGGTTGGTCAAAATAATTTTGGAAGATAATATTGTCAAAATTTGCGAAGTACTGCTTTGACTAAAAAGAAAGCTTCAAAAAATTTTGTTGAGTGATTTGGAAGCAAATTACGTCCATTTTTGCGTAATACTGCTTTGCCCAAAGAGAAAGTGTAGTTCCGTTAACCCAGTGGGGCACAGTGGCTTTTAATAGATTTTTGCGTTACTTAACTCTAAATTAGAAACGATTTGACCGGTTTTCCTCAAATTTTATATGTGTGAAACAACTTGAAAATAGAGTTGAATCTGCTAACAGTCGGTCCTACGATTGTTCAAAAAAAATTTTTTGGAAGTAAATTACGTCAAAATATGGAAAGTAGTTTGTACTGCTTTGAATTACAGAAAGTTTCAAAAATTACTAGAACATTATTCTTTTTAAAACCTAGAAAAATGGTTTTAAAAAGATTGCTTTCATTCATTTTAAAATTTACATGTGTAAACCGAGTGTAATTTTTGTGTTAACTTTTTGCAGTAACATCAACTTCAATTAAACCTCCATTGAGGGGCGCAGCAACGCGCACCGGGTATTAGCTAGTAATATAATATAAAGTACTTAACTTATTTACTTATGTTAAATTTTGTTGTACATATTATGCTCTATGAATAAACTTTTTAATTAGGATACAGAATACATACAAAATAGTTCAAATCGTACTAAAATGTTTAGAAAAAAGTACAGTTTACTATATGTAGGACAGCATTAACTCGAATTTTGGCTACTTGACTTCAGTAAATATGTATACATATTATGTATTTGTTTAGAAAAATCATCAAATTTTCAGAACATTATATATTTTTTTGTGTAATAAGTGTACAAAATTATACTCTCTTTATAGCGCGTTAAGATACAGCAATAAAATTCAAAAATACTTAAAAACGGTTTTATAATTGAAAAAATTATAAATTTTTTTTTAAGCAAATTTCAAACGCAAGAATTGTTGACAACATTGTTGCCATACATTTTATTATGTATAGGAAAAAAAAAATTAGTTTCGTGTAATATTAGTCTAATATAAATTACACAAAACGGATTTTTTATATAAATTTAAAAGCACAAAAAGCTCGAATTTCGAGCAAAGGGCGATTCTAGTATAATAATAATTTAATTAATATTATATAACTTTAATAAGCATATTTACATAATATATATATATATTGTCTATTGATATATACTATATACGTAGTCATGTACATTTTTGCTTGTCTTTATTTAGTTTAGTTTTAGGTTAATCTGTGTTATTTTATACCAAAATCAATTGTTTTGTTTATAGCACAGTTAAAAAAAAAGAAAAAAAAAGAAAAAAGTATTATATGTTATATAAAAGTAAAACTATAAAAAAAAGCATTTGTAATAGACTATAAGAAAATTAAATAAGTATATAAATTTAAAAAAAAAAAGATTATCAAGCTGGTTGTTTTATTTTTTCCAATTCGGTCCTGTTGTAAACAACATACTCCTTAAGTTGACTGTTTTCGTTGCGTAATGCTATGTTTTCTGTTATTTAGTTATCCATATACTCCGATAAGTCTCTCACCTTATCTTTAAGAGAGATTTGAATCTCAGTTTTTTGCGATTCTTTATTATTGATGATAGTTTCAAGCTTATTATTTATAACTTGAAAAATCAACTGTAACTTCCGAATCTCTATTTCTTTTCGATAAATAAAGTAGTTAACATAGATGTGGATGCTGATTTTCTGTTTTGCAGCTTTAATTTACGTTGTTTGCAAAACCAAATTTTTACAATATTTTGCGAATATTCTCGGATGACTTCAATGTCCAATAATGAGCTTTATTATATATTTATTAATGATGAGCTGATATGTATACAAAACTTTTTTTTACATTCACCATCACATCACACTGGAGTCCATTATTCCTCCACATTGTTGGGAAAATAATTTGCTCAAATTCGTTGATTGTTTTCAATCATTTATAGCACCACAACAGCAAGGCTTTCAAAAGGGTAGGTCTTCGGTTGCCAATCTGACTGAAATTGTTTCTGATACATTATAAACTATGGTAACCAAAATCTGCAAAACTATAACCTCACCTCGTTATTGTAAATTGTTGCAAAATGATCTTATTCAATTTGGCATAAACGTTGGCAAAAGAGAAATTATGAGCTTTTCAAGGTTAAGAGCTGATTCAACTATCAAATACGATTACAAAACCCAGTCGTGTTGGCGCTGAACGAAACTCAGATTTTTTCAAACCAGGATGCGGTTCCCCTTTCTTGGTTAAAAACTTGAAACCATCTTTAGTCCCCATAGAGGTATTTCTTATATATTCGTGACGATACGGCCTACCAAGTTCTGGATAAATACAATATAGGCACAAACTCAGTTTAATTATGTTTGGAACAAATTTAGTTTTGGTGGCCATTCAACGCATTTCTGTTTTTTGTACAGAAATCCAAATATTTCGAAGGAGAACGCTAGATACATATACCAAGAACTTAAATTAATTTCAATTTTGAAAAATTATAATTATTAAATTTTATGATTGAACTTCAGATTGAAATATTGTAATTAGAATTGGTTAATTAAATTATTGATATTTAAATATGTAAATAATTATTTACAGTAGTTCTCAGAATTTCTTATCATAAATATAAAAGATGAGAATTAACCAATTCTAATTACAATATTTCAATCTGAAGTTAATATTTCCCATACCCGTAATCTGGATCATGTCATATTTCAAGGAAATCTAAGTAGGATTCCTAAAAATATATAAATTAAATCTAACCAGAATTTTTTAACTTAAAAAAATTAAAATATTAAAAATTGATTGACATTAAAAAATAAGTAAATTAAAAAAGTATTAAAAATTGAAATAACTAATCAAGGGTACTAAATCATTTAACAGTAAATGCTCTACAGCAAAAAATCCTGAAAAGAAGTAATTGCTGCATGTGTGTAAAATTTTATTGAATTGCAGAAAAAATTTTAAATATGTAATTTTGTAATTACATTTTATAAAAATATTTATTTAAAGTTTTTTTGTTCTTCAATATTTTTAAACAGATAAAGTAATAAAAATTTCAATATTTTTCAATTGATAAATTAGAAAATTCTTTTAGTATTATAAAGTTAATTTGGCTATGTCTTATGATCAAAGTAATAAAAGCCAAAATAAATTTATGAGAAATAAAGTATGAAAATGTATTTTTTAATAAAATTGTTGTGTCATTTTTGCATTTATGTTCTCTGGTGGGGCTATTTGTCAACATATGCCATACTTATTGTATATCGCTGGAAAGAGTTTTAAGAGACCTTTCTAATGGTATAATAATAATACAGGAAGTTTTGAAAATTGCACAGTTATAGTAGTTTTTTTGAAAGTTTGCTTTTTTTTTTTTTTTTCTTTAAATTTTTACTTTAAATTGCAATATCTCAAAAATGGTAGCACCGATCCAGATGAAACAAGATGTTTATGAAAGACAATATCCTGCCCTACAATATTGTAAGATGTTGGTTCCAGTTTATGGTCTTACAGGAAAAATATAGCATTTTAATAAAAATGCTACAAAATCTTAGAAACCTTTTGTAATGCATTTTTCGACCACTAGATGGCGCCATCGCCACTAATGGTATATATATTCGGAAACTTTGAGATATTTAGTACCGTTATGTGATGACGTCATCTTGATAGCGCACAACCCCTTTCCGGAAGTTTTGCCAAATTTTTTTATAATTTTTAGGTTTTTAACTATCTACTAAAAAAATATAATTAAAAATTTGTGTTTATCTTATTAAAAATTTGTTTTATTATTTAATTTAGAATTCTAAAGGGAAAAAGCCGGGTAAAATATATTATGGAAAAGTATATACATAAATAAGCTTTCAAAATTCATATTCCATTCGGCATAAAAAACCCTTTAAGTATGTAAATATACATTATAAAATTCTAGTAAAAGTGAAAAAACTTTTATGGTTTTCTACTCGACTCAGCTACCATTCGCCATTGGGTTCAAATTAATGGCATAATCAATAATTAATAATTATAAATCTTTAATAAAAAATACTTTAATATAAAAATATAAACAAATGCAAAATATAAACAAATAATTTAATTAAATAATATAACTGGTAGATATAGAATACCATTGAGGTAAAATATAAAATATTACAATATAAACAAAAAAATGGAATTGTAAATATTGAAAATCTAAGACTTTTCTACATGTTATAAGGCCAAGTACTATCTCATGTTTAAATTGTATGTGGAATTCAATAAGACCAAATCTAATAACTCTAATATAATATGACCCATGAAAAAAACATGTGTATGTATGTTTTTTGCGATGTTTTGCCGGAACCTTTTGTTCTGCCGGAACCATTATCAGAAAAACCACTAATTTCATCCAGTGCACTATTATAGTATATCTTTTTAATAGCTATTTCATCGAATACCAATGCAGCCAACCTTTCAATTAAATCTTTTTCTGAGAATATAATGTCTAACTCATTTATATATTTGTCGTTAAGACCTATATTTAAATGTTTGATGGGGATCCATCTATTAAGGGAATTAAAATGGGGCAAATTAAGCTTTACTCTATTTCTCAAAAATTTATAACTCTTTTGGTTAATTAAAATTAATATTTATTGCTACATTTTTATTATCTTCGGATTCTACTAACACTTTTAAAATCCATTTTTAAAAATTGTTTGGCTTCGATACGCAAGTGAAACTGCCTATTAATAAATTACATAAAGATAAATCCTGCTTTTCTTTTTTTAATTTTGATTTTTTAAGTAAATAATGTTTTTTTTTTTAAATTAAATTTTGTTTCTTAAAGAAAGCTAACCTTTTAAGAACTGTCGAATACTTTTTTAAATAAAAATCTGCACTCCTCTAAAATTTAAAACAATGCCTGCAAAACAAACTTTTTTCATCTGACGAGACAGTTTAAAAATTTTCAAAAAGTAAATTCAAATTACTTACATTTTTGTTGGAATAGCATTTAGTGCTTGAATTAAAAAAAAAAAAGAAATCGTCCAACTTGATAAAAAAATACAAGCAATTGTACATACATCGATTGACAAACAAACAAAATAAAAATAAAAATAAAGCAAAGAAAAAATCTCAATTTGATTTTCCTTTGTATACAAAAAATACGGTCATCTTTTTACGATAATGCGGTGATTTCAAATATCGAATTGAAGTGATTTCAAATCAACAAAATTGATTAATATTTTTTGTTCTAGATGCATACTCTATGTATATGATTTCTTTATGCTTAAACTTAATTTAATATTTATTTGAAAAATTATAAAAAAAGGTAATTAAGTTGGTTCGTTATATTTGAAAGTTAAGCTGAAAATCTTAAACTTAATTCGATATTTTTTTGAAAAGTTATAAAAAATTTTTACAGTTTGGGTTTAAATTCAAAGCTAATAAAGCTCGTCCGTTACGTTAGAAAATTACGCTGAAAGTTTTAAACTTAATTTAATATATATTTTAAAAATTTAAAGCTTGGGTTTGAGTTCAAAACTAATAAAGCTTGTCCGTTACATTTGAAATATAGAAGTTTTTAATGTGTTTATATAGGTGTAATATTAGCCTTTTATGATCATCCAATATTCCAAACGGAGGAATAAATATTTAAGAACTCCTCTACTTCCATAATTCAAAATGACTGTGCTAAGAATATGTTTGCTGCTTTTATATTATCTCTAAATTGTATTTTTAATTCAGTTTCTTATCAGACACTGACCAAAAATGATTAATTTTATTCATCCATATACAATGATGATAGCGAGACCATCTGGATGTGGAAAAACAACATTTGTGTGTAATTTAATGGAAAATATTGATAGATTGATTTATCCGAAAATTGAAACAATAAAATGGTGTAACTCAGAAAAATCTAGCTTTTCCTGATATAGACTTTTATACCAGTATCCCAAAAGAAATAAGTGGCAATGAAAATAAACCTACTTTAATTGTTCTAGATGACTTAATGTTAGATTCAGGAAATAAACAAGTATGTGAGCTATTTACTAAAGGTTCGCACCATCGTAATTTATCTATAATATTGTTAACACAAAACGTTTTTCATCAGGGAAAATTCTCAAGAGATATATCATTAAATTGTAAATATTTAGTACTTTTGAAAAACCCTTGAGACAAATCACAGAATTTTTCCTCTTGCCAGACAGCTATATCCGGAAAATAAATAGAGTTTCTTGAGAGTATATAATGAGTCAACATCAGAACCTCATGGTTATATTGTGTTGAATTTAACACAAGACATTAATGATTTATTTCGTAATAGAACTAATATTTTTTCTAAAGAATATTGTATGTTTCTATGATACGAGTGATTTGAATAGTAGCTGCCAAAAATATGAAACGATTGAAGAAAATTTATTACATGTACTAGGAAAGTGCAACAAGAAGATATTTCTTAAAAATATTTTAAAATATTGTGATGATGATATTATAAAAACTATTGCTGAAATTGCAATTAATACATTAAATGGTAATAATAAAATATCACCAACTCAAAAAGCAAAATTAAAAAAACATAAAAAACAATTAATATTTCTAGCCTGTGCTAAGAAAATTACCATGGACAGTGGATTTTTACCAACTTTAATCGGAACTATATTATCTGGTGTAATAGTCAAATTGCTCAGTAAGACATAATGCAGCGAATGATTGTTATGTCACCAGAAATATTTTCAAAATATGTAAATTATTTCAAGATGATAAAAACTTGGATTTATAAGATCAAAAAATGAAAAAAGTTTTATAAGATAAAAAATTAAAACCATTGCAAAAATGGTACTTATATCGTCAAAATCTCCTTAAATATGGAATTAACAAAAGACACGCAAAAAAAATACCAGAAAACGCTAATAGTCTTACATTTGATACAGGCACTCAAACAAAATTCTTTTCCAAACGAAATGCATATACAGAAATTGAATTACCTAAATAAAATTTATATATAAATCAACATCAACACAGACTAATTTTGTACCATTACTTACTGATACTGATGAAGTGTTTGAATATGCTCCTAAAAAAGAGCATTCAGATATGGATATCGATTTGACACATTACGATTTAGATGATGAAAATTCATTTCATTTAGCTCAAACTTAAATGTTGAAAGATGAAAAATTAATATAAAGACCATCTTTAAGCTCTGATTATCGAATGTTTGAAACACCAAGTGATGATGTAATTACTGTTGCTGTATCATCTCCTGAAAAAAAGAAAACACTTAGATCAGCCGGTAGTTGAATTTCTTCAACTACATACTTTCACAGTTTCCTGAAACAAAAAAACGAAAACTAAAACCTTTACTAAGAAGTTCAAAACTAAAAACTTCATCAACACCGGAATGTACCACATATAAATAATGCAACATTTTATGTTTTAGAAGAAGTTAACAAAGATGGATAGTCAAGATGACTTCTGTGTAACATTGTTTAAAACAACAAAACAACTCGTTAGCTTCATTCGAAAATAAATTGCCTATTCACTTTGATTTAAGAAACGGAAACTGGAAAATCGGTCTTTCAGAAATTTATCTGAATGATTTCCTATAAACGAAAAATTTAACAAAGAGAATTGTGCTATTATTAATATCGCGGAGTATAATGTTTATGTAAGAAACATTGAAAAACCTCTTGAAAGAATCAAAGTAACCCAATATATAGGTAACACATATTATTCATATGATGGAATTACATTTGGATGACTGGAAGTTTAATTTTTTGCCAACGCTTATTAAAAATATAACTCCTAATCCAGGATTTACTCGAAACCAGGTTTTTACTGAATTTTTTAATGAAGTTTTGACATATATCTCCAATACAAAAAATTATGATGATGTTTCATTTAAAAAAAATGTCAGAATGTAATCGAAAGGATTTATTTCGTATATCACAAACTTTTGATGAAGACAGCTTTTATATAAAAGTTTATCATAACTATAATGTAAAAACATTAATAACTGAACTATTTATTAAAATAAAATTACCCGAACTATTCAAATTAGCTGTGGCTAATAATAAAGATGAATTAAATGGAATGGTGATGATTTATGCAGATAAAGTTCAATCATCTGTTTTTGGAAGTATCAAAGTACGTGCATTAAGAGCTATAAACATAGAAAATTACAGAATACCTACAAATATTGAATTTGAAAATGTCTAATACATACCTATCGAAAAAATTGTTTTGAAAAGGTAGCAATTAAAATTTGTAACCAATATGGTGATGGAATAAATTTTATTTCTAGTTACTATCCAACAAAAATTGTATTACATTTTAAAAAGCATTGATTGAAAAAAAAAAATATAAATACTACTACTCAAATATGATATTATATCAAACATGAAAGAGCTTACGTGAGATGTTATTCCTCTCAAGTAGGTGCAGGAATCAACGATATTGGACCTTTATTACAATTTTATCCAGCTACTCAAAGAGGTCGTGGTTTTGGAAATATATTTGGAAGTTTAATTCGTTACTTAAAGCCAGTTTTTACATCAAGTTGGGACTTAATTAAAACAGAGGCTGTGAACACAAGTAAAAATATTTTGGATGACATAGCATCTGGTGCAAACATAAAAGAAACTGTAATTGATCAAAGTAAAAGGGGCATGAAAAATCTACGAAAATCAGTAGATAATCAAGTGCATTCGATGTATGGTGGAAAACAAAAAGTCATAAAAAGACGAAGCAGTATAAAAAGACGCAGTTCTAAAAATACACATTTAAAGTCGAAAAAGCGAAGTCAAACCTCTGATATATTCAAATAAATATGGAGTATATGAAATCCGAATTTGATCTTTTTACATCATTACCAGTACAAAAAAGGATATTACGCTCAGTAATGGTAGCATACAATCCTTTAGCTTCTTTAGAGCCGTCACCGTCAACAATTGAATTTGTTTCGCTTGGAAATGAAGATACATATCGAGAAAAAGCTGAATTTGTGACAACATATATAAGAGGAAATACTCGTCTAATTGAAATTTCTCGTTTACAGAAAACAAATAATGAATACAATTCAGATAACGAAAGCGCTGAAATGTAATACTGTAACACGTAAACTATTTAAGGGTGTTTTTGTTCTCGATCAAATACCAAAAAAATTTTCCAAACCTGCTATTTTAGTAATAAACACCGATACTTCTGCTGAAAAAGGAACACACTGGTAAGCAATTTTTGTGCCAGTTTAGGGGTGCGCAGAGTATTTTGATTCATTTGGAAATTTACCATTCCACAGTGAAATTATAAAATTTCTTCAAAATCAATCAAAATGTTTTGTTTTTAACAATAAACGTTTACAAAGCGATCGTACATCAGTTTGCGGTCAATATTGTTGCATATATGTATATATGGATGCGATTTAGCTGCAAAAGTATGAAAAATTTTATTAATTTATTTAATACAATATCATCCCCACTCACAAATGATAAAAAAATACAAAGAATGTTTCGGACAATTTTTTTTTAAAAAAAATGTGACCAAACTCTATAAATATAAAATGTTTCATATAAAATTCTTCAGTTAAAAAAAAAATGGAGCAAATATCAAATTGAGAAGTCGTTGAAAAACAAAATCTATTATTTGGATAAAAAACAAACAACAAAAATACAAATTGTATTTAATGTTGAAAACTTTTCTGCATCAATAATTTTTCAACGTCATCATAAAGTCATTTGTGAGATGAGTTATTTGACGTGGTATGAATTTTATCAAGATCTTACAATCTATCAACCCAAATTAAATTCAAAAGGATTTTCTTTAACATATTTTAATCATACTGGGAAAAATAAAAAAATTACATTGCAACTAAAAGAGTACACCAGCCTTTTTCTTATGTTAGACTTTATACAAGCAATGGAGCTGAACTGAAGGAATAAGAATATGTATGCAAATATTTTGAGAGATGTATTGAAAAGGACAAACTCAAACTGGAACAAGGAGATTTTTACATATCTATGAATTTAAATGTAGTTCAGTCCAACTATTCCAGGCTTTTTTATGAAATACCTATGTTTTTGTCAGAAAAAATATATTTGTCAACAATAAATAAAAAAAAAAATTTTTTAAAATCAGTTATTGTCTTTTATTAGATACATATATAAATTCCTACAAGTTTTTACAGCACATCTTTCTAAATTTTCTGTATTGCGATGGTAAGGGCAAATGGTAATGAAATTCCTTAGTTTTTGTAGAGGTGGAATTTTATTATCTTAATTGATAACTTCTACTGAATTCGAAAAAAAACTATCTAAAAATATCTTTTTCAGGTGGCCTTTTACGTAAACGACATATAACTTTACAAATAAATATAAAATTAAGTTTAAAACTTTCAGCGTAATTTTTAAACGTAACGAACGAACTTTATTAACTTTGAATTTGAAGCTTTAGAGCTTTAGACCTTTTTATCACGAAACCCCATATCTATACTACTAACTTACTTGCTGTCCGGTGTATAGATTTCAATTCCAGTAGGGAAGTTTTTACATAAAATTTTATATTTGAAAATTTGGTGAACTTGTAGTTATAGCTGCCGAGATTTTGATTGATTTTCGCTTTTTATTTTTTCTTTTAGATTTATTGTAATTGAGTTAATTGAGTTTTTTTTTGTTTTCTTTTTCTAATATTGATTTTTTCTTAGTTCTTTTAATTAATTTCAAATATTATAATTGAGTTCTTCTTAGTATTGTTTTTACTTTATAAATTTAACAACGAGTAATTGAAATGCTCTTATTTTTCTCAATTTAATGTTAAATATTACATTATGGAATTCTTTTTATTGTCAAAATTTATTAGATTATTTAAAATTGTATTTAAAAACAGATGTTTTAATATTAGCCGACGTTTTTGAAAATTTTAGAAAATAATGTAAAAATATTTATAATTTAGAACCTAAAAATTGTTACACTGCTCCAGGGCTCTCTTGGCAAGCAATGCTTAAATTAACAGAAATAGAGCTAGAATTATTTACAGATATAAACATCTACAATTTTATAAGATCAGGAATACGCGGAGGTATCATTCAATGTTCTTTGCGTCATTCTGTAGCCAATAATATATATATGAAAGAAAAATTCAATACAAATTATAAATTCAAATATGTATTTTTTAAAATGCAAATAATTTGTACGGTTGGTCTATGTCCCGAGCAACGGCATATAAGATTTTGAATGGGTTAATAACTCAATAAACGTTTTAGAAATAGCTGATAATTCGGATGTTGGTTATATATTAGAAGTAGATTTAGATTATCCAGAGAGGTAGATTTTGATTATCCTCTTCACGACCTCCACAATAATTTACTTTTTTGACCGGAAAATAGTATTCCTTGAACAGGAAAAGCAAAAATATTGTTAACCAATTTAAATAACAAGAGACAATATATAATCATTTATAGAAATCTCAAGCAATGTCTTGAAAAGAGGTTAGTTTTAAAAAAAATACACAGAGTTTTGAAATTTAAACGGAGTGATTGGTTAATGAAGTATATTAATTTAAAAACTGAATATAGAAAAAAAGCTAAAAATACCTACCTTTGAAAAAAACTTTTTTAAGTTAATGAATAATTCCGTTTTTGGTAAAACAATGGAAAATGTTGATAATAGAAAAATAATTAAAATAGCTAATTCATGAGAAAGCAAAGGAAGGCATTTAAGAGCTAGAGTGTTTCAGTGTTTGAGTGTAATCTAGTGGCTATAGAGTTAAAGAAAACTATAATACATTATAACAAACCGATTTATATAGGATTAACAATTTTAGACCAGTCCAAAATGTTAATGTATAATTTTCACTATAATTATATGAAACCAAAGTTTCAAAATAATTTAACCCTTAATTATATAGCTACAGATAGTTTTATATATACAATAACAACGGAAGATTTTTATAGTGACATAAAACCAGGTCTGATTCAACACTTAGATACGTCAGATTATGCAAAAGATAACCCGAAATTTTTATGGGTAATAAGAAAGTATTAGGTCTATTTAAAGATGAAATGGGTGGAAAAATAATTACTGAATTTATAGGTTTAAGATCAAAAATGTATTTTCTTTAAACTTTAGAAAATGAAAGAATTAAAAAAGCAAAAGGGGTTAAAAAATATGTTTTTAATGACTTAAATATAGAGAATTATAAAAGTTCTTTATTTCATAATTTGATTATTTATAGAAATATGAAAGTTTTTTACACACTATTTATACGCAGAATCTTAACAAAATTGCTTTAAGCAGTTCAGATGAAAAAAGATATATATTAAGTGACAATGTAAATACATATACTTGGGGACACTATGCTTTAAAGGAAATGTAATGTAAATAATAATTTTTTTTAATATGTATTTGATATTACACTTAAGATTGTTAAATCATTTATATATGTAATTATTCCTAACTAACTGTGTATATATTAATTTCAAAGAAAATAAACTCCAATAATTTTGTATTTAAAGAAAACAAACTAGTTTAAGCTTGTTATTATTTGTTTCAAAACTTTTTTAGTTAAGTTCACAATTAAATAAATAGTTTACTTTCAACTTGAACTTGATCACGTTGTCAATTTGTTTTTCATGATCACAACTTTTATTATTAATATAATTTCAAAGCTTTATTTTTTTTCTTTTTGGAAAAATTTTTAGTTAAGTTAATGCTCCAAAAAATTTCTACGTTTTTTAAGCTTTTTAATTTTAAAATTTCAGTTGACAACTTAATTTTCAAACATAACGGACGAGTTTTATTAGCTTTGAATTCAAAACCAACTTTAAAATTTTATTATAAGTTTTCAAAAAAATATCGATTTAAGTTTAAGCTTTAATAAGTTTGTTTGTTTCAAAGCTTTTTAGTCAAATTTACAATAAAAAAAAAATTTCCATGGCTTTTTTAAACTTTTCAGCTTAATTTTCAAACGTAACGGATGAGCTTTATTAGCTTTGAATTTAAACCCAAACTTTCATTGATGGGATGGGCTTTTTTAAACTTTTAAGCTTAATTTTCAAACGTAACGGATGAGCTTTATTAGCTTTGAATTTAAACCCAAACTTTAAAAATTTTTTATAACTTTTCAAAAAAATATCGAATTAAGTTTAAGCTTTTCAGCTTAACCTTTAAATATAACGGACGAACTTTATTAGCTTTGAATTTAAACCTAAACTTTAAAAAATTTTTATAACTTTTCAAATAAATATTAAATTAAATTTAAAACTTTCAGCGTAATTTTCAAACTTAATGGACGAGCTTTATTAGCTTTGAATTTAAGGCTTTAGAGCTTTAGAGCGTTTTATCCAGAAACCCCATATGTATGCTACTCACTTACTTGCTGTCTGGTGTACAGTTCCAGTAATGCAGTTTTCCCTTAATATTTTATATTTGAAAATGTGGTGAACTTGTAGTTATAGCTGCCGAGATTTTCTATCCCTTTCGTGATATTTATGTGAATTTTTTCAAGCAACTGCAATGTGAATGCCGATTCAGTTCGTTTTTCGTAAAGTGTTGTTGCAGAATTCTGGGCCATACTTTTGCAACTGAGACTTCTTTTCAATTGAAAATTTTACTGTTTAGCTTTTGAAGTTCTTTGTTAATTAATATTGTACCACTAGCTAATACCCGGTGCGCGTTGCTGTGCCTCTCAATAGAGGTTTAATTGAAGTTGATGTTACTGCAAAAAGTTAACACAAAAATTACACACGGTTTACACATGTAAATTTTAGAATGTATGAAAGCAATCTTTTAAAACGATTTTTCTAGGATTATTCTAGTAATTTTTGAAATTTTCTGTAATTCAAAGCAGTACAAACTACTTTCCAAAATTTGACGTAATTTACTTCCAAAAAAATTTTTTTGACCAATCGTAGGACCGACTGTTTACAAACTCAACTCCATTTTCAAGTTGCTTCACACATATAAAATTTAAGGTCAACCGGTCAAATCTTTTTTTTGTCAATCGTCGGGCCGGCATGGATTAACCAACGGCAAGTCTTTTAAAAGAGTTAATTTCATTCTCAGAACGGAACACATATACAAAATTTGAAGAAAATTGGTTAAACCGTTTCTAATTTGGAGTAAAGAAACCAAAAACTTTATAAAAAGCTGTTAGGCCGCAATGGGTTAATGGAACTCTTGAGGCTTTCTTTTTAGCCTAAGCTGAATTTCATAAAATCGAACAAAATTTGGACCCAAATTTTTTTTGGACAACCCGTCGGCCCGACATGGGTTAACAAATTCCAGAACTGTTAATAGTGTCAACTCGATTCTCAAGGAGCATCACGTATACCAAATTTGAATTCAATTGGTCAAACCGTTTCGAATTTAGAGTAAAGTATTGTAAAAACCTATAAAAAGCTGTTGGGCCGCAATCGGTTAATGGAACTCAACATAATTTTTTTTGGGACTTTCTTTTAATCCAAAGCTGAATTTCATAAAATCGGACAAAATTTGGACCCAAAATTTTTTTTGACCACCCGTCGGCCCGACATGGGTTAACAAATTCCAAAACTGTTTATAGTGTGTACTTAATGCTCAAAGAACATCACGTATACAAAATTTGAAGTCAATCGGTCAAACCGTTTTCATTTTAGAACAAAGAAGTTTAAATACTTGCACCACAGCCCCAACTTGGCGGTCCGTTAGAACAAAATTTTTGGACCACGATTTCTTTCCGTACCCAAAAACCTCTATATACAAATTTTCATGAAAATAGGCTGGGCAGTTTAGGAGTCTATTCGCTACATACAACAAAACAAACAAGCAAACAAACAATTAAGCAAACTTTCGCTTTTTTATATATAGATTGAACTAATGTAGTAAGAGTATTCCGGTGTCTATATATTTTTTTTTTTTTTATTAACATCCATTGGATATGTTTAGTAAATCTTATAACTATTTTATAAATTATTACTACTTTTACAATGTACTTAGATCTTATTTCTAAGTAAAACCTGTTTAAGTTTACAGAATCAGTATTCTATTCTTTATACAATAACTGTAATAACTACAATATTAAAATGCAATTATTTTACGCCAATAGATTATGTGGTTTTAATCGTTTTAGACGCCTTGTGTTGTTCTGGATGTTTGAAAGTTGTTTAACTTCTATGTTGTCATGTTGTCGCAGTCTTTCGTGATGTTTCCTAGCATATTCAGAAATAACTTCATCGATTGTTTTAATATGTAAATCTTTATGAATTTCCTCATTTGTTACAAAACGATAAGCGTTAGTGATGACACGAAGAAATTTGTTTTGGCTGCGTTGAATAATCATCCTATTTGCCGATTTTGTACAGCCCCAAATTTGGATCCCATATGACCAAATTGGTTTAATTGTTGACAAATAGATAAGTCTTTTGTATGTAAGTTTTAGCTTTGAGTGTTTGCCCACGATCCAATACATTTCACGCAATTTTAATCTTATTTGTAATGCCTTTTGTTTGACATGATGATTCCAGTTTAGACGTTCGTCTAGGTGTAGTCCTAAATATTTTGCAGACTTTTCTTTAGGAACTTGGATGCCGTTTAAGTAAGTATTGTACTGGTTGTTTTTTTTCCTTAACGTATATGTTACTTGAACTGATTTCATTTCATTAAGTTTGATTTTCCAGTCTCTTGTCCACTTCGTGATTTTGTTTAACGCACGTTGAAGTTTCTCCGTTGCCTCTTTTTCATTATTACTAGTCGCCATTATAACTGTATCATCAGCAAACGTTCCAATGATGGTTTCTGTAGAAGTTGGTATGTCAGCAGTGTATAATAAGTATAAGAACGGCCCTAACACACTACCTTGCGGTACACCTGCTTGAATTGGATGTAGTACTGATCGCGCTTCTTCATAAGCTACTCTAAATTTTCGTTCCGATATGTATGATTCCATAAGTTGGCAGAGATTACTTGGTAATAATTTGCTTAGTTTATATATAAGGCCCTCATGCCAGACTCTATCAAACGCCTGCGATACATCAATAAACACTGATGGACAATATTTTTTTTCTTCAAACGCTTGTTCGATTACCGAAGTGATGCGATGTATTTGATCGATGGTGGAATGTTTGTTCCTAAATCCAAATTGAAAATCAGGAATGTTAATTAGAGGTTTGATACGTTTTAGTAACAACTTTTCAAATAATTTTGATGTTGCTGGTAATAATGAAATTGGGCGATATGACGAGAGCTCATTTGGTGTTTTATCAGGTTTTTTCAACATAATAATTTGAGCTATTTTAAAACATATTGGCACATGTTTAAGTCTGAAGCATGCGTTAAACAAATATGTCATCATAATACTCCCTTTGCGTGGTAATTCTCGAAGAAGGCCGGGTGATATTTCGTCAATTCCAGGTGCCTTTTTTGGATTGATTTTGTTGTCAATTTCTTGCGCAATTTCAAGTGGTGTAACATGTTTTATAATTTTATTCGGTTGAAAGATTTTAGTTGTGTTAATATCTGATTGGATATCGTGTGGTTTAAAGATTGTAGCTAAGTGTTGAGCAAACAGTTCTGCCTTTTCATCATCACGTCTTGTCCACGTTCCTTGTGGATTTTTCAAAGGTGGTACATGTAGAATTGGCCTTTTAATACGTCGCGTTGCTTTCCACAAGGAGTAATTTTTGTCCTCTTCTGGACTTAAATTTGACAGATAATGTTCAATGCTACTTTGCTTATAGTGCCTTATTAACCTGTTTAATTTATTGCTAACGCGATTGAATATTGTTTTGTCTTCTGGATGCCTATATCTATGCCAAACTCTTCTTCTTCGACGTCTCTCTTTGATCAACTCTCTAATTTCAAGAGGATAACAGATACTTTCCTCGGCTATTTCCGCTGGGGGAGGGGTCGCTCTTTTAGCGGCATCTTGTATGTTGTTGATAAGATTTTGTGCATGTAGTTCCAATTCCTCAACTGTTTTAATCTTGATTTTTAGATTTATTAGTTCGTCCATATTATTTCTAAATGAATCCCAATCTGTATACTTGTTGGTCAAGGTTGGTTTTTTCTGTTTTTTAATAACCCTTGAACTAATATTCATTAACACTGGAGTGTGATCTGAAGATAAATCCGCTATTTCTTGGACTTCAATGCAACTTGGTGATATTCCTTTTATTATGTAGAAATCAAGTAGATCCGGTACTTTATTGCAATCGGTTGGCCAGTATGTCGGACTTTTCGATGAGTGGAATTCACAACTGGATGATTTTATAGCATTGAGGAGGTCCCTGCCTTTTTTGGGTGTAATCAGACGCGAGCCCCATGCTGTATGCTTTACATTGAAATCACCGGCTATAATAAACCGTGATCCTAGTCGATTGAAGATTTCTGTGTATTGTATTTTATTAGTTCTTTGGGACGGTGGGCAATATGCAGCTGCAATATTTAATTCTGCTTTATTATGGTTTATTGTTATTATTGTGGCTTGTATGTAATTTTCTCGTATATCATTTTGTTCATAATGTGTAATATTTTGTTTTATTATAACTGCAGTTCCTCCGCGGGCACGTTCACTGGGATGTGTTGTCCAATAACTTTTATATCCATTGAATTTTATATAACTTTTGTTTGTAAAGTGTGTTTCAGAAATCAGCGCGATATCTATATGATTTATGTTGAGAAATACCTCTAGTTCCTGTGCTCTTTGGTTCAGGCCGTTAGCGTTCCAAGTTATTATGCGTAATGATGTATCTGTCATTTTTTGTATCTTTTAAGCTGTGTTAACGATGTTTTTTCTATTTCATCTACACGTTTATTTAACTGCTGGAAGTTTTGTTTGACTTCAGACTGGAAGTTAGTCATCAATTTCATTAGATCGTTTATGGTTGGCTCATCTTCCGTTTTACAATTTTGTAATTGTTCATTTGATTTGTTTTCAGATTGTTCATTTGATTTGTTGACAGATTGCAAAGCTTGCGCAAACGTTTTGTTGCTCGTCACTTTTTCTACTGTCTTAGTTTGTAAAGTTTTTACGGCTGATCTCTTTTTTGGTGCTTGCATTTTTGCTGCCTTTTGGTAAGTTTCGCAACCTTTATAGTTAGCGGGGTGTCCAGTTTTTCCACACAGTACACATTTAGGTTGAGCAGCAGCATCTTTCTTGCATTTGCTGGTGTGATGATTTCCTGCGCATTTAACACATTTTGGTTGTCTCTGGCAGAAATTTTTTGTATGTCCCAATTTCTGGCAATTGGTACACTGGGGAATACCTTTTGTCTTATTGGGTGTTTCTATTTTTATTCTACAATGTAAAAGATGTGTCATCTCGAAGACTTCTTTATTGTTACAATTTGATACCAAATCTACGTAAAATAGAGGAAATGCTTTCGTTATCTTTTTCCCCTCTATCACGGTTTTCTTAATAATATTAGAAATAGCTGTTACTTGATGACCTTTTTGTTCTAGTTCATTTTTAATATCCTTGCAACATGTAGAAGCTGGTAATCCTCTTATTACAAATCTATAACTTTTTTCGTCTTTCAATTGATATGTGTGGAATTCTATTTTCTTTGTATTACTTGATGTTTTTACTACTTCTTTCAAATAGTTCTTAATTTTCCTGTAATCGTCACTATTTGAAGTAGATATCTTTATATCTTCATTGGCCATTGCTTTAAAGGTGACCTGATGTTTCGTAATATTCAATACATCCGTTCTGAATATGTTAAAGTTCTCTATGTTGCTAACAGTTATGGGAGGTGGTATTGGTTCTTTGCTTCCCTTGGATGAAGATTTATTTATTTCCTTTTTTTCAGTTGTTTTTTTGTCGACTATATTGGTTTCTATTGTTTCTTTTGTCTCTAATACATCCTGTTCTTGGGTTATTTCAGGTGAATTACTCATTTTCCTTTTTTTTCGATTTTTCCTGGGCTTAGTTTCTCTTTCTAGTTCTTCCTCATCAGTATTGTATTCAGTTTCCTGGTCTTTCGACAATTCAGAAATTTTATCAAGAAGTTCTTTAATTTGTCCACTTAGTATTTCAACCACTTTTTCTAAGTCAATTCTAGCCTTTTTTTCAGTTTGCCATTTTTCATAATCTGATGATATATTGTGTGACTTGCTGGGTGTTCCTTCTTCTTTATTTATTTTGTTATCACATATATTTAATTGGTTATCAGTGCGTGTATGTGATGTTGTCGACTGATTGTTGATAATTAATGGTTCTGATTCCTTTGAATTTATCAACCCCGTGGCCCTTCCAATTTCAGGTGGGGTTCTAGGTGTCAATTTACTCCTACCATCAATGGTAGCTTGAATTTTTCCAGTAGCATAACCTGTAACATCAGCCTGGTTACTCACCGATGTACTGGGCGGTCGCTGGGTTTCGACCCGTGGGAGCCCGCTCGCTCGCTCCCTACGTGCCGGTTCTGGGGTTCCGAGCCCCTGTTCCGTAATTTTTATTTCATTTTCTGACATCACCATTTTCTTCACGTGTATCCTCGCCAGGAGCCCTTACAAGGTGCTATCAGCCGGGCCAGCTGAACCAAGGTTTTTTTACGAGGTTGTTACTCCTCCCCCTCCTCCTTTCTCATCCGGGCTTGGGACCGGCAATGGCGGAGTTGTGTCTATATATGAATAAGAAAGTACCATTGGTGATTATTGTAATCTTTTCAAAATCAAGGTATTCTTTGATTGGAATAACGAAAATTTTCTTCGTCTAAAATCTCCCTTAAAATTTTTATTTCAGATTTAGATAGTCAAATGAGATTAACTACAACGTCTTTTGGCCAATGTATGGAATAATTGAGGTTAAATACCTCCTCTTTGATTAATTTTATTTTATATTGAATTTTTAGAACATCTTGCTTTCCTTAATTATTTTATATTTTGATTTTTGTAGTATTTGGTTATCTATTTGGGTGATATTGTTGATTCTGTCCTTAAAGACCTTATTAATTATGGTTTGTTTGTTGTTATTTTCAAGTAAATTTTGCATCGTACTTTTGCTTATGACAACGTCATCATGATCCAGTGAGCCTGCTATCCGTTTCCACGTACTACCGAGAAAATTAAGAGATCTTCTTGGCCGACCTGGTTTAA
This sequence comes from Dolichopus griseipennis, assembly GCA_963082915.1. Classification (NCBI taxonomy): domain Eukaryota; kingdom Metazoa; phylum Arthropoda; class Insecta; order Diptera; family Dolichopodidae; genus Dolichopus; species Dolichopus griseipennis. The sequence goes on from OY720443.1 coordinate 116,181,395, forward strand.
ATTCATCCAGAAATTCGTGTATTTGTAGAATCTTGTGTTGTAAGTATGGATACCATGGATGAGTTCTTGTAGTTTCATCGGAGTGGACTGATTCAATTTCTATGAGCCTTTCTCCGTTATTATTTATCACTCCGCAGCCAGGTACCTCTAATGTATCTTCTATACCTTGACTGTCTGATCCTATTTTAGCATTGAAATCACCTATTAGTATCGTAATATCGCCTTCCGTTATGTTTGACGCTGTTGTTAGTTTTTCATAGAATTTGTGTTTAATCTCATTTTCCGCGTCTTCTATAGTTGCGTAGCATTGTATTATAGATCTATTTTTAATTATCGCAAATCATACCGTGAGTATTCGATCTAATGGCTTCCAACTGCTCAATGAGGTACGAAATTTTCTCGATATTATGATGCCTACTCCGCTTTCGCCCCCTCTATCTTTTCTACTTTATATTACTTTGTTAATATTTGTTATTATTTCTTCACCACTTTTTCATCTCATTTCGCTAATTCCGAGGATATCTAAGTTGTATTTTTTCATTTGTTGTTCTGCTTGTGCCAGCTTGGATGCTTCACGTAGTTTTCTTACATTCCATTGTCCAATTCTTGTCCTTTTGACTGCATTAAATGTTGTTACAGTGAATTCATTACTGTATCCGAGGTTCTACCTTGTGTTTCAAATCGTTTTTTATTTTTTTTTGTGTAAATAAATGATTGGTCTACTGTAATATATCTACAAGATATCGCTTATTAATTTTTCCCTAGTTTCATCTATCGGTCAACAAGAGAAACCGATTCATGTTTTGGGTGCGTGCTGCCATTTAAATTGCGTGCGACATTTTTCATTTACATTGATCGTTTTAACATATGTCGTCAATTCCTTTAGATTGTTTTTGCAACATTAATAAATTATTTTATAGCCAATTTTTTTTGGACCCCCATCTGCTGTTCCAAACTGCTCAGTGTCATTATTCTCTCTTTTTATTTTATTAATTGTTATTAGTTTATTCAGCCAAAACTTGTATTTTGATTTAATATAATCACAATTTTATTTTGTACTCAGTGTTTTTTTTTTGTTTATTTAGTGTAATGCTTTTTTTTTACAAATATTGTTTTAGTTTTTCAATATGTTTTCTAAAGACCCTAGCCTTAGCTTTTTGGTCACATTGTTTTCTCAATAATAATTATTACAATTCAACTTAATCTAAGAGAAAGCAAAAAAAAAAATTAATTAAAATAGAATATAATAAAATAAAAATAAAATTACAAAACAAAACAAAAACAAGACATTTTTTTATTTTATTTTAAGTTCAATTTTACATATTTCAAAATTCAATTCGTTTATTTATATTTTAATTTATCTTAGGTATTTCACATTATTAGATAATAAAACTATTTAATAAAAAGATGTATATAGCATAGTATGTATTTACAATATACATACCAATACAAATATGACAATATTTTATTTATTTATTTATTTATTTAATTTCTCTAAAAGAGCCTTTGGGCTCGTACAGAGTTCCTATATGTTTTCTGTTTGATATAATAGTTAATTTGATTTAATTTAATTTAAGTGCAATTTTCAATAATTTAATTAATTTAAATGGTATAACAAAAAATATATATGTATATATGTAATATGCTAATATTTACTTTGTAAAATGGCAATGGCTACATTAGATGAGAACTTTACGCTTATAGATAATCAAGTTATTTAGAATGTATAATTTTAATATTTACTTATGTACAAATTTTTACAATATTGTTTAAATGGATCATAATTTAAGGTCTTAATGTTATTTGGTATACTGTTATATTGTTTTACACTGCTATTAAATATTGGCTCCAGTCCCTGCAAGTTGTTGCTGGCAACTGTCCTAATGTGGTGAGCACTGCGGGTGTTGTATTCATGAACTTCGTTATTGGTTGTTACTTCAGTGTTAGACTTGATGTTGTTTGTGTTCATGTTATAGATGTGTAGTGTTTGTGTATAACGAATTAGGTCTTCAATTTTAAGGATTTCATATTCTTTATGCATTGAATTTGTTGAAGTACGAATTGGCAAGTTGTAGAGATTTTTTATGGTCCTATTTTGGATTTTTTGAAGATTTTTTATATTGTTGTTGAATGTATTTCCCCATACTCCTATACCATAGGAAATTATGATATGGAAAAGACTATAGTATACTGATTTTTTTAAACAATGTGGGAGTCTTCTTCCTAGTTTTTTTAGTAATCCGGCTACCCTGCGAAGTTTAGGTAACAATTCATTAACTTGTGGGTTCCAGTTTAAATCTTCGTCGAGTGTAACACCTAGGTATTTATATTTGCTAACTCTTTGAATTGTGTTATTATTATACTTAACATTAAAGTTGACGCTTTTTGATTTAAATAGCATTAATTTTGTTTTATTTAAGTTAACTGTGAGTTTATGTTTTGACATCCACGCATGTATCAGTGACATGTCATTATTCATTGTTTTTTCCAGTTCACATAAATTATTTTCATCGTACACTAATATTAGGTCGTCAGCAAATAAAAATTTACCACAGTTCAATTGCAAATTAGCTATACTACTAATGTAGCAACAGAAGAGTGAAGGACCCAATGAACTGCCTTGTACAACTCCATACTCGATGTTTTGCTTTTTACTTTTAATCTCGTCCAATTCGACATATTGGTATCTGTTTTTGAAGTAATTTTCAAACCATTTGTGTTCACTGCCCATTATCCCATGTTCATATAGGATTTTTAGTAGTGTTTTCTATCTACTGTGTCGAATGCCTTTGCTAGATCAAAAAATATAACACCAACCTTTTTATCGTTACTAACATTAGTTTGGATGCGTGTGACAACATCAAATAGCGCTGCACTCGTATTCGATTTCTTAGAAAAACCATATTGTGATTTGCAGAGTAGCTGGTTGTGTTGCAGATACTCAATTAATTGTTCGTTAATATGTGTCTCAAGTATTTTACTGAAAATTGAAGGAATAGATATGGGTCTAAAGTTGTTAAAGTTCAATCTATCTCCGCAATTTTTATAAATTGGAATTACTCTAGCAATTTTCAGATTGTCTGGAACTTTACTTTCCGCTATTGATTTATTTATTAATAAAGTTATTGATTCAGCCAGTTCATATTTGCATGTTTTAATTATTTCTGTGCTAATTCCGTCTGCGTTGACACTTTTTGATAATTTCATTTTCTCTGTAATATTTATTGTTTGGTTTAAATCAATTTTATTAAACGTTAATCTTTTATCAGTTCTTACACTTGGATAATAAATTGGATCATAGTTTGCTGACATATTTTTGCCAATGTTACAATAAAATTTGTTTAACTTGTCTATTTCGTTTTTTTTATCATTTGTAGAAAGATTTCTATTTTTGAAAAGATCGTTTTCGTTTTTCGCTATTGTGTTATCTGTGGCAATGTTTTTAACAAAATTCCACATTTTTTTCGGATCGTTACCACATTCATAAAATTTTTTCTTATCGTATTCCCTTTGTTTTCTTCTTTTTAAAGAAGTGAATTTATTTAGCCAAAATTTATATTTTTCTTTGAAGTATATGTCATCATAATTTAGGCAATTCTTTCTGTGCCAGAAGTTTTTTAATTTTAATAAGTTTTTACATTCTTTATCAAACCATGGTATACCGAATTTTCGTTTTTTCTCTTTGACAGTTTTTTCTTTGGTTGATAGTTTTATAAGATTTTGAAGATTTTTTGTAAGATTTTCGCTAATTGTACTGGCAGTACTTTTTGTTAGATTATGGATAATGTAGTTTTTTATTTGACATTTCAGTTGGTTAATATTTACTTTTTTGATAGTGTGTTTATTATTTAATATTTTGTCAATTTTTTGTTTATTTATTTCTACAAATAAGAGGTGATGATCTGTAAAATCTATTTTAATATGATTAATATTTATATTTTGTTTTAGGTCATTGCAGAGTACATGATCAATGCAGCTACTCGAGGCAGGTCTGGTGATGTTTGAATTGCAAAAATAAAAACCATAGCTTTCCACAATATTTTTGTAATCGTTTATTGTATTTGTGTTATTGAGAATATTAAAATTAAAATCACCCAAGATAATAGTGTTTTTATTTGCAACCATATCTAAATGTGATTCTAATAATTTTAAGAATGTGTTTATTGAGTCTCTACTATTATTTGGTGATCTATAAATTGTTGATACGAAAAAATGTTGTGTTTTGTTTTTAATTTGAATTGTGATTATATTATTAAAGTTATCAGTATATGATTTGTGTAATTCGTAGCTTAAACAATTGTGGATGAAGAAACAGACACCCCCACCACGTCGGTTCTTGCGACATGACAACAATTTAGAGTAGTTGGGAATATTGACCAAGTCAATTTCGTCATCTTTAATCCAAGTTTCGGCAATGGCTATTATATGAATAATGTTTTTTACAGTGTCAAGAATATAAGTTATTTCATCCATTTCATGTCTTAAGCTTCGTACATTGAGATATAGAATTTTTAGCGTAATATAATTTTCGAACTTGAGATTTTTAATACAATTTATGTGTCTTGTTGTGGTGTTAATTGGTAAAGTATTGTAATCTATTTCGTTATTAATCGACATTTAAGTTTAGAAGATTATTTTCTTGTAATATTTGGTATGTTTTTCCTGTGTCAGTTTTCTTTACAAATACTTTACCGCCCTTTACCCACGCATATTTTATTTTTTTAGCTCTTTTTAAATCCCTTGATTTTTTGAAAAGCAAACTGAAATATGGAGTAAGCCGTTCATTAATGAAAGCTTTGTTTGGATTTTTATTTTTGGATGACGTAGAGAATATTTTGCAACAATTTATTTCTTTGTTTTTTTTTGCGCTCAAAATTGTGTCTTTAATTATATGAGTAGTAAATTTTATTATTAATTTTTTTTGCTCACCTGAATTCTTTTTCTTGTTTTCATTTAAGTAAGCTTCTTTTATATCGCTTTGTTGTAGTTCAACTCCAATTTCACTGGCAATTTTTGTAGCTATAGTTATTGGGTTTTTCTCTTCTACACCTTCAAGTCCAGATATTTCAATATGTTTCCTATATTTCTTTTGCTTGTTTAGTTCGATTTCTATTTTGTTATTTTCAATTTGTTTTTTTAGTATTTCGTTTTCATTTTTTAAGTGGATATTATCATCTATCACGAGCTCTAATGTTGCTTTGATTTCAGCAATAGTTTTTTCCTGGTTCTCCTGGTTTTTGATGATTTCATCCAATTTTTTTATTATTGCGGGATTGTTGGTATCATTTTTGCTTATATCCAATGTACGGTCGTTTGTTCTATTAAGCCCCATTGATTTGCGTTTGTTTCTTTCTTGTGTACAGCGAACGCAAAACCAAAATTTTCCGGGATCCGCTTGGATTTCCTCCAGACTATCAATGTTCAAGTTAGAACAGACGCCTTGGAATATTTTTTTGCAATCGCCATCGCATTTTATTATACTATCTTTTTTTAAATTAATTATTTTATCGCACTTGTTACAGATATTCTTATTCACCATTTTGACGTTTTGACGTTTTTCATTTATATCTAGATAGATTAAAGTTTATATAACTCAATTAATTATTTACGTTTTTCTATTACAAATTCGGTAATTATTCTTTTAAATTCAAGCATATTACAAATTAAATTATATTCATATAGTAATTTATTGAATAATTTTAGGCAATTGTAACTATAACTCCTCCACCGTTTGTCTGAGCTTAGGTATTACAATTTTAAATTTATTTTTATTTTTGATTTTACATAAAATAAGGGTTACAATAATTATTAGTACAAAAACATTGATAAGTAAATTATAAGTAGGATTTTTAATTTTTATTTTCCTTATTTCTTTTCTGTTTTGTTTCTTTTTCAATAATTTTTGGCATGAAATATGAAAATACATTTTTATCATAAATTTTTTCAAATTCATTTGTAAATACTTTGTTTTGTATAATAATTTTACAGTTTTGAAGTTTTATTAAACTATTTCTAAATAACTTTAAATTTTTTACAATTTTGTGAAAAGTTGTTAATGTTATTAAAATTTTTTATTATTACAAGAACTGGTTGTATTTCTTTAATTATTTCTTCTTTTAAACTATGCATATGCATTTACCTTCTTTAAATTTTAGTATGTGGTTCAAACATTCATCATTTAGTTCAATTAGATAGCTTTTTTGTTTATCCTTTATATTATTACTGTATATAGTGTCTTGCCGTCTATTAAAATATTTTTTTCTTTAAGCAATACAGATTTATTTTCAATATTTGGCATAGGTTCAATTAAAATTTTAGAATATTTTGTATTAGAGTAGTTTGGGGTAAAAACGATAATTATTATTTATAATATGCTACTGTTACTTTGATATCTTTGTAAGTTTCTATGTCATGTATAAGTCTAAGTTCGTTTTCTGTTAAGATATTTTTCGAGAGAATATTGAGTTTACTTGTCACAATGATTTGTTCGAAGTTATCAATGTAATTTTGTAAAAGGTTTATATCATGGTTTATTTGGTATGCTTGTTCGAAAATTTTTACTTCTCTTTCTAAATAATTTATTTTAACGCCATTTGTATAATTTGAAAGAATTTTGGAAATTAAGTTTTGCTGGTTATTTATATGTTTGGTTATATTATCAATTTGATCGGATATTTGTTTGTTTATTATAACTTGTTTGTTTGTCATGATTATTTTGAGATAGTTTATCTGTTGCGTTTTTAGCACATTTTCAAAAAAATTTGTAAAAATGTGCCTATATAGCTTCACTCTATCCGTCCGTCTGTCCGTCCGTCCGTCCGTCCGTCCGTCCGTATGTTTACAAAATCTTTTACACCGTTTGAAATAGAGTAAAGAAATTTTAACCATGGGTAGTTTTTGCAAAAAAAATAATTTCGTAGAAGAATTTTTTTCTGTAGCCCCACCTGCTACGGGGCTACAGCCCCCCAAAGTTGGAAAAAGCCCTATATTTAAATGGTTATAACAAGAGTTCTGTTAAATATATTTTCAATCTGAAAACGGCAAACGATAGCTAGTTTCATAAACTTTATAAATTTTTAACAGGCAAATGTTTAGGGTTACCAGACGGTACTAAAATTTAACATTACACAAAACTCCATTTTTGCAAAATTTTTGACCACACATATCTTCTGAACGGTTCAAGCTAGGGTCTTGAAATTTTGGGAGAAGTTAGATAATCAGAAATTAGTAGGAGTCAGTTAACAAAATTTTTTTGTCAAGCCCCCTATTTAGGAGCTATAAGGGCTCGAAAATTGAAATTTTGCTATTTTTAAACACCTGCAGCTTGAATACCTGTCCAAATTTTTTGTTAGTGATATACAAAATTTAAAGCTCTATAATTATATTTCAACATGTGTCAAAGGTTTTTCTTAATTTTGAAGAGTTACGAAGCTACAGCCCCGGCAAATTCCAAAAAAGCCCTATATTTAAAATGATATAACATGAGTTCTGTTAGGTTTATTTTCAATCGAAAAACGGTATAAGAGAGCTGCTTTTATAGACTTAACAAAAATTGGTCGATTAAATATATAGGTTTGCCATACGGTACTAAAATTTAGCATTATATAAAACCCAATTTTTGCAAAATTTTTGGTTCCTCATATCTCTTAAACGGTTTTAGATAGAGTCTTGAAATTTTGGGAGAAGTTAGATCCTTAAAAGTTAGTAGGAGTCGGTTAACAAAATTTTTTTGTCAAGCCCCCTGTTTAGAAGCTATAAGAGCTCGAAAATTGAAATTTTGCTATTTTTAAGCACCTGTAACTTAATATACAATAATTTTATAATATAATAATAATATTAATATATATAATATACAAAATTTGAAGGTCCAACATTATATTTTAACATATGTTAAGGGTTTTTCTTAAATTTAAAAGCGGTTCTTTAAATTGAAGAAAGTGTCTCTCAGTTTTACCCATTTTTTCTTAGATAATAAAATTCTAAGTAAAATTCCAAATTTTGGTTTAATTCCTAGAAACTACAAAAATGGAGAGGGAGGGGGGGGGGGGTTAGATGAAGTTAGGTCCTTGAGAAATTTGGCAACCTTCCCCATTGAAGGACTATTAGAACTTTCAAATAAAATATTTACTTTTTTTATAAGTAAGCAGTAACTTAGTCACCAACGTATATATTTCCTTAAACGTTAATATTGAAGCTTGAACATTATTCAGATAAAGTAGGTACTTAGTATGGAACATTATATTATTTTGAAAATGTGCTTTTTTAAAAACCCTTGGTTTTTTATCATTACTTGTTTATAAGGATATCGTCTTCACTGTTCATTGTGCCTGTAAGAAATTTTAAACCTGTACCGACTAAATTAAGAAGTCCACGTTTGTGTCTTGTATTTGGTCTCAGTCTCTAATTTGAGAATCCAGTAAATTTAAGTTTTCGACTACGGTATTTATTATAGGTGCATTTTGTTTTGCATTTCGTTTTATTATTTTAATATTGTCGTATATTTGATCTTTTGCTATAGTTATTTTAGTAGTATTTATTATATGCAAAATTTTTTAAAAGTTTTTGATAATCTTAATTTCGCCTGTTTTTATGGTGATGTAGCCATTATTTTGATTAAGGTTCTGTATTTCTATTGTTTGAGCCAGGGTTGTTGTCAGTAATGTCCCGATTAGAAGTGCTGTTCCTATATCATGGTTCGTTTCTGAAGTATACGTAAATTTTTATTATTATTTTTTCTTCTAACTTTTGCTTTAATTGTAGGTTTATTATTGTTTTGGTGCTTTATAGGTTTATTGTTTGGACATTTATAATATTTTTATCCGTCTGGACTTACAATATGGTTTTCGTCTAAGGGTTCAGCTATTATTTTTCTAAATTTGCGGTGATTTTTCCATCCCCTTATTTCTTTTATGAATTGCGGTCCTGTTTCTATATCAACGTATTCCCTATTTTGAATCAATTTTTCATTGGTATTTTCTTTAAATTTGAGTATTCTTTGTTTTATTTCTGGATATTGGTCTGGCGTTATAGAACCGTGAAAGAAGTCTATTGGCTTTTTTCTAGTCGTACTATGTATAGAGTTATTATAAAATTTTATTATTTTGTGTATTTTTTCTCCTACGGAGTCTTCGTCTACTTTATCGTCATGTCTTAAAATGCGTAGGTGTTCGTTTATTGTATTTTGAAGGCGTTCGACGTCCTCGTTAGATGTATGGTTATTGTTAGAGGTGAAGTGTATGCTAGTGTTTTCTAATTCGTTATCGACAACTAAATTTTGAAAATTTCCAACAATACTCAGACATTGCAGGGCTCTTTTAAATTTAGTCCAACTTCAATTTTCAATTTTTATTGCTTGTGCATAATTTGTAAACTTGTCGATTGTTGTTAAAACATATTTTTATTGAGGGTACAGAAGACGTCTGCGTGTATTATTTCCCTAGAGTTGCTAGGAGTCTCAGTAATTTTATATTTTTGTTGGACGGAAATATTGTGTTGCCCACACAACTGCTAGAAGCTCTTTTTTGATAGTGCTGTAGTTTTTCTCACGGTCGTTAAGTGTATGACTAGCGTAAGAAATAGGATGACCAAAATTTTTGTTTCAAAGCTTTTATTTAAAGCTCGGAGTCTTCAATATTTACTTTCATATCTTTCTTAAGATATTTAGTCATAAGTTTTGCAATCATAGAACAAGTAAAGAAACAGTCAGTCGGTGCAACCGACTTAGAAATACCCTACACCTATTTGGTTCAAATTTAAGGACATATCCATAAGTCATTTTAACACCATAAAAGCTGTTATTAATTTGATCGTAAGACATAGCTAACCAAATTAACTTTATAATACTAAAAACATTTTCTAATTAAAATATCTATTAAAAAATATTACAAATTCTTACTAATTTATCTATTTAAAAATATTAAAAAACAAAAAAACTTGAAATAAATGAAAATATATTTATTCCAATTCAATTACAAAATGAAAAAATTCTAATTATTAAATTTTGTGATAAAAATCTAATCAAAGCATAATATATTTCATAATCCAAATTTTTCAAAATTGCAATTATTTTAAATGGTTAGTTTATGTACCTAATAGAAAAGGTTATAAACGCAAAATATGCAATAAATGTATTTCTAAAATACAATTACAAATTTAGACCTTTTCATATAATTCATTTAAATATAAAAATAAATTTTACATAAATGCAGAAAATACCTTTGAACATAGCTAAACCACTACAATTAAGTCTAAATTTCGGGGACGCATAGGAAATAGGAAAAATATTCTTTGGCTTCGAAATTAAACTCGACCATAACCAATTCCCATTGTATCTTCATTACTAGTAACCTAGAGTTTAAATTTCATCAAAATAGCGCCATTATTTTTTAAGTTATGGTGTTTTTATATGTTTGTTAGCCCTTGAACTTTTCAAGGGTTCAAGAACCCGAAACCATGGTACGATTTCGCCCATATGCAATCTCCGTCATACTTTCAATACTAGGTAACCCTTGTACACAATTGGAACGTTATATCTTAATTTTAAGTGACTAGTTTTATTAATTTCGATGGTAAGCTTTTACACATTGGGGGGTCTAAGAGAGTTACTGAAACACCACTCCAATTGATCCAAAATTAGAGGGACATGCAGGAAATAGTAAAGAACACCGACGTGCCAAATTTGAAGCTTGTACATTTGTTTCAAGCTACTATCTTCATTAATTTCGAAAATATGCTTTAACGTCCTCGGAACTGAGTGGCTGGTCCCCACGCGCTACTCCAATTGAGCTCAAATTTCAAGGAGACTAAGGAGATCAAAAGCGACACTCTGATACCAAATTTGGAGGTTCTATCTTCATTGGTTACAGACATATGCTAGTTTGGCCTAAATTCGATCAAAAAGTTCTAAGTTCCGAACCCATTGTCCAATCCTCACCGAACGCAATCGCCGCCGTTGTTTCATTACCAATAACCTACAGCACCAATTTCATGAAGATAGCGTCATTAGCTCTTGAGTTATCCTGATTTTTTATATATGTTCGTTAGCCCTGAAACCGATTAAAAGGTCCAGAATTCGAACCCATGGGCCGATTTCGCCAATATGCAATCCCCGCCGTACTTTCAGTCCTAGTAACCTACAGTTAAAATTTCATCAAGATAGCTCCATTATTTTTTGAGTTATCGTGCCTACGGACGGACGGACGGACATGGCTATATCGACTCAGGAGGTCACGCTGATCACAAATATATATACTTTTCCATATGTACCTCGCTTCCTTTAGGTTGTTACAAACACCATACCAAAGTTAATATACCGCTTTACCTATTCTATAGGTGTAGGGTATAATAATCTTTTATAAATTTCCTATAGTATCCTGTGAGACCAAGAAATTGTTTAATCTCTTTGGGATTTTTGGGAATTGGAAAATGTTGGACACACGATATTTTGTCAGGGTTTGGTTTTATACCTTCATTTGACACTACGTGATCGAGAAATGCGGTCCTTCTTATTAAAAACTCTGACTTATCCAATAGGACTTTAAGATTCGTATCGTTCAGAATAATTTTTGTAAGGGATTCTAGATGTTCTTGTAAGGAGGTGGAGAAGATAATTATATCATCTAAATAGACTAAACAGATTTTGTCAATGTAGTCACCAAGGACATTATTCATAAGTCGCTGGAAGATGGCCAGAGCTGTCTTCAACCCGAACGGCATACGAAGAAATTCGTATTGACCACCTTCCACGCTGAATGCTGTCTTATAGACATCTTTTCAATCAATTTCAATTTGATGGAAACCCTTGGCAAGATCCAATGTTGTAAAATATTGGCATCTACCAAGTTTTTTCAAAATTTCATCGATGTTGGGAATGGGATACTTGCCAATTGTAACCTCGTTTAACTTTCTATAGTCAATTACGAGTCTCCATTTACGTCTACTGCTTGCATCCAGTTTTTTGGGTACTACCTAAACTGCTGCAGAATATGGAGATTGACTTGGTCTTATAATTCCTTTTTTCAACATCTCTGAAATTTGTTGTTTCACTTTTTCTTTATATATATATGGGTAACGATATGTCTTAACAGCAATAGGAACATGATCGTGTTTTATTGCTTTTGGGAAGGTAAGATCCGGTTTCTTATTATAAAATAACCGGAAAATTTTTTTATAATTTTATGTGAATTTTGGATTTCTTCGGGGTTTAAGTTGTGTGTACGAACTCCTTCTAGTAATGGTACAGTTTTAACGTCATTTGAAAAGTAGAAACTTTCATCAGTGACGGGTTCAATTTTTAATATATTAAATGTGATACTTTTTGGGTTATTGTCTAGTACGAGTATTTTAACATTTGCATTAATTTTATTATTTTCAACTTCGCAATCACTTTTTTTGATTATGACTTTGTTATCGTCAGAAGTTTTATTTGATATATATCTGCTAAGCCAGATTTCTATTTGACTGGTATATCAAGGAAATATTCTCTTTGAGTATCAAGAAAGTAAGTTCTAGTATTCTTAAAATCTTTAAAATATATTGGGATTTTTTGTCCTTAACTTCTAAGTAATTATTATTATAATCAATCTTAACATTTAATTTTTTTAAGATGTTATTTTCTACAATGCCGTCGTATTCATTGTGAAAATTACAAACGAACATTTGTATTTTATTCGAAAGATCTCCTAATTCTTCGAATAAAGGTATTTCTACCAGTTCAGAAACATTGACGGTATATTGGATCTTTCTGAGAGGTATATTATTATTACCAGACATAACATTTAACGAAACGTATCCGCAGTTTCATGCTGAGGTTCCTGCTGCAGAAAAGCTCCTTATATTTAAGAAATGCCTTCCTGGCCATTTCAATTCGGCACTTTATTTCCCCATTACAACTCCAGTCTTCGTTTAGCCAGCATCCAAGGTACTTAAAAGTGGACACTTTTTCGATTTGACTGCTGTTAATTGTAATAGTCGCACCAGGATATGGTTTTCTATTTCTGCTGACTATCATAAATTTCGTTTTTTGAGTGTTGATGTTAAGCCCAAAATTGTTACTGTAGTGGTTGACTCTATCTACTATATGTTGTAAATCGATAATATTATCAGCTATTAACGTCGTATCGTCAGTATATCTTATATTATTTAAAAACCTGCCGTTGACTTTTATGCCTACTTCCACATCAGATAGTGCCTCTACGAAGATAGTTTCCGCATATAAGTTGAAGAGTATTGGTGACAAAATACAGCCCTGACGTACACCTCTTTGAATTGCAATGCTATCTGTTAAGCCATGCTGTTTGGTTCCAATAAAGATTTCTGATACAGTTTATAGTTTTTTCTTCGATATCTAATGCACTTAAGATTTCTATCAACTTTTCATGCTGCACCCTATCGAAAGCTTTTTCGTAATCAAGGAAACAGAGAAAAACATCCTTCTGAACATCTCTGCAGTTTTGTACCAATATATTTACGCCAAAAAGAGCTTCTTTCGTGCCTGTGCCTTGTTTAAATCCGAATTGCGTTTTTCCCATATGTGCTTCGCACTTGGAATACATTCGACTTTGCAGTATTTTAAGAAAGATTTTAAGCGCATGACTCATTAAACTTATCAGACGATGATCTTTACAGCTTTTAGCATTCGCTTTTTTCGGGAGTGAATTAAATGTCGACTTTAGCCAATCTTTCGGGAAATTACCTGTGTCATATATTTCATTAAAAATTTTGACCAATATATCTAAATTATCATAATCTATTAATTTTATTATTTCTGCTGGTAAACCATCTGGGCCTGTAGTTTTATTGTTTTTTGATGACAATACCGCCTTTTTAACTTCTTCTTTTGTTATTGGGAATCCAAAAGGTAGTGTGTTAGTGTTATTGTTGTTTATTGTTCTCCTTTGATCTTGAAATAGCTGTTGAACATAATTTTCGCAGGTTTTTTGTTCCTCATTTACATCAGCTATAAGTTGACCTTGTTCGTTTGTTAATGTAGCGGTAAGTTTTTTACGATTTGTACCCGTGATTTCTTTAATTTTTTTGTGGACATTGAAATCATCATGTAGATGTTACAGTTTCTCTAATTCGTCACATTCTTTCTTTAACCAGTCTTGCTTGGCACGCCTAATTTTAGCTTGGATATCTCGATGAATGCGTTTATACTCCCCAATATTATTTTTTTTGTATTGGCGCCTTACATCCATCATTTGCAAAATCTCGTTTGTCATCCATTTCTGTTTAGGGAAATACTTTTTTGTACCCAGGATAGAAACGATTTTTCTTTAAGGATATCCTTTGTTTGTGCCCATAGATTTGTTGTATTTCTCAAATTTCGTACCTGATTGTTGATCTCTGCTGCTAACCGATCTCTTATTTCACTATTTTTCAGTTTTCCATATCCAATTTTGTTTCACGGTTGGATCTCTTTGGTCTTGCCAATTTGATGTTTATTTTGCCCACCAAAAGATTGTGATCCGATGGAACGTCGGCATTAGGGTATGTGCTTACTGTCCTAATGGATGAGCTAAATCGTTTATTTACAATAATGAAGTCAATCTGGTTTCGCACTACATGTTCACTTGAATCTTGTGGAGATCTCCAGGTATATAATCTTCTTGCAGGTAAACAAAACCACGTATTCATAATTTTTAAATTTTCTTCCTGGCAAAATTGTACCAAATGATCACCCCTTTCGTTTCTAGTTCCTAGAGCAAAATTCCCAACTACGTCTTTTACTCCTCCGGTACCAACCTTGGCATTAAAGTCGCCCATTATGATATTCAGGTCGTGAGGTTTTGTTTGTTTTAAAAGATATGTTATGTGTTCATAAAACTCCTCTATCTCATCGTCAGGTTTATCCGCTGTCGGTGCGTAAAATTGTGATCGGTTTTGAATCTAATTTCAGTAACATGGCTCTATCCGAAAACGACAATATTATACCGACGCCATTCCTGTGCCTTGTGTTGTTATTACCGGAATAAAATTTTGTCCCCTTTACACAACTTACTCCGTTACTTGGTCAACAGGTTTCGCTGATACCAAGTATATCAATTTTTAAACGATTCATTTCTTGAATAGTGTTATAGATTTTTCCTGACTCGAACAGACTGTTGACATTCCATGTTCCTAAATTTTGTCCGATTTTACGAAATTCTACTTTGGCTTAAAAGAAAGCCCCAAAAAAAATTTTATTGAGTTCCATTAACCCTTTGCGGCCCAACAGCTTTTTATAGCTTTTTTCAATACTTTACTCTAAATTCGAAACGTTTTGACCAATTGACTTCAAATTTTGTATACGTGATGCTCCTTGAGAATTGAGTTGACACTATTAACAGTTTTGGAATTTGTTAACCCATGTCGGGCCGACGGGTGGTCAAAAAAAAATTTGGGTCCAAATTTTGTCCGATTTTACGAAATTCAGCATTGGCCAAAAAGAAAGTCCCATAAAAAAATTTTGTTGAGTTCCATTAACCCATTGCGGCCCAACAGCTTTTTATAGGCTTTACTCTAAACTCTAACAGCTTTACTCTAAATTCGAAGCGGTTTGCCAATTGACTTCAAATTTTGTATACGTGATGCTCCTTGAGAATTGAGTTGAAACTTTTTACAGTTTTGGAATTTGTTAACCCACGTCGGACTGATGGCTCGTCAAAAATAATTTTGAGTCCAAATTTTGTCCGATTTTATGAAATTCAGCTTTGGCTAAAAAAAAAAGCCCACAAAAAAATTTGATTGAGTTGCATTAACCCATTGGGGCCCAGCAGCTTTTTATAGGTTTTTTCAATACTTAACTCTAAATTAAAAACGGTTTGACCGATTTTCTTCAAACTTTGTATATGTGTTCCGTTTTGAGAATGAATTAACTCTTTTAACAAACTTGCAGTTGGTTAACCTTTGCCGGCCCGACGATTGACAAAAAAAAGATTTGGAAGCAAATTACGTCCAATTTTGCGCAATACTGCTTTGCTCAAAGAGAAGTGTAGTTGGGGCACAGTGGCTTTTAATAGATTTTTGCGTTACTTAACTCTAAATTAGAAACGCTTTGACCGGTTGACCTCAAATTTTATATGTTTGAAGCAACTTGAAAATGGAGTTCAGTCTGTTAACAGTCGGTCCAACGATTGGTCAAAAAAAATTTCTTGGAAGTAAATTACGTCAAATTTTGGAAAGTAGTTTGTACTGCTTTGAATTACAGAAAGTTTCAAAAATTACTAGAATAATCCTAGAAAAATCGTTTTAAAAAGATTGCTTTCATACATTTTAAAATTTAAATGTGTAAACCGTGTGTAATTTTTGTGTTAACTTTTTGACGTAACATCAACTTCAATTAAACGTCCATTGAGAGGCGCAGCAACGCGCACCGGGTATTAGCTAGTATATAATAATATGATACCAACTTTTTTTTTGAAGTCAATGCAATATTGTTTAAACCAGTACAACTTGTAAGAATTTTCTTTTCGTAATAGAAAAGGCAAGTTTAATAAAAAAAAATTTTAATATTTTATATAGTTTTCGTAATTGGAAAATTTATAAAATTATTCCTTTTAATTTTTTTACTTGGAAAAGGAACTTTTATAAAAAAATTTACAGTACCTTGAATTGAAATTAAGATAGTGTATGGTGGTCAAGGAACAGTAAAACAGCAATACGGGACAATATAACTTGAATATATTGTACAGGAACACAGCCAAAAAAAATTGGTGCAAAATTACAACTGGAACACAGTAATAAACAAATTTTCCAGGAACATGCACTCAAAATTTTATTAATGTTTTTTTTTTTTCTTTTTATTTAAGGATTGTTATTGCTAGTTGCTAGATAACACGTATTTATATATTATTTTAATTTTTGAATTGTTTTTATTCTTCCTTAGTTTCGGGAAGCCAGAAAATTATAGTTTCTTCGTCTTCTTCTGGGACGAAGGATCTACTATCATTATTAAAAGTTTTGATTTTTTTTTTTTTTTAATTTGTAAATACTAGGTTTTAATTTTAATTAATTTTTTTTTTTTTTAATTTTTTTTTTTGCACTAAACTAAGTTTTTTTTATTGGGAAAAATTCCCCGATTAAGATTTGGAAATCATTACCCTTTCTCATAAAACTATATTTGAGGATCCCATCCTCGTTGCCAATTAAAGTTTATGTATTTATTATATGCAAAAAAAACAATAATCATTTTATATGGTATTTTAAAGGTTTTTTATTTTACACTCCTTTTAATTAAAAACTTATATTTATTTTATTATATAAAAAAAATAATAAAAATTATATTTCAAATTTAAAAGTTTTTTATTTTGCACTTACTTTATTTAAAAACTTCGCGGAACCCCAAACGTGTTGTTATATATTTTGTTTCTGAATAACTGACGTTTTAGCAACAAGTAAATAGATGTTTTATAATATAATATCGCTGACTTTGCGTCTGCGACATTTTGTTGGAATTCGTGAGAACGGAAATCGAATTTAAATATGATATTCGCGAAATGTGTAATAATTTAATTATGATTTTCATAGTTTTAAGAATTTTATGTAACATTTTATTAACTCGAAATGTGATATTCGGATTAATTAAAAATAATTTTTTTCACATAAAATTCTTAAAAGAATTTAAGTAAAATAAATTTAACATTTTAATGTTATATTTTACAGTGGTGTTATGTTATATTTTACAGTGGTGTATTAACGTGACATTTATGTAAAAGTATACAGTGGTGTAGTAACTATAACTGTTAACCTCACACAATATTTTAAAACTGTATCATCTGCATACATTTGAATTGCTCCTTTTAAAGTTAAATTGGTAAGATCATTTATGTAGATCTATAGAGGATCTATAGGCACGATTTCTTTTTAACCTTTTGTTTCCGATTAAGCAGATATATTTTGAAAAATTTTATTTGTAAGTTTAAAAAGTAGAATATTATGGTTTACGCAGTCAAATGCTTTTTGTAAGTCTAAAAAATGCATGCAACATATCGACCACTGTCTATGTTTATAGTAACAAAATCTATTAGATTTAGACCCGCCGCAGTGGTGTTGGAGTTCTTTTCAAACCCATATTGTTCTGCATGTAAAATATTACTTTTAAGAAAAATTTCAATTCTATTATTAATATCTGTTTTAAAAATTTTGTTTTAAAAAACCCACTTAAAATTGAAATGGACCGGTAATTTGTTATTTGATTTACGCAGCCAATTTTGAATATGGGAGTTAAAATCGCAGTTTTTAAGCTTCAAGTTTTTTAAGGAAAAATTGAATTTTTAAATGAAATATTAATAAATTTGACTAATAGCGAAGCTAAGGATTCTGAATATTTTTTAATAAATCTGGCCGATATGTTGTCCTAACCAGTTGATTCATTTGGTTTTAACATTTTGATCGTTTCCAAAATTTTTTCAATATTCGTTGGACTTAGATTAAAGCTTGATAAATGTTTGTTGAAAATTGAAAATTGAAAATGTTTGTTTTAAATGGTTAATATTCTACAGCAAAAGTAGACATGCTAAGTTCGTCTATAACATTTATGAAAAAATTATTCATTGATACAGCTATCATTAGTTCGTTAGAAATAATTTGATTGTTATGTTTTAATACTTTAATATAACTAGAGGAATTCAAAAAATCTTTATTAAACATAATTTGTTTATATAAGTCCCGCAGTTTTTTATTTTTTCCCGGATCCCTATTAAATTCATTAGAAAAAATTTTTTTTTTTACCTTCAACAACAAGACTTTAAAAAGCCCTTCGTCGTAAAGTTATTTAATATGGATACTGTTTGGATACTTTTTGTATATTTCTAAAATGGTTCTCGTCTTTTATACCCTACACCTATGAAATAGAAAAAGGGTATATTAACTTTGGTATGGTGTTTGTAACTCCCTAAAGGAAGTGAGCTAGATATGGAAAGTATATAAATATTTGTGATCAGTGTGACCTCCTGAGTCGATATAGCCATGTCCGTCCGTCCGTCCGTAGGCACGATAACTCAAAAACTAATGGAGGTATCTTAACGAAATTTAAAGTGTAGGTTACTAGGACTTAAAGTGGAGTTTGCATATGGATGAAATCGGCCCATTGGTTCGGATTGTGGACCTTTTAATCGTTCGAAGAGCTAACGAACATATAAAACAAGTAAAGAAGCAGTCAGTCGGTGCAACCGACTTAGAAATACCCTACACCTATTTCGCTCAAATTTAATAACATATCCATAAGTCATTTTAACACCATAAAAGCTGTTATTAATTTGATCGTAAGACATAGCTAACCAAATTAACTTTATAATACTAAAAACATTTTCTAATTACACTATCTCTCGATTTTATGAAATTCAGCTTTGGCTAAAAAAAAAGCCCACAAAAAAATTTGATTGAGTTGCATTAACCCATTGGGGCCCAGCAGCTTTTTATAGGTTTTTTTAATACTTAACTCTAAATTAAAAACGGTTTGGCCAATTTTCTTCAAACTTTGTATATGTGTTCCGTTTTGAGAATGAAATTAACTCTTTTAACAAACTTGCAGTTGGTTAACCTTTGCCGGCCCGACGATTGACAAAAAAAAGATTTGGAAGCAAATTACGTCCAATTTTGCGCAATACTGCTTTGCTCAAAGAGAAGTGTAGTTGGGGCACAGTGGCTTTTAATAGATTTTTGCGTTACTTAACTCTAAATTAGAAACGGTTTGACCGGTTGATCTCAAATTTTATATGTTTGAAGCAACTTGAAAATGGAGTTCAGTCTGTTAACAGTCGGTCCAACGATTGGTCAAAAAAAATTTCTTGGAAGTAAATTACGTCAAATTTTGGAAAGTAGTTTGTACTGCTTTGAATTACAGAAAGTTTCAAAAATTACTAGAATAATCCTAGAAAAATCGTTTTAAAAAGATTGCTTTCATACATTTTAAAATTTAAATGTGTAAACCGTGTGTAATTTTTGTGTTAACTTTTTGACGTAACATCAACTTCAATTAAACGTCCATTGAGAGGCGCAGCAACGCGCACCGGGTATTAGCTAGTATATAATAATATGATACCAACTTTTTTTGAAGTCAATGCAATATTGTTTAAACCATATAGTACAACTTGTAAGAATTTTCTTTTCGTAATAGAAAAGGCAAGTTTAATAAAAAAAAATTTAAATATTTTATATAGTTTTCGTAATTGGAAAATTTATAAAATTATTCCTTTTAATTTGTTTACTTGGAAAAGGAACTTTTATAAAAAAATTTACAGTACCTTGAATTGAAATTAAGATAGTGTATGGTGGTCAAGGAACAGTAAAACAGCAATACGGGAAAATATAACTTGAATATATTGTACAGGAACACAGCCAAAAAAAATTGGTGCAAAATTACAACTGGAACACAGTAATAAACAAATTTTCCAGGAACATGCACTCAAAATTTTATTAATGTTTTTTTTTTTCTTTTTATTTAAGGATTGTTATTGCTAGTTGCTAGATAACACGTATTTATATATTATTTTAATTTTTGAATTGTTTTTATTCTTCCTTAGTTTCGGGAAGCCAGAAAATTATAGTTTCTTCGTCTTCTTCTGGGACGAAGGATCTACTATCATTATTAAAAGTTTTGATTTTTTTTTTTTTTTAATTTGTAAATACTAGGTTTTAATTTTAATTAATTTTTTTTTTTTTAAATTTTTTTTTTTGCACTAAACTAAGTTTTTTTTATTGGGAAAAATTCCCCGATTAAGATTTGGAAATCACTACCCTTTCTCATAAAACTATATTTGAGGATCCCATCCTCGTTGCCAATTAAAGTTTATGTATTTATGATATGCAAAAAAAAACTATAATCTAAGTATTTTAAAGGTTTTTTATTTTACACTCCTTTTAATTCAAAACTTATATTTATTTTATTATATAAAAAAAATAATAAAAATTATATTTCAAATTTAAAAGTTTTTTATTTTGCACTTACTTTATTTAAAAACTTCGCGGAACCCCAAACGTGTTGTTATATATTTTGTTTCTGAATAACTGACGTTTTAGCAACAAGTAAATAGATGTTTTATAATATAATATCGCTGACTTTGCGTCTGCGACATTTTGTTGGAATTCGTGAGAACGGAAATCGAATTTAAATATGATATTCGCGAAATGTGTAATAATTTAATTATGATTTTCATAGTTTTAAGAATTTTATGTAACATTTTATTAACTCGAAATGTGATATTCGGATTAATTAAAAATAATTGTTTTCACATAAAATTCTTAAAAGAATTTAAGTAAAATAAATTTAACATTTTAATGTTATATTTTACAGTGGTGTTATGTTATATTTTACAGTGGTGTATTAACGTGACATTTATGTAAAAGTATACTATAACTGTTATGTAGTAACTATAACTGTTAACCTCACACAATATTTTAAAACTGTATCATCTGCATACATTTGAATTGCTCCTTTTAAAGTTAAATTGGCAAGATCATTTCTGTAGATCTATAGAGGATCTATAGGCACGATTTCTTTTTAACCTTTTGTTTCCGATTAAGCAGATATATTTTGAAAAATTTTATTTGTAAGTTTAAAAAGTAGAATATTATGGTTTACGCAGTCAAATGCTTTTTGTAAGTCTAAAAAATGCATGCAACATATCGACCACTGTCTATGTTTATAGTAACAAAATCTATTAGATTTAGACACGCCGCAGTGGTGTTGGAGTTCTTTTCAAACCCATATTGTTCTGCATGTAAAATATTACTTTTAAGAAAAATTTCAATTCTATTTTTAATATCTGTTTTAAAAATTTTGGAAAACCCACTTAAAATTGAAATGGACCGGTAATTTGTTATTTGATTTACGCAGCCAATTTTGAATATGGGAATTAAAATCGCAGTTTTTAAGCTTCAAGTTTTTTAAGGAAAAATTGAATTTTTAAATGAAATATTAATAAATTTGACTAATAGCGAAGCTAAGGATTCTGAATATTTTTTAATAAATCTGGCCGATATGTTGTCCTAACCAGTTGATTCATTTGGTTTTAACATTTTGATCGTTTCCAAAATTTTTTCAATATTCGTTGGACTTAGATTAAAGCTTGATAAATGTTTGTTGAAAATTGAAAATTGAAAATGTTTGTTTTAAATGGTTAATATTCTACAGCGAAAGTAGACATGCTAAGTTCGTCTATAACATTTATGAAAAAATTATTCATTGATACAGCTATCATTAGTTCGTTAGAAATAATTTGATTGTTATGTTTTAATACTTTAATATAACTAGAGGAATTCAAAAAATCTTTATTAAAAATAATTTGTTTATATAAGTCCCGCAGTTTTTTATTTTTTCCCGGATCCGTATTAAATTCATCAGAAAAAATTTTTTTTTTTACCTTCAACAACAAGACTTTAAAAAGCCCTTCGTCGTAAAGTTATTTAATATGGATACTGTTTGGATACTTTTTGTATATTTCTAAAATGGTTCTCGTCTTTTATACCCTACACCTATGAAATAGAAAAAGAGTATATTAACTTTGGTATGGTGTTTGTAACTCCCTAAAGGAAGTGAGCTAGATATGGAAAGTATATAAATATTTGTGATCAGTGTGACCTCCTGAGTCGATATAGCCATGTCCGTCCGTCCGTCCGTAGGCACGATAACTCAAAAACTAATGGAGGTATCTTAACGAAATTTAAAGTGTAGGTTACTAGGACTTAAAGTGGAGTTTGCATATGGATGAAATCGGCCCATTGGTTCGGATTGTGGACCTTTTAATCGTTCGAAGAGCTAACGAACATATAAAACAAGTAAAGAAACAGTCAGTCGGTGCAACCGACTTAGAAATACCCTACACCTATTTCGTTCAAATTTAATAACATATCCATAAGTCATTTTAAAAGCTGTTATTAATTTGATCGTAAGACATAGCTAACCAAATTAACTTTATAATACTAAAAACATTTTCTAATTACACTATCTTTTAAAAAATATTACAAATTCTTACTAATTTATCTATTTAAAAATATTAAAAAACAAAAAAACTTGAAATAAATGAAAATATATTTATGCCAATTCAATTACAAAATGAAAAACTTCTAATTATAAAATTTTGTGATAAAAAGATAATCAAAGCATAATATATTTAATAATCCAAATTTTTCAATATTGCAATTATTTTAAATGGTTACTTTATATACCTGATAAAAGCTGATAAACTCAAAATATGCAATTACAAATTTAGACCTTTTCATATAATTCATTTAAATATAATAATAAATTTTACTTAAATGCAGCAAAAAAATAATGGAGCTATCTTGATGAAACTTTAACTGTAGGTTACTAGGACTGAAAGTACAGCGGGGATTGCATATGGGCGAAATCGGCCCATGGGTTCGGATTCTGCACCTTTTAATCGGTCCAAGGGCTAACGAACATATATAAAAAATCATGATAACTCAACAACTAATGACGCTATCTTCATTAAATTTGTGCTGTAGGTTACTAGTAATGAGACTACGGCGGGTATTCGTACGATCGAGATTGGACCACGGGTTCGGAACCTAGAACTTTTTGATCAAATTTAGGCCAAACTGGCATAATTCCGAAACCAATGATAGAACTTCCAAATTTGGTATCAGGGTGTCCCTTCCTATTTCCTTAGTGTCCTTGTAATTTGGGCCCTATTGGAGAAGTGGGTCGGGGACCAGCCATACATTTCTGATGACCTTAAAGCATATCTTTAAAATTAATAAAGATAGCAACTTGAAAACATGTAGAAGCTTTTGATTTGGCACAATCTTGTTCTTTATTATTTCTTGTGTGTTCCCCCAATTTGAGATCTATTGGAGTGGTGGTTCAGTAACCCTCTTAGACCTCCGAAGGTTTTAAAGCTTATAATCGAAATTACTAAAA
Organism: Dolichopus griseipennis; assembly: GCA_963082915.1. NCBI lineage: Eukaryota > Metazoa > Arthropoda > Insecta > Diptera > Dolichopodidae > Dolichopus > Dolichopus griseipennis. The sequence continues at coordinate 116,205,258 of OY720443.1, forward strand.
ATAGTAACTTAAAATTAATATAGAACGTTCCGCTTGTGTACAAGGGTTAACTAGTATTTAAAGTACAGCGCGGACTGCATATGGACGAAGTCGGCCCAAGGGTTCGGATTCTGAACCTTTTAATCGTTTCTAAGGGCTAACGAACATATATAATAAGTCACGATAACTCAACAACTAATGACGCTATCTGTATAAAATTTGTGTTGTAGGGTACTCGTAATGAAACTACGGCGTTGATTTCGTACGGAGGGGAATGGACCATGGGTTCGGAACCTAGAACTTTTTGATCGAATTTAGGCCAAAAAAGCATAATTCCAAAACCAATGAAGATAGAACCTCCAAATTTGGTATCTGTGTTATTGAAATTTGGGACCAATTGGAGTACCAGCTAGGTTGAGGACCAGCCACACAGTTCCGAAGACCTTAAAGCATATTTTCGAAATTAATAAAGATAATAACTTGAAACAAATTTAGAAGTTTCAAATTCGGCACAAGGGTGTTCTTTACTATCTCTTGCGTGTCCCCCTAATTTTGGATCAGTTGGAGTGGTGTTTCAGTACCCTCTTAGACTCCCCAAGGTTTAAAAGCTTATCATCGAAATTAATGAAAATAGTAACTTAAAATTAAGATAGAACGTTCCAATTTTGTATAAGAATTAACTAGTATTGAAAGTATGACGGGGACTGCATATGGGCAAAATCGTACCATGGTTTCGGGTTCTGGAACCTTTGAAAAGTTCAAGGGCTAAAGAACATATATCTTAAAAATAGCATAACTCAAAAAATAATGCCGCTGTTTGATGACATTTAAACTCTAGGTTACTAGTAATGAAAGTACCATGGGAATTAATTCTGGTCGAGTTCGGATAATGATTTCAGATTCTAGAAGCTTTTGATCGATCTGAGGCCAAACGAGTATAATCACAAAGCCAAAGAATATATTTGCTATTTACTATAAGCTGTTCTAATAGGTACATAAACTATCAATTAAAAATAATTGCAATTTTGAAAAATTTTAATTATTAAATATATTATGCTTGGATTAGCTTTTTGTTACAAAATTTAATAATTCAAATTTTTTCACTATAGTAATTGAATTTAAATAAATATATTTTCATTTATTTCAAGGTTTTTTGTTTTTTAATATTTTTAAATAGATAAATTAGTAAGAATTTGTAAATAAATTAGAAAAGAAATTAGAAAATGTTTTTAGTATTATAAAGTTAATTTGGTTAGCTACGTCTTACGATCAAACTAATAACAGCTTTTATGGTTTTAAAATGACTTATGGACTTCCCATTTAATTTGAACCAAATAAGTGTAGGGTATTTTTAAGTCGGTTGCACCGACTGACTGTTTCTTTACTTGTTTCAAATATAAAAAAGAAGACAATATAAAATAATATTATAAACAAACATATGAGTATGGAGGTAAGTAATTGATTATTTTTTTGAAATAATAAAAAAATTAAAATAATATAGTATAAAACTATATGCAATTGGAGATTCATGTAATAGAGTGAAAAAAATGTAGGAAATGTGTAGGAATTCCCAGTAAATTTAAAAAATAAAATTAGTGTCATAATTAATGTCAAACAATAAAGGTAGGATAAATATTTATAAACAAAATTTGGTTTAGATTTAAGAATAAAACTTTTGTGAAATATAATTGTAAAATTAAGAAGTAAGGAAAAAAACCAATGGTTTTTAAAAAGCACATTTTCAAAATTATATACGGTTTCTTACTGAATATTTCATCATTTATTTTTATAAAAATATATATAAAAATAAATGGTAATATTAATTTAGTTATTTCATTTATTTATTAATTATATGACTAATAGGGAAATACTTAGAATATAACCCAATGCACTCAAGAAAATTTGTCAATAAGTGCGGAAAATAATGTTGCAGCTTCAATGTTAACGTTTAATTTTGAAAAAAACTTACACCTTTGAATAAGTTACTGTTTTATATAAACATAAGTTTTAATTTTTATGACCTAGTAGCCCTTCAATGGAAAAGGTTCCCAAATTTTTCCTTAGTAAACTTATGATGGATCTGCCCACCCCCCTCCTGTCCTCACCTTTCAATTTTTTTCGGGGAAATCAATTTTGAACTCATTATTTTACCTAAAATTTTATTATCTAAGCAAAAATAGTTAAAACTAAGAGATAATTTCTTCAATTTAAAGAAGCCCTTTCAAATTTAAGAAAAACCTTTAACATATGTTGAAACATTATGCTGCAGCTGTAAATTTTGCATATTTGTAAAAAAAAATTTTGACAGGTTTTCAAGTTCAGGTGTTTAAAAATAGCTAAATTTAAATTTTCGAGCCCTTATAGCTCCTAAACAGGGGACGTGAGAAAAAAATTTTGTTAACTGGCTCTTACTAATTTCTAAAGGTCTAACTTCTTCCAAAATTTCAAGACCCTAGCTTGAACCGTTTAGAAGATATGTGGGGCCAAAATTTTCCAAAAATTGAGTTTTGCATAATGGTAAATTTTAGTACCGTATGGCAACCCTATACATTTTAATTTTATATTTTTCTGAAGCCCATAAAAGCCGCTTTCTTCTCCCGTTTTTAGGTTGAAAATACATTTAGCAGAACTCTTGTTATACTAATTTAAATATAGGGCTTTTTTGAAATTTTCGGGGGCTGTTCATTCGGTACCTTTCATTATTAAGAAAAACCTTTGACACATGTTGAAATATAATTATAGATCTTTCAATTTACCATATTAAAAAAGAAATTTTAACAAGTACTCAAGTTACAGGTGTTTGAAAATACCAAAATTTCAATTTTCGAGCCCTTATAGCTGCTAAACAGGGGGTTTGACTAAAAAATTTTGTTAACCAATTCCTACTAATTTCGGAGGACCTAACTTCTCCCAAAAATTCAAGACCCTAGCTTGTACCGTTTAGAAGATATGTGAAGCCAAAATTTTGCAAAAATTGAGTTTTTCATAATTGTAAATTTTAGTACCGTACGGAAACCCTAAACATTTGCTCTTACTTACTTATAAAGCTTATAAAACCAGGGCTTTAAAAATAGGGCTTTTTCCAACTTTGGGGAGCTGTAGCTCCGTAACGGGTGGGGCTACAGAAAAAAATTCTACTACGAAATTATTTTTTTCGCAATATCTACCCATGGTTAAAATTTCTTAACTCTATTTTAAACGGTGTAAAAGTTTTTGTAAACATACGGACAGAGAGACATGCGGACGGACAGATTGAAACTATATAGGCACATTTTTACAAAATTTTTTGAAAATGTGCTAAAAAAATATAATTTTATATTATTGAAATAGAGTTGGAAATTATAGTGTTGTAAATATGATAATATTAAGAAAAAGAATTTTTGTTTTTTTATTAGAGCAAGGTTAGTATTAATAAATATTTGTATATTTGAATAGTAATGTAAATAGTTTAAGGTTATGTGAAAAAATAAAAAATATTTTATAAATTTAGCGTAGTAATATCATAGTTTTTTGTTGCAAAATAAAAATTGTACAATGAATTAGCACGTGTTTTTTTTATAAGAATTAAATTTGTGTTATATAATTTAAGTTCTGTTGTTTTACTAAATTGACGCAATCAGACGCAAGATCAAATTTTCCAGTTGACAATGGTCCAAACCTTTTTTTCTCATTTTTAATTTCCTCTGAACCTAATGTTATAAGGCATAGGCTCCCTGATGTGACTTCATCTTTTGTTTTTGTAAAGGTGTTAAGTGGAATGAATTTTCAACAGGTAAATTTATATTTAATTTCTGGAATACTGTGTAAAATTGTGAATTTTTTAACCCCGATGGTAGGCCAGCTGCTACAATATTGCATTTGCTTTTTTGTTGGTTTGGTTCATCCATAGTTGCTTCTAATACATTTACTTTACGCTCCATGTGTATTCGTCCATACTTTTAACCCTTTTGGACAAATCCTCATTTTGTTTTTTCAAATTTAAATTTTCTTTAAAAGCCATTCCAAATTTATTGGACAAAAAACTCAAAGAAATTCTAGGTTTTGATACAGCGAGTTTCAGATATTGTGCAATTTTTTCCATTGTACAATCGGTTAAACCAAAAGCAGCCAAATCATCCTCCTCTGTTTCATCTACCTCTTCAAGGACCGCAAGGGAAATATTTTCTTCTGCCGGACAGGAAGAGCACTTCCAGAATATGTTCCCGGTTCTTATCATAACATATGTGTCATCCGAAATTGACGTAAATTTTATATGAAATCATTTCTGGCAAACCTTGCAGTTAAGTGCTTTTGATTTGGCAGATAAAGTTTTTTTTATATTTATCACACTGGTTTACCATTTTAATTTCTTATTATTTTTTTTCTTTTTTTAATCTTATTTTAAATTTTGTTTTTGGTTTTTTTTTTGTAATATTTTAATTTAAATTTTTTAATACATTTTAATTTTTAATTTTTAATAAATTTTAAAAATTTTATAAAATTTTATTTAGAGCGCACAAAAATATTTGAGGGTCGAAAAGTTTTTACACTAATAGTTTTTTATTTTAAATAATTCAATATATTCTTTATCTTTCAATATATTCTTTATCTTCACGGAACTGAATATTTGCTACATTTTTTAGTTAAATATACTAAGACGGTAGCTCTGTTTATTCCATTTTATATTCTAGAAGTTAGTTCATTCGCTAAATTACCTATTGTAACCTTGTTGACAGAAACGCCTTTTAATTCGTTTTTGATAGTATTGAAACTTGTTTTTTGGATAATTTTTAATTTTTTTTATTTTATTTTGATCATTTTTAATTGTTCAATTCAACTATAAGTTCTAAGTGATCTCAAATCTCATGATGAAAAAGTAACAAAAGTGATAGCTCTATTTATTTTTTTTTTTTTTAAACATGACACAAACAAGTATTTGAATCAGGTATGGTTAATTCTTTATTACAAAAATAAAATGCATTTTTTTCAACTATAGTTTTGTAAGTATTTATATGTTTGTCTAAGTGGTTAAAAATTTTAAAATTAGTGTCATCGATTATAAGAGAATTTTAAATTTTTTGATTTTCTAAATGAGATTCAAATTTTTATGACTAATCTGCCATTCTTAAATTATACAACCTCAATTGTATTATTCTTTGTAGATAAATAACTAAAATATTTTGTAAGCCTTTCGTTAATAAAAATTGCTATTTTGTGAAGTTTGTTCAGTCTGTTCATTTTGTTTCATTTTGTTGGGTCTGCGAATTTTTTTCACTAAATATATTTATTTTCAATTTCTTTCCCTTTATAGCACTCATTAACCTATTTTTTCAATTATTTGTCCACAAATTTTACTACTACATTTTCTGGCTCACCTGTTTCATTAATTATTTTTGCCATTCTGTAAATACACATAATATCTTTAGGATCCAAAGTTATTCCAACACTTTCCCTTATTTGTTTGCCGGTTGAATCTAAATCTTCTTCAGGAATATCAATTGATAAGCCGCTTATTTCGATCTGATTATCAAGCTGAGATAGTTTTATTTTTTCCAATTCGGTCTTGTTGTAAACAAAATACTCCTTAAGTTGGCTGTTCTCGTTGCGTAATGCTATGTTTTCTGCTATTAAGTTATCCATATATTCTGTTAAGTCTCTCACCTCATCATCAAGAGTTTGAATCTCAGTTTTTTGCGATTATTTATTTTTGATGATAGTTTCAAGCTTATTATTTATGACTTAAAAATCAACTGTAACTTCCGAATCTCTATTTTTTTTCGATAAATAAAGTAGTTAACATAGATGTGGATGGTGATTTTCGGTTTTGCTTATTATTTATGACTTAAAAATCAACTGTAACTTCCGAATCTCTATTTTTTTTCGATAAATAAAGTAGTTAACATAGATGTGGATGGTGATTTTCTGTTTTGCAGCTTTAATTTACGTTGTTTGCAAAACCAAAATTTTACAATATTTTACGAATATTCTCGGATGACTTCAATGTCCAATGATGAGCATTGACTACAAAACCATTTTTTTCATTCACCAATCTGACTGAATTTGTTTCTGACAAATTATAAACCATGGCAACAAAAATCTGCAAAATTATAACCTCACCTCGTGATTGTGAATTGCTGCAATATGATCTCAATCAATTTGGCACATGGTTTATGAATCTCCTATTAAACGCTGGCAAAAGCCAAATTATAAGCTTTTCAAGTTTAAGAACTGATTCAACTATCAAATACGATTACAAAACGCAGCCGTGTTGGCTCTGAACGAAACTAAGATGTTTACAAATCAGGATGCGGTTCTCCTTTCTTGGTTACAAACGTGAAACCATCTTTAGTCCCCATAGACGTATTGCTTTTTATATTCGTAACGATACGGCCTACCACGTTCTCGATAAATACAATATAGGCACAAACCCAGAGTTTAATTATGTTTGGAACAAATTTATTTTGGTGGCCATTTAACGCATTTTTGTTTTTTGTACAGAAGTCCAAATATTTCGAAGGAGAACGCTAGACACATATACCAAGAACCAAAAATAATTTCAATTTTGGAAAACTTAAAAACTTAAAAAAATTAATATATAACAAATTTAATTCTATATAACATTAAAAAATAAGTAAATTAATAGAATAAAATTAAAAACACTTAGAAATACCTTACACCTATTTGGTTCAAATTTAATGTGAACTTCATAAGTTATTTTAAAGCCTATAAAGCTGTTTGTAGCTTGATCGTAGGACATAGCTAACCAAATTAACTTCATAATATTAAAAACATTTTCTAATTACTCTATCTATTTAAAAATATTACAAATTCTTACTAATTTTTCTATTTTAAAATATTACAAAACAAAAACACATGAAATAAATGAAAATATATTTATTTCAATTTAATTACAAAAGTGAAAAAAATTTGAATTATTAAATTTTGTTATAAAAAGCTAATCAAAGCATAATATATTTAATAATTAAAATTTTTCAAAATTGCAATTATTTTAAATTGTTAGTTTATGTACCTATTAGAAAAGCTTATAAACGCAATATATGCAATAAATGTATTTCTAAAATACAACTACAAATTTAGAACTTTTCATATAATTCATTTAAATATAAAAATAAGTTTTACATAAATGCAGCAAGTAACTTTGAATATATATATCACCTACGATAATAATTCAATAAAATATATAAAATAATAAAAAATTAAAAAAAAGGAATTTAGTAAAACAATATTTTATTTTAATTTATAAAAAATATTACAAAATATGTTTTATGGTAAAATTCTTAGTCTTTTAAAAATATAAAAGTGTTAAATAAAAACGGAAATAGGAAAGAACCCTCGTGTATCCAATTTAAAGTTTCTATCTTCATGAAATTTAAATTTAAGCTTTTTAATTTTGGGATTTCTTAGGAGGCACCTGAACCACCACTACAATTAAGTCTTGATTTCGGGGACACAACGAATAGGAAATATATTCTTTGGCGTTTCAATTATACTCGTTTGGCCTCAAATCAATCAAAAGCTTTTAGAATCCGAACTCGACTAGAACCAATTTCCATGGTACTTTCATTACTACTAACCTCGAGTTTAATTTCATCAAAATAGTGGCATAATTTTTTGAGTTATGCTGTTTTTAAGATATGTGTTTGTTAGCCCTTGAACTTTTCAAAGGTTCCAGAACCCGAAACCATGGTACGATTTCGCTTATATGCAGTCCGCGCTCTACTTTAAATACTAGTTAACCCTTGCACACAATTGGAACGTTCTATCTTAATTTTAAATTACTATTTTTAATAATTTCGATTATAAGCTTTTAAATCTTGGAAGGTCTAAGAAAGGTACTGAACCAGCACTCCGAGTGATCCAAAATTAGGGGACGCACAGGAAATAGTAAAGAACACCCATGTGCCAAATTTGAAGTTTCTACATTTGTTTGAAGTTACTATTCTTAATAATTTCGAAAATATATTTCAAGGTCTTCGGAACTATGTGGCAGGTCCCGGACCCACTACTCCAATTGATCCCAAATTTTAAGGACACTAAGGAAATAGAAAGAGGCACCCTGATACCAAATTTGGAGGTTCTATCTCCTTTGGTTTCGCAATTATGCTCGTTTGGCCGAAATCCAATACTCGCTGTACGCAATTGCCGTCGTAGTTTCATTACCAATACCCTACAAAACAAATTTCATGAAGATAGCGTAATTAGTTATTTTTTATATATGTTCGCTAGCCCTTAGACCGATTAAAAGGTCCAGAACCCGAACCCATGGCCCGATTTCGTCCATTTGCAATCCCCGCCGTACATTCAGTCCTAGTAACCTACAGTTAAAATTTCGTCAATATAGCTCCATTATTTTTTAAGCTATCGTGCCTAAGGACGGACGGACATAGCTATATCGACTCAAGGAGGTCACGCTGATTATATATACTCGCTGAATATACTCCTTTACCTGTTCTATAGGTGTAGAGTATAACAATTAAAGAAACAGTCAGTCGGTGCAAGCGACTTAGAAATAATTTAACTATTTGGTTTGGGATTTGGATTTGGGATATGTCAGTCCGTCCGTAGGCACGATAACTTAAAAAATAATGGAGCTATCTTGATCAAATTTTAACTGTAGGTTACTAGGACTGAAAGTACGGCGGGGATTGCATATGGGCGAAATCGTACCATGGTTTCGGGTCCTGGAACCCCTGAAAAGTTCAAGGGCTAAGAAACATATATTTTAAAAACACTATAACTCAAAAAATAATGCCGCTATTTTGATGAAATTTAAACTCTAGATTACTAGTAAGGAAAGTACCATGGGAATTGGTTCTGGTCGAGTTTAATTTCGAAGCCAAAGAATATATTTCCTATTTATTATGTGTCCCCGAAATTTAGACTTAATTGTAGTGGTTCAGCTATGTTCAAAGGTACTTGCTGCATTTATGCAAAACTTATTTTTATATTTAAATGAATTATATGAAAAGGTTTAAATTTGTAATTGTATTTTAGAAATACATTTATTGCATATTTTGCTTTTATAAGATTTTCTATTAGGTATATAAACTAGCCATTTAAAATAATTGCAATATTGAAAAATTTCAATTATTAAATATATTATGCTTTGATTATATTTTTATCACAAAATTTAATAATTAGAATTTTTTCATTTTGTAATTGAATTGGAATAAATATATTTTCATTTATTTCAAGTTTTTTTGTTTTTTAGAGGAACTAGAGGAATTCAAAAAATCTTTATTAAAAATAATTTGTTTATATAAGTCCCGCAGTTTTTTATTTTTTCCCGGATCCCTATTAAATTCATCAGAAAAAATTTTTTTTTCTACCTTCAACAACAAGACTTTAAAAAGCCCTTCGTCGTAAAGTTATTTAATATGGATACTGTTTGGATACTTTTTGTATATTTCTAAAATGGTTCTCGTCTTTTATACCCTACACCTATGAAATAGAAAAAGAGTATATTAACTTTGGTATGGTGTTTGTAACTCCCTAAAGGAAGTGAGCTAGATATGGAAAGTATATAAATATTTGTGATCAGTGTGACCTCCTGAGTCGATATAGCCATGTCCGTCCGTCCGTCCGTAGGCACGATAACTCAAAAACTAATGGAGGTATCTTAACGAAATTTAAAGTGTAGGTTACTAGGACTTAAAGTGGAGTTTGCATATGGATGAAATCGGCCCATTGGTTCGGATTGTGGACCTTTTAATCGTTCGAAGAGCTAACGAACATATAAAACAAGTAAAGAAACAGTCAGTCGGTGCAACCGACTTAGAAATACCCTACACCTATTTCGTTCAAATTTAATAACATATCCATAAGTCATTTTAAAAGCTGTTATTAATTTGATCGTAAGACATAGCTAACCAAATTAACTTTTCTAATTACACTATCTTTTAAAAAATATTACAAATTCTTACTAATTTATCTATTTAAAAATATTAAAAAACAAAAAAACTTGAAATAAATGAAAATATATTTATGCCAATTCAATTACAAAATGAAAAACTTCTAATTATAAAATTTTGTGATAAAAAGATAATCAAAGCATAATATATTTAATAATCCAAATTTTTCAATATTGCAATTATTTTAAATGGTTACTTTATATACCTGATAAAAGCTGATAAACTCAAAATATGCAATTACAAATTTAGACCTTTTCATATAATTCATTTAAATATAATAATAAATTTTACTTAAATGCAGCAAAAAAATAATGGAGCCATCTTGATGAAACTTTAACTGTAGGTTACTAGGACTGAAAGTACAGCGGGGATTGCATATGGGCGAAATCGGCCCATGGGTTCGGATTCTGCACCTTTTAATCGGTCCAAGGGCTAACGAATATATATAAAAAATCATGATAACTCAACAACTAATGACGCTATCTTCATTAAATTTGTGCTGTAGGTTACTAGTAATGAGACTACGGCGGGTATTCGTACGATCGAGATTGGACCACGGGTTCGGAACCTAGAACTTTTTGATCAAATTTAGGCCAAACTGGCATAATTCCGAAACCAATGATAGAACTTCCAAATTTGGTATCAGGGTGTCCCTTCCTATTTCCTTAGTGTCCTTGTAATTTGGGCCCTATTGGAGAAGTGGGTCGGGGACCAGCCATACATTTCTGATGACCTTAAAGCATATCTTTAAAATTAATAAAGATAGCAACTTGAAAACATGTAGAAGCTTTTGATTTGGCACAATCTTGTTCTTTATTATTTCTTGTGTGTTCCCCCAATTTGAGATCTATTGGAGTGGTGGTTCAGTAACCCTCTTAGACCTCCGAAGGTTTTAAAGCTTATAATCGAAATTACTAAAAATAGTAACTTAAAATTAATATAGAACGTTCCGCTTGTGTACAAGGGTTAACTAGTATTTAAAGTACAGCGCGGACTGCATATGGACGAAGTCGGCCCAAGGGTTCGGATTCTGAACCTTTTAATCGTTTCTAAGGGCTAACGAACATATATAATAAGTCACGATAACTCAACAACTAATGACGCTATCTGTATAAAATTTGTGTTGTAGGGTACTCGTAATGAAACTACGGCGTTGATTTCGTACGGAGGGGAATGGACCATGGGTTCGGAACCTAGAACTTTTTGATCGAATTTAGGCCAAAAAAGCATAATTCCAAAACCAATGAAGATAGAACCTCCAAATTTGGTATCTGTGTTATTGAAATTTGGGACCAATTGGAGTACCAGCTAGGTTGAGGACCAGCCACACAGTTCCGAAGACCTTAAAGCATATTTTCGAAATTAATAAAGATAATAACTTGAAACAAATTTAGAAGTTTCAAATTCGGCACAAGGGTGTTCTTTACTATCTCTTGCGTGTCCCCCTAATTTTGAATCAGTTGGAGTGGTGTTTCAGTACCCTCTTAGACTCCCCAAGGTTTAAAAGCTTATCATCGAAATTAATGAAAATAGTAACTTAAAATTAAGATAGAACGTTCCAATTTTGTATAAGAATTAACTAGTATTGAAAGTATGACGGGGACTGCATATGGGCAAAATCGTACCATGGTTTCGGGTTCTGGAACCTTTGAAAAGTTCAAGGGCTAAAGAACATATATCTTAAAAATAGCATAACTCAAAAAATAATGCCGCTGTTTGATGACATTTAAACTCTAGGTTACTAGTAATGAAAGTACCATGGGAATTAATTCTGGTCGAGTTCGGATAATGATTTCAGATTCTAGAAGCTTTTGATCGATCTGAGGCCAAACGAGTATAATCACAAAGCCAAAGAATATATTTGCTATTTACTATAAGCTGTTCTAATAGGTACATAAACTATCAATTAAAAATAATTGCAATTTTAAAAAATTTTAATTATTAAATATATTATGCTTGGATTAGCTTTTTGTTACAAAATTTAATAATTCAAATTTTTTCACTATAGTAATTGAATTTAAATAAATATATTTTCATTTATTTCAAGGTTTTTTGTTTTTTAATATTTTTAAATAGATAAATTAGTAAGAATTTGTAAATAAATTAGAAAAGAAATTAGAAAATGTTTTTAGTATTATAAAGTTAATTTGGTTAGCTACGTCTTACGATCAAACTAATAACAGCTTTTATGGTTTTAAAATGACTTATGGACTTCCCATTTAATTTGAACCAAATAAGTGTAGGGTATTTTTAAGTCGGTTGCACCGACTGACTGTTTCTTTACTTGTTTCAAATATAAAAAAAAGAAGACAATATAAAATAATATTATAAACAAACATATGAGTATGGAGGTAAGTAATTGATTATTTTTTTGAAATAATAAAAAAATTAAAATAATATAGTATAAAACTATATGCAATTGGAGATTCATGTAATAGAGTGAAAAAAATGTAGGAAATGTGTAGGAATTCCCAGTAAATTTAAAAAATAAAATTAGTGTCATAATTAATGTCAAACAATAAAGGTAGGATAAATATTTATAAACAAAATTTGGTTTAGATTTAAGAATAAAACTTTTGTGAAATATAATTGTAAAATTAAGAAGTAAGGAAAAAAACCAATGGTTTTTAAAAAGCACATTTTCAAAATTATATACGGTTTCTTACTGAATATTTCATCATTTATTTTTATAAAAATATATATAAAAATAAATGGTAATATTAATTTAGTTATTTCATTTATTTATTAATTATATGACTAATAGGGAAATACTTAGAATATAACCCAATGCACTCAAGAAAATTTGTCAATAAGTGCGGAAAATAATGTTGCAGCTTCAATGTTAACGTTTAATTTTGAAAAAAACTTACACCTTTGAATAAGTTACTGTTTTATATAAACATAAGTTTTAATTTTTATGACCTAGTAGCCCTTCAATGGAAAAGGTTCCCAAATTTTTCCTTAGTAAACTTATGATGGATCTGCCCACCCCCCTCCTGTCCTCACCTTTCAATTTTTTTCGGGGAAATCAATTTTGAACTCATTATTTTACCTAAAATTTTATTATCTAAGCAAAAATAGTTAAAACTAAGAGATAATTTCTTCAATTTAAAGAAGCCCTTTCAAATTTAAGAAAAACCTTTAACATATGTTGAAACATTATGCTGCAGCTGTAAATTTTGCATATTTGTAAAAAAAAATTTTGACAGGTTTTCAAGTTCAGGTGTTTAAAAATAGCTAAATTTAAATTTTCGAGCCCTTAAAGCTCCTAAACAGGGGACGTGAGAAAAAAATTTTGTTAACTGGCTCTTACTAATTTCTAAAGGTCTAACTTCTTCCAAAATTTCAAGACCCTAGCTTGAACCGTTTAGAAGATATGTGGGGCCAAAATTTTCCAAAAATTGAGTTTTGCATAATGGTAAATTTTACTACCGTATGGCAACCCTATACGTTTTAATTTTATATTTTTCTGAAGCCCATAAAAGCCGCTTTCTTCTCCCGTTTTTAGGTTGAAAATACATTTAGCAGAACTCTTGTTATACTAATTTAAATATAGGGCTTTTTTGAAATTTTCGGGGGCTGTTCATTCGGTACCTTTCATTATTAAGAAAAACCTTTGACACATGTTGAAATATAATTATAGATCTTTCAATTTACCATATTAAAAAAGAAATTTTAACAAGTACTCAAGTTACAGGTGTTTGAAAATACCAAAATTTCAATTTTCGAGCCCTTATAGCTGCTAAACAGGGGGTTTGACTAAAAAATTTTGTTAACCAATTCCTACTAATTTCGGAGGACCTAACTTCTCCCAAAAATTCAAGACCCTAGCTTGTACCGTTTAGAAGATATGTGAAGCCAAAATTTTGCAAAAATTGAGTTTTTCATAATTGTAAATTTTAGTACCGTATGGAAACCCTAAACATTTGCTCTTACTTACTTATAAAGCTTATAAAACCAGGGCTTTAAAAATAGGGCTTTTTCCAACTTTGGGGAGCTGTAGCTCCGTAACGGGTGGGGCTACAGAAAAAAATTCTACTACGAAATTATTTTTTTCGCAATATCTACCCATGGTTAAAATTTCTTAACTCTATTTTAAACGGTGTAAAAGTTTTTGTAAACATACGGACAGAGAGACATGCGGACGGACAGATTGAAACTATATAGGCACATTTTTACAAAATTTTTTGAAAATGTGCTAAAAAAATATAATTTTATATTATTGAAATAGAGTTGGAAATTATAGTGTTGTAAATATGATAATATTAAGAAAAAGAATTTTTGTTTTTTTATTAGAGCAAGGTTAGTATTAATAAATATTTGTATATTTGAATAGTAATGTAAATAGTTTAAGGTTATGTGAAAAAATAAAAAATATTTTATAAATTTAGCGTAGTAATATCATAGTTTTTTGTTGCAAAATAAAAATTGTACAATGAATTAGCACGTGTTTTTTTTATAAGAATTAAATTTGTGTTATATAATTTAAGTTCTGTTGTTTTACTAAATTGACGCAATCAGACGCAAGATCAAATTTTCCAGTTGACAATGGTCCAAACCTTTTTTTCTCATTTTTAATTTCCTCTGAACCTAATGTTATAAGGCATAGGCTCCCTGATGTGACTTCATCTTTTGTTTTTGTAAAGGTGTTAAGTGGAATGAATTTTCAACAGGTAAATTTATATTTAATTTCTGGAATACTGTGTAAAATTGTGAATTTTTTAACCCCGATGGTAGGCCAGCTGCTACAATATTGCATTTGCTTTTTTGTTGGTTTGGTTCATCCATAGTTGCTTCTAATACATTTACTTTACGCTCCATGTGTATTCGTCCATACTTTTAACCCTTTTGGACAAATCCTCATTTTGTTTTTTCAAATTTAAATTTTCTTTAAAAGCCATTCCAAATTTATTGGACAAAAAACTCAAAGAAATTCTAGGTTTTGATACAGCGAGTTTCAGATATTGTGCAATTTTTTCCATTGTACAATCGGTTAAACCAAAAGCAGCCAAATCATCCTCCTCTGTTTCATCTACCTCTTCAAGGACCGCAAGGGAAATATTTTCTTCTGCCGGACAGGAAGAGCACTTCCAGAATATGTTCCCGGTTCTTATCATAACATATGTGTCATCCGAAATTGACGTAAATTTTATATGAAATCATTTCTGGCAAACCTTGCAGTTAAGTGCTTTTGATTTGGCAGATAAAGTTTTTTTATATTTATCACACTGGTTTACCATTTTAATTTCTTATTATTTTTTTTCTTTTTTTAATCTTATTTTAAATTTTGTTTTTGGTTTTTTTTTTGTAATATTTTAATTTAAATTTTTTAATACATTTTAATTTTTAATTTTTAATAAATTTTAAAAATTTTATAAAATTTTATTTAGAGCGCACAAAAATATTTGAGGGTCGAAAAGTTTTTACACTAATAGTTTTTTATTTTAAATAATTCAATATATTCTTTATCTTTCAATATATTCTTTATCTTCACGGAACTGAATATTTGCTACATTTTTTAGTTAAATATACTAAGACGGTAGCTCTGTTTATTCCATTTTATATTCTAGAAGTTAGTTCATTCGCTAAATTACCTATTGTAACCTTGTTGACAGAAACGCCTTTTAATTCGTTTTTGATAGTATTGAAACTTGTTTTTTGGATAATTTTTAATTTTTTTTATTTTATTTTGATCATTTTTAATTGTTCAATTCAACTATAAGTTCTAAGTGATCTCAAATCTCATGATGAAAAAGTAACAAAAGTGATAGCTCTATTTATTTTTTTTTTTTTAAACATGACACAAACAAGTATTTGAATCAGGTATGGTTAATTCTTTATTACAAAAATAAAATGCATTTTTTTTGAACTATAGTTTTGTAAGTATTTATATGTTTGTCTAAGTGGTTAAAAATTTTAAAATTAGTGTCATCGATTATAAGAGAATTTTAAATTTTTTGATTTTCTAAATGAGATTCAAATTTTTATGACTAATCTGCCATTCTTAAATTATACAACCTCAATTGTATTATTCTTTGTAGATAAATAACTAAAATATTTTGTAAGCCTTTCGTTAATAAAAATTGCTATTTTGTGAAGTTTGTTCAGTCTGTTCATTTTGTTTCATTTTGTTGGGTCTGCGAATTTTTTTCACTAAATATATTTATTTTCAATTTCTTTCCCTTTATAGCAATCATTAACCTATTTTTTCAATTATTTGTCCACAAATTTTACTACTACATTTTCTGGCTCACCTGTTTCATTAATTATTTTTGCCATTCTGTAAATACACATAATATCTTTAGGATCCAAAGTTATTCCAACACTTTCCCTTATTTGTTTGCCGGTTGAATCTAAATCTTCTTCAGGAATATCAATTGATAAGCCGCTTATTTCGATCTGATTATCAAGCTGAGATAGTTTTATTTTTTCCAATTCGGTCTTGTTGTAAACAAAATACTCCTTAAGTTGGCTGTTCTCGTTGCGTAATGCTATGTTTTCTGCTATTAAGTTATCCATATATTCTGTTAAGTCTCTCACCTCATCATCAAGAGTTTGAATCTCAGTTTTTTGCGATTATTTATTTTTGATGATAGTTTCAAGCTTATTATTTATGACTTAAAAATCAACTGTAACTTCCGAATCTCTATTTTTTTTCGATAAATAAAGTAGTTAACATAGATGTGGATGGTGATTTTCGGTTTTGCTTATTATTTATGACTTAAAAATCAACTGTAACTTCCGAATCTCTATTTTTTTTCGATAAATAAAGTAGTTAACATAGATGTGGATGGTGATTTTCTGTTTTGCAGCTTTAATTTACGTTGTTTGCAAAACCAAAATTTTACAATATTTTACGAATATTCTCGGATGACTTCAATGTCCAATGATGAGCATTGACTACAAAACCATTTTTTTCATTCACCAATCTGACTGAATTTGTTTCTGACAAATTATAAACCATGGCAACAAAAATCTGCAAAATTATAACCTCACCTCGTGATTGTGAATTGCTGCAATATGATCTCAATCAATTTGGCACATGGTTTATGAATCTCCTATTAAACGCTGGCAAAAGCCAAATTATAAGCTTTTCAAGTTTAAGAACTGATTCAACTATCAAATACGATTACAAAACGCAGCCGTGTTGGCTCTGAACGAAACTAAGATGTTTACAAATCAGGATGCGGTTCTCCTTTCTTGGTTACAAACGTGAAACCATCTTTAGTCCCCATAGACGTATTGCTTTTTATATTCGTAACGATACGGCCTACCACGTTCTCGATAAATACAATATAGGCACAAACCCAGAGTTTAATTATGTTTGGAACAAATTTATTTTGGTGGCCATTTAACGCATTTTTGTTTTTTTTACAGAAGTCCAAATATTTCGAAGGAGAACGCTAGACACATATACCAAGAACCAAAAATAATTTCAATTTTGGAAAACTTAAAAACTTAAAAAAATTAATATATAACAAATTTAATTCTATATAACATTAAAAAATAAGTAAATTAATAGAATAAAATTAAAAACACTTAGAAATACCTTACACCTATTTGGTTCAAATTTAATGTGAACTTCATAAGTTATTTTAAAGCCTATAAAGCTGTTTGTAGCTTGATCGTAGGACATAGCTAACCAAATTAACTTCATAATATTAAAAACATTTTCTAATTACTCTATCTATTTAAAAATATTACAAATTCTTACTAATTTTTCTATTTTAAAATATTACAAAACAAAAACACATGAAATAAATGAAAATATATTTATTTCAATTTAATTACAAAAGTGAAAAAAATTTGAATTATTAAATTTTGTTATAAAAAGCTAATCAAAGCATAATATATTTAATAATTAAAATTTTTCAAAATTGCAATTATTTTAAATTGTTAGTTTATGTACCTATTAGAAAAGCTTATAAACGCAATATATGCAATAAATGTATTTCTAAAATACAACTACAAATTTAGAACTTTTCATATAATTCATTTAAATATAAAAATAAGTTTTACATAAATGCAGCAAGTAACTTTGAATATATATATCACCTACGATAATAATTCAATAAAATATATAAAATAATAAAAAATTAAAAAAAAGGAATTTAGTAAAACAATATTTTATTTTAATTTATAAAAAATATTACAAAATATGTTTTATGGTAAAATTCTTAGTCTTTTAAAAATATAAAAGTGTTAAATAAAAACGGAAATAGGAAAGAACCCTCGTGTATCCAATTTAAAGTTTCTATCTTCATGAAATTTAAATTTAAGCTTTTTAATTTTGGGATTTCTTAGGAGGCACCTGAACCACCACTACAATTAAGTCTTGATTTCGGGGACACAACGAATAGGAAATATATTCTTTGGCGTTTCAATTATACTCGTTTGGCCTCAAATCAATCAAAAGCTTTTAGAATCCGAACTCGACTAGAACCAATTTCCATGGTACTTTCATTACTACTAACCTCGAGTTTAATTTCATCAAAATAGTGGCATAATTTTTTGAGTTATGCTGTTTTTAAGATATGTGTTTGTTAGCCCTTGAACTTTTCAAAGGTTCCAGAACCCGAAACCATGGTACGATTTCGCTTATATGCAGTCCGCGCTCTACTTTAAATACTAGTTAACCCTTGCACACAATTGGAACGTTCTATCTTAATTTTAAATTACTATTTTTAATAATTTCGATTATAAGCTTTTAAATCTTGGAAGGTCTAAGAAAGGTACTGAACCAGCACTCCGAGTGATCCAAAATTAGGGGACGCACAGGAAATAGTAAAGAACACCCATGTGCCAAATTTGAAGTTTCTACATTTGTTTGAAGTTACTATTCTTAATAATTTCGAAAATATATTTCAAGGTCTTCGGAACTATGTGGCAGGTCCCGGACCCACTACTCCAATTGATCCCAAATTTTAAGGACACTAAGGAAATAGAAAGAGGCACCCTGATACCAAATTTGGAGGTTCTATCTCCTTTGGTTTCGCAATTATGCTCGTTTGGCCGAAATCCAATACTCGCTGTACGCAATTGCCGTCGTAGTTTCATTACCAATACCCTACAAAACAAATTTCATGAAGATAGCGTAATTAGTTATTTTTTATATATGTTCGCTAGCCCTTAGACCGATTAAAAGGTCCAGAACCCGAACCCATGGCCCGATTTCGTCCATTTGCAATCCCCGCCGTACATTCAGTCCTAGTAACCTACAGTTAAAATTTCGTCAATATAGCTCCATTATTTTTTAAGCTATCGTGCCTAAGGACGGACGGACATAGCTATATCGACTCAAGGAGGTCACGCTGATTACAAATATATATGAAGAGTGCAGGCAAATAACAATCAACGTCACTTTTTTTAGAAATTGAGAAAATTCAATTAATATTTTCAAAGACTTCTTGCGTATAAAAATGTTCTGAAAGTGTCTGTAAACAAGCTTCATAATTAATGTTTATCCTATTCTTAAAGAAATACAATACAAAAAAATTAAAATAATTTAATATTTTCTTATTTTATTTACAAAAAAAAAAACTTAGTTTCAAAAAAATTCAGTTTTGTACGAAAAAACAATCAAATATCAAAAATTTAGGAAAAAATAATCAAACAAAAAATAATTTAATAAAAAATAAAAACATAAATAGTTCAAATTAAGTAATTAAATAAAATAACCAAAAATAATTTAACAAAAAATAAAAACATAAATAGTTCAAATTAAGTAATTCATTAAGTTTAAATTTTTATAACGTTAAAACGTATGGATTTGCTTAATTATTATCGTCTGTGTCCGAAACTTGATTCGAATGCGGCAGTGCTTCAAAAAACCGCTGCGCTTCGTCTCTGCAAAATTCTTTAAGTACCATTAAATCATTATATTTTCCAGATGAAAGTGGAATTAGGCTAGTGTAAGAAGGCTTTAAATTTTGTGAACTGTTACCAGTATTTTTATATCTGATTATGTACGAATTCCATGGGCCGTTATATGTGTTTCTTAAATGGAGTGTCCGACTGTGTTCCTTTGTTATGTAGATTTCAGAAATTGACCTGGTTGCAAATGGAGATATTTTTTTATAATGATTATTTTCCAAATAACTGCCCCAGTTTTTGAAAATATCTTGTTTACTTTTAATAATGACAAAGGGCGAGGGTTTGACCCGTGAAGATTTAACATGATCGTTCCATTCATCAGGCAATTCTATTTTAAGATTTTGTTTTATTAATCCCATATTTTTGTCACATTCCATGTAACTATGGCCTCGAACGGGAAATGTTATTTTAAATTCCCGTTAGAACATTTTTATTTGTAATAGTCAAGTCAAGTCAATAAAAACAATTCAAAATTTGCCATATTAAAAAGAAACTGACATTGATTGTTTTTTCCATTAAAACTGTGACATTGATTGTTCTTTCCCTGTACAGGAAATTTTGAACAGGCTAAAACTTTGATCTCGTTTGGTTTTACATTATTTATTGTTGATAGAACGAAAGATCTCATTTTTGCCTTTCCAATGATACCCATATTGCATTTTCGAAAAAAATTGACATTGATTGTTATTTGCCTGCACTCTTCATATACTTCTCCATATCTAGCTCGTTTCCTTTAGGTGGTTACAAACACCATACCAAAGTTAATATACTCCTTTACCTGTTCTATAGGTGTAGAGTATAACAATTAAAGAAACAGTCAGTTGGTGCAAGCGACTTAGAAATAATTTAACTATTTGGTTTGGGATTTGGATTTGGGATATGTCAGTCCGTCCGTAGGCACGATAACTTAAAAAATAATGGAGCTATCTTGATCAAATTTTAACTGTAGGTTACTAGGACTGAAAGTACGGCGGGGATTGCATATGGGCGAAATCGGCCCTTGGGTTCGGATTCTGGACCTTTTAATCGGTCCAAGGGCTAACGAACATATATAAAAATTCACGATAACTCAACAACTAATGACGCTATCTTCATCAAATTTGTGCTGTAGGTTACTAGTAATGAACCTACTTTGGGGATTGCGTAAGTTCGGGATTGGATTATGGGTTCGGAACCTAGAACTTTTTGATCGAATTTAGGCCAAACTAGCATAATACCGAAACCAATGAAGATAGAACCTCCAAATTTAGTTTCAGGGTGTTGCTTTCGATTCCCTTAGTCTCCTTGAAATTTGAGCCCAATTAGAGTAGGGGGTGGGGACCAGCCACTCAGCTCCGAGGACCTTAAAGCATATTTTCGAAATTGATAAAGATAGTAACTTGAAACAAATGTAGAAGCTGCAAATTTGGCACAAGGGTGTTCTTTGCTATCTCTTGCGTGTCCCCCTAATTTTGGATCAGTTGGAGTGGTGTTTTAGTACCCTCTTAGACCTCCCAAGATTTAAAAGCTTATAATCGAAATTACTAAAAATATTAACTTAAAATTAAGATAGAACGTTCATATTAAGTACAGCGCGGACTGCATAAGGGCGAAATCAGCCCAAGGGTTCGGATTCTGGACCTTTTAATTGGTAATGAAACTACGGCGGCGATTGCGCACGGTGAGGATTGGAACTTTCGTTCGGAAACTAGAACTTTTTGATCGAATTTAGGCCAAACTAGCATAATTCCGAAACCAATGAAGATAGAACCTCCAAATTTAGTATCAGCGTGTTGCTTTCGATTCCCTTAGTCTCCTTGAAATTTGAGCCCAATTGGAGTGGTGGGTGGGGACTAGCCACTCAGTTCCGAGGACCTTATAGCATATTTTCGAAATTGATAAAGATAGTAACTTGAAACAAATGTAGAAGCTGCAAATTTGGCACAAGGGTGTTCTTTACTATTTCCTGCGTGTCCATCTAATTTTGGTTAGCTACGCAAATATTTTTTTAATATTTGTAAATAGACAAATTAGTAAGAATTTGTAATATTTTTTAATAGATAGTGTAATTAGAAAATGTTTTTAGTATTATAAAGTTAATTTGGTTAGCTATGTCTTACGATCAATTTAACCAAATCGGTGTAGGGTATTTGTAAGGACTATTTTGTAGGACTGACTGTTTCTTTACATGTTCTTAGTTTTGAAGGGTGACGAAGCTACAGCCCCCGTAAATTCCAAAAAAGCCCTATATTTAAATTGGTATAATAAGAGTTCTGTTAGCTATATTTTCAATCTAAAAACGGTAAAGAGAGCTGTTTTCTTATGCTTTCCAAAAATGCTACACTAAAATGTACAGAGTTGCCATACTGTACTAAAATTTACCATTATGCAAAACTCAATTTTTGCAAAATTTTTAGACCCACATATCTTCTAAACGGGTTAAGCTAGGGTCTTTAGGAGAAGTTAGATCCTTAGAAATTAGTAGGAGTCGGTAAACAAAATTTTTTTGTCACGTCCCGTGTTTAGCAGCTATAAGGGCGTTTTTAATAGTATTGAAATTTGTTTTTTTGATCAGCAGTTTTTATTTTATTTTTATTTACATTTATTGAATTGTTTAATTCAACTATCATTTCTAAATGATCTGAAATCTCATAATGAAAAAGTGATATTCCTAGCTCTATTTTTGTCTTTGTTTTTTAAACATGACACAAACAAGTATTCGAATCAGGTCTGGTTAGTTCTTTATTACAAAAATAAAATGCATTTGCTTCAACTATAGTTTTGTAAGTATTTATATGTTTATCTAAGTGGTTACAAATTTTAAAATTAATGTAATCAATTACAAGAGAATTTTTTTTTTGGATTTTCTAAATGAGATTCAAATTTTTCAAGAAATTTATTAACTTGCGTTACGGAGTTATCTGGAGTTCTGTATCCAGCTGAAATAGTAAAAACTGTCTGATTTATATTTGTTTTTATACAAGAAAAACAATTATATTCATCACAGTATACATTAACTACTGAATATTTCAAGCAGCTGTTAATAAATATTCCAACACCTATGTCTATGTATATATAATTTTATATCATTCTATGTCTGATACTTTTTCTGATATATTTTACATTTAATTTTATACCGGCACGTTATTGGTTTACATTAAATTTAATACAGCTTTTTTTTTTCTTTACTAATTAAAAACTATATAAAATACAGATTTAAGTGACCATAGCTTTGGGTGTTTGGTCTAATAATTGAATAAGATATATAATCTGACAGTTTTTAACAAAAGTAAAAATAAGTGTTTTTATATATGTATATAACAACTATAACAATATCATTTTATAACAATAAATTTATTTATTTATTCATTTATACTAACATTACATCATTGACTAACAGCGTACAATTTCTTTAATTTTTTTTTTTTTATTTTTTTTTTTTTTTTATTTATAATTTTGAAAGCAATCTATGATTTATATTTACAAATATTGGCCAGATACTGTTCTGTGTACAATAAATGTGTTGGATAAATTCCACAAGAACCGGGGCGTGATTATATACTACAAAAAAGAATGGAAAGTGACCAAGAAATTTGAAAAAGTGGCCAATTCAAAATATTGGATTGTTGCTTGCACAGCTAAACGAAAAAATACCCACATTATGATTGTAGCAGTATATAGATCACCCAGCGGTTTTGAATCGGAATTCTGCGAAATTTTCCAGGAAACTTTAGATGATATATGTGAAGAAACATTTGACATAATAATAACAGAAGACTTTAATATAGATTGGTCAACTAATAACTTTTATAGAAATAAAATCGAAAACTCATTGAACGACAATGGACTTAAACAAATGGTGAATGAATATACTCGGATAACAAATACGACCAGAACTATAATTGACTATGTTATGACAAGCAGTTACAAACTAATGGTGCAAAATTGTAATAAAAACAAAATATCAGATCATGAAAGGATACAAATAGTAATAAAAGATGAAAAAAATTATCATGAAAAGAGTTGCAATAATAATATCGATATATTTAAATATCGGTTCTTAAGTTTTGATAATATTTGCACACGTGAGTTATATATTATTGCTTTTAAAATTATTAACAATTTCATTTTCAACATAATTTTCTATTAAATAGAATGATTGATATACATAACCATAACACCCGAAACAAGTCAAATTTTTATCTCACTCTTTTCAAAACCGATAGGCAAAAAAATAACTGCCTTTATAATTGCTTAAAATTATACAATAAATTACCCAATGAATATAAATTAATTAGTAATATGCTAGAATTTAAAAGAAAAATAACAGAATTTATAATTGAAAGACACGTAAGTAATTAATTGAATTATGTAAATTTTAGTTTGTCTAATTAAATATAAAATAATGAATTGATTTTTAAATAAAAAAAAATAGGTATTGATTTTTAAAATATGTAAAATTGAACTTTGAAAAAAAAAAAAGAGTAAATTGTTTTTCTGTTTTTTGATTTTTTATTTCATTCTATTTTGGTATAATCTTTTTTTATTTTGTTTTTTTTTTTATGATTACGTTGAATTGTAATAATTATACTAAGAAAACAATGTGACCAAAAGGCTAAGGCTAGGGTCTTTAGAAAACAAATTATAACACACAATAAAATTATTTTTGTAAAATAAAAACTACTGAATTAAATAAATAAAAAAAAAAAAAAAAAAAAAAAATACAAAAAAGACCTATTTACAAGAAATCTAAGCCCAATAATAAAATTTGAAGAAACCTTAAGTGTTAGTCAAAATGTATTAATGTTTGATAACTGCCTGGAAGAAACAATACGAAAGTTTACTAGAACAAAAACGATAAGGGAACAAAATAATGTGAATAAATGGTTTACTAGTGAACTGTGTTCAATAAAGCGAAAAAAAATAATTAAATATCAAATTGCTAAATTTGAGAATACTGATGAAGCATGGAAAGACTACAAATCAATTAGAAATATATATAAAGTAAAAATTGAAAACGAGAAATATAACTACATCAACGGCAAAATAAATAGTGCAAAAGACCAAAAACAAATGTGGAGAGAAATCAAAGACTTAGTAATTAAGAAAAATCCAACTGTGATAAATTCGGTGATATTTAATTATGTAAAATATAAAGAGAACAATCAAATAGCTGGTCAATTCAACAATTATTTTGTAAACAGTGTTAAGGTAATACGAGAATCAATAGAAGATGTGCAATATACGAACCAAATACGTGTGGTCAACTCAAAATTCGAATTCAGTGCAATAACAATCTTTGGGCTTAAAAATATAGTGAAACAAGTGAAGAAGAAGCCAGATTACTGTAAAATTTCAACAAAAATCATTCTGGATAATTGGCATTTAACGGGCAACATCTTACTAAGGATAATAAATAAATCATTAGACACTGTAGAGTTTCCAGAAAATTGGAAAGAATGTATGGTAACTCCAATTGAAAAAGTGGCAAAAACTAAAAAATGTAAAAAGTATCGTCCCATAAATACTTTAAAAACGTGTGAAAAAATATTAGAAAAAGTCGTGAAAGAACAATTAGAAAAATATATAGAAAACAATAATCTACTATCGAAATACCAATCGGGGTTTAGAAAAACATTTTCGTGTAAAACTACTGTAAATTATGTAATAAATCTATGGAAAAACATAGAAAAAAATAAAAAGATAATTTCAATATTTCTAGACTTTAAAAGAGCATTTGAGACAATTGATAGAACAATTCTAATTCAAAAATTATATATGTATGGAATCCGGGAAAAATAACTGAAGTGGTTTAAATCGTACTTAACAAACAGAAAACAAATAACAAAAGTTAACGGTATTAAATCAGAAGTTATTAATAATGATTTTGGAGTTCCGCAAGGATCAATTTTGGGTGCATTATTGTTTATTATATACATAAACGATATGCCACAAATACTGAACAAGTGCGAAATTGTATTATACGCAGATGATACTCTAGTATACGCGGAAGGAGAAACTAATGAAGAATGTCACAACAAGATTATACACGATATAAATAATATAAACGCATGGCTAAAAATGAACAAACTCAAATTAAATGAAAACAAAACAAAAATTTTGGAAATAAATATGATTAGTGAAACGATAATCAAAATTAATAACAAAATTATTAAAGTTTAATTAGAAAAAGTAAACCAAATTAAATACCTTGGATTTACAATAGATAATAAATTGAACTTTAAAGAACACATTGAATATATATGTAAGAAGATCGGAAAGAAAATTGGATTTTTCAAGAGAATAAGAAATCAAATCTCTACAATAGCGGCAATAAACATATACAACACGATGATAAAACCGCATTTTGAATTTGGCTCAACAATAATATACACATGCTGCACGGATTCACAATTAGAAAGACTACAAAAACTACAAAATAAGGCGATGCGATCTATTTTAAAATGCAACAGATATACACCGATACATACAATGTTAGATGCTCTTAAATGGTTAAATATAAAACAACGATTGAAGCTCAATACCTTGATTTTTATTAAAAAAATAAAAAATGGAGATGCTCCGGGATACCTATGTGAACAAATTAGATATGTTGGCGAAGTACAACCGTATAGATTAAGAAACGCAGACAATTTCAGGCTTCAAAAAACAACTACAACAGCAATGCAAAGATGCCTTTTCTACAAAGGATTTAAGCTATTTAATTCACTTCCAAATAATGTTAAAACAGAAAGAAATAATACTGTATTTAAAAAAAAATGTGTAATTTATGTAAAAACTAATGAATCTTAAAATTACAAATTATTATTTTCTAATGAAATGTTAACTAGAATATAAAAGTATTTTGAATACTAATAAAATAAAAATAAAAAAAAATAAAAAAAAAAAAAAATAAAAAAAAACTCTTTGGATAAGTATGAATAATATTGAAAGATTTTTATGAAGAATATCGAGTTTGTTAAGATTGATTTGGGATGTTCCACTCCAAATTGGGTTTAAGTAATTAATATTTGACAAAATGTAGGAGCAATATATGGAATGAAGCATATCGGTATTTAAAAAGTAATGAAGTTTGCGTAAAATAAATATAAATGGGGTTATTTTGTTCATGACGTGATCAGTATGGTGATCATATTTAAGTTTGTTATCTAGTACTAGGCCTAACTAATTGAAGGACTTCACTATTTCAATTGGGCTATTTTTATATGAATAAGCTGTATTACTAAAGATTATATTTCAAAATAACATTATTTTAGTTTTCTTTACATTTAGAATTAATCGATGCTTTTCAAGCCATTCATTATTTTAGGATTGTTTTCAATAAAATTTTTTAAATTTTGCTCGCTTGTGGTAGCATATTTTATGACCGCATCATCACCGTAAAGCTGAACCACACCTTTTAGTTTTAATTTTGTCATGTCGTCTATATATATTTTGAATAGATCCGGTCCTAGGATAGAACCTTGTGGAACACTTTACTAATTACTTTTTGACTACTTAGGACATTTTTTATTCGAATACTCTGTTTTCTATTTTTTTGGTATGAATTAAAAAGAAGCAGCTGGTTTATATTGAAATTTATTGTTGATAATTTGTATATTAGAATGTCATGATCAACGCAATCAAAAGATTTTTGTAAATCCAAAAATACTCATGCAACAAATTTTCTATTATCAATATTTTCAGAGATAAAATGCCACAAACCGAGACAGGCTGAAGTTGTATTAGATCGATTTTCAAAGCCGTATTGTTCGTCACTTAAAATTTTATTTTTATTCATAAAGAAATTTAGTCGATTTTTTACAATTCTTTCGAAAATTTTCGAAAAAGCTCTTAGAACTGAAATTGGTCAGTAATTCGATTTGTGTGATTTATCACCGTTTTTGAAAATGGATGTAACTAGCACGGTTTTAAGCGATTCAGGAAATATGTAGGTTTGAAATGATAAGTTAATAAATTTAACCAATAGAGGTTATAATAAAAGCTTTCGACCATGTATGGCATGCTGTTATGTTAGCAAAATGCAGAGCTATGGAGTTAGGTAGAGTCTCTCTTAAATGGATTAGAGATTTCCTTTCGAATCGCACGATTCGAGTACTGGTCGATGGTGTATCATCTGACAAATTTGATCTGTTCTTTCTCGCACCTTCTTCTTAATATTCATCAATGATCTTCAATCTTTAACTTCTAATCCAATCCACAATTTCGCAGATGACAGCACCCTCGTAGCTTCCTATAAATTTCATAGCCGCTGTGACATTAATCATCAGGTACATATCAGGTAATACAACAGCAAAAACTTTTACTGTCAGTGAGCTTAATAAAGATTTAGCAAAAATTCATAAATGGGTGAAAAAAATCGTGTTCAATTCAACACGAATAAAATCCAATACTGTCTCATCTCGCGAAAAAAGCAATCTCTATTCCAAACTTGACTTTTCAGGGAGAAGCTTTTTAGCACTCAACAGATTTAAATATTTTGAAAATCGAGTTAAGCCGGAAATTGTTTTCTCCATTTGATCTTCTGACTATTTGACTATTTATATTTGGGCCGATGCACTTGATCGGCACTGGCATATCTCGATAAAGTGCAAAACAGATCTATTCGTCTTATAAATAATAGTTACAGCAAAACGATCTGTGTACCATACAAATCTGGTTACATTCAACTGGAGCAACGAAAATATTGAAGTTGTGAAAAAATTTAATTACTTAGGTCTAGTACTAGTCAGTAAAGTAAATTGAAGTGATCATATTGATCACTTAATAAAAAATTTAGCTACCGATATTTTTATTATTACATAGGTTAAGAAACTTTCTCTCAGACAAAGCCTTAAATACTATATATTCTTCTTTTATTAAATCGCATATTATCTACTTTAATCCTATATGGATTGGAGCTCCTCAACAAAATCGAAATAAATTGGAAATAACTTAAATTGTAGAAAATGATAAATCCTCAGTAGAAAATGAATGTGTAAAATTGCTAATTTTTTAATATAAATTTTTAAGATAATAATGTTCCGTTTTTTACTTTATATTTTTTGAGAATTTTGTTCTAATATTCAAGTAAAGTACCTGTTCTATACTTTTGTCTACTGTATTACATAATTTATCTATGATATTAGATTTTAATTTTTTATAATGTTGATTACTTGTATATCTCAAAGGAAAAGAAAATACTTTTTAATTTTGAATTATTATAATAACTGATAAGGTCACAAAGCTCAGGCTAAGACCATAAATAAAAAAAAAAAAAAATTTTTTTGTTAAGATTATAAAATACAAAAACTTATGAATTTAATAAATCAAAAAATAAAAAAAAAAATGAAGCCAATGTTATCTCAACGCTCACTCCACTTAGCCATCGGCGGACAGTCTGCTAACTTACCCTGTTTTATACATATCTAGTGGGGACGAACACCTGTTCTAAAGAAATAAAACTATTAATGCCTCCACTCAAAGTTTTCCAAAGTGAAAGAAGGAGTGCAAAAGATCCTCATCCCAACTGCGTCGAATTGTTAAGATAATGAAACACGGCTTATGGAAATTCGCATGTCGATATTATGGAATCACATTGCGTCCAATGTGTTTCCTAAAGTTGGTAGTTCGTATGTAATTCGACTTAATTAAATTTAAGAAAACGGGAGAAAAAGAATATTAATATCATTCTCCTAAATATCCCTCCAAATTTCCTACATCCCTCATAATCCTAAATTCACAAATAAACTCCCACAATCCTAAAATCCTCTCATATCCCATTCCTGCTACCGAACTGTACATTTGTATCACAGGTTCCTTCCTAAAGTTTGTTTCAAAAAGGGTGTGGTTTTGGTGCGTTAAAGTCATACACTACCCAACGAAATACTGCACAGTTTCAATCGGTGGCTTTCGAGCGTTCCATTACTTTGCCAAAAAAAAAAAAATTTGTGTAATCTAAGTTCCGTAATAACAATTAAGCGAATACTGTATTTAATAGAATCAAGTAAAAAAGTTAATTTGTTTATTTTATTTTTTCAAACTTCTAGCATTCAAAAAATGATTTTCAGTGAATACTTCTCTCTTATAATTACTTCATTAATACTATGTAAATTGGTGTTTACATTAGTGTTAAGAGGCAAATCATATGAAATTTCAGTCGACATTTAAATCACTGTTTTGTAATATTCCTATAATTTTAGAAGATGAGTTTTTTTCTTATGTATAATCTGTCATTCTTAAACTATGCAAACTCAATTGTATTATTTCTTTTTAGATCCTTGGCCTTGTTAGATAAATTACTCAAATATTTTTTAAGTTTTTCGTTAATAAAAATTGCTATTTTGTGAAGTTTGTTCAGTCTGTTCATTTTGTTTCATTTTGTTCGGTCTGTGAAATTTTTTTTACTAAATATATTCATTTTCAATTCTTTTCCCTTAACAGCAGTAATTAACCTATTTTTTTAAATTTTTGTCAACAAATTTTACTACTACATTTTCTGGCTCACCTGTTTCATTAATTATTTTTGCCATTCTGTAAATACACATAATATCTTTAGGTTCCAAAGTTATTCCAACACTTTCCCTTATTTGTTTGCCGGTTGAATCTAAATCTTCTTCAGGAATATCAATTGATAAGCCGCTTATTTCGATCTGATTATCAAGCTGAGATAGTTTTATTTTTTCCAATTCGGTCTTGTTGTAAACAAAATACTCCTTAAGTTGGCTGTTCTCGTTGCGTAATGCTATGTTTTCTGCTATTAAGTTATCCATATATTCTGTTAAGTCTCTCACCTCATCTTCAAGAGTTTGAATCTCAGTTTTTTGCGATTATTTATTTTTGATGATAGTTTCAAGCTTATTATTTATAACTTGAAAATCAACTGTTACTTCCAAATCTCTATTATTTTTCGATAAATAAAGTAGTTAACAAAGATGTGGATGCTGATTTTCTGTTTTGCAAATTTAATTTACGTTGTTTGCAAAAGCAAATATTTTGCGAATATTCTCGTATGACTTCAATGTCCAGTGATGAGCATTGACTACAAAACCATTTTTTACATTCACCATCACAATGGAGTTCATTATTCGTCCCAATTGCTTGAAAAAATAATTTGCTTCAATTCGTTGATTATTTTTAATGATTTATACCACCAGAACACCATGGCTTTCAATAAGGTAGGTCTCCGGCTGCCAATCTGACTGAATTTGTTTTTGACACATTAAAAACCATGGTAATCAAAATCTCCAAACTATAACCTCACCTCGTAATATTGAATTGCTGTAATATGATCTTAATCAATTTGGCTCATAGTGTATGAACATCAATCTCGTATTAAAATTTGGCAATAGCCAAATTATGAGCTTTTCAAGGTTAAGAGCTGATTCAACTATTAAATACGATTACAAAATCCAGCCGTGTTGGCACTGAACGAAAATGAGATTTTTCAAACCGGGATGCGGTTCCCTCTTTTTGGTCACAAACTTGAAACCATCTTTAGTCCTCATAGACGTATTGCTCTTTATATTCGTGATGATACGGCCTAACAAGTTCTGGATAAATACAATATAGGCACAAACCCAGAGTTTAATTATGTTTGGAATAAATTTATTTTTGGTGACCGTTGAACTAACTTTTGTTTTTTGTATAGAAGTCCAAATATTTCGAAGCAGAACGCTTTTGTAGAATTAGCATCCTTCAATACAAACTCGAAACTGAAATCGTTGTAGGCGGCGATTTGAATTTTAACAATATAAATTGGCTTCTATACTCTCCTCACACATCGGCAGAAGGGAAATAAATACAACTTCTTAGCGATCTTCATCAACTTACACAATTGGTGAAAGAATGCACTCGCATACTAGACTGTTCAAGCCATAGTACTTATACTCTGGATTTTTTTCTAACTTCTCATCCGGAAAAATACAATTTTCCGTTAACAGCCCATTAGGCAGCTCTGAACACTGCCTTATTAGTTCTCAATTTCAAATTTAAAATTTTACTAACCAAAAAGTTCCTCCCAAACATAAAATTTGGCTCTGAAGTTAAATCATCTGGGAAGGTTTAAACTCCTTTTCCAAAAACTTTAATTGATCTCTTTTTATCAATATTAGAAATATCGATGAAGCTACTAATATATTAACTAGCGCTATACTCCTTGGCATGAATCTTTTTATACCAGGTAAGATAAAAAGTAATTGGTTAAACAAAAAATGCAGGCAAGCTTATCTATTACCTTAACTTATCTATTTAAAAATATTAAAAAACATAAAACTTGAAATAAATGAAAATAAATTCCATACTCACAAGTTTGTATATAATATTATTTTATATTGTTTTAATTTATCAACTTAACTTATCATATTCATATATATAAATAATTATAATAACTTACATACTTTCATACGTTCATTCCACATATATTTCACAACATATATAAAAGATTAAATTAAACAAATAAAGAAACAGTCAGTCGGTGCAACGAGCTTTTATAAGTTTGATCTAAGACATGGCTAACCAAATTTACTTTATAAAACTAAAAACATTTTCTAATTATTTTATCATATCAAAAATATTTACAATTCTTACTAATTTATCTATTTAAAAATATTAAACAACAAATAAACTTGAGATAAATGGATTCGTAAAATGCAATTACAAAATTACATATTTAAAACTTTTATCCAATTCAATAAAATTTTACACACATGCAGCAATTGCTTCTCTTCAGGATTTTCAGAATATATATACTTTTCCATATCAAGCTCGTTTCCTTTAGGTGGTTACAAACACCATACCAAATTTAATACCTTTTCCTATTTCATAGGTTTAGGGTATCAAAATGGAAACAGTTGATGAAATAAACATAGAATTAGATCTATTGGTTAAATAACATACAGAGGTAGGCAACCACTTAAATAATAATGAATATCAAAATAATTTCAATATATTATACACTCTCTGACCATCAACGATTTTTTTATATGCGTTGATCTAAAACCTATTAAAAAAACCGAAAACAAAGTCAAAAAAGTCCTAAATTATGCTAACTTAGATAAAGTTAAAATCTGGTATAATTTAAAGTACTATAATGATTTCAATAAATTTATGTCTGATCTTAGCACTCTGGTAGAAAATAACACACAAGTTTGTAAAGTTGTTGAAAAGAAAAAAAAACATGGATAACAAACGAGATAATAATCAAACTAACAAGTAAAGAAACAGTCTTTTTTATACTCACACATTTTCTAATTATTTTATCAATTCAAAAAAATATTAAAAATTCTTACTAATTTGTCTATTTAAAAATATTAAACAACAAATAAACTTAAAATAAATGGATTCGTAAAATGCAATTTCCACTTCTTTTCAGAATTTTTAGCTGTAGTGCATTACCTGTTGAAAGATTTAGTACCGTTGATTAATTGTTTCAATTTTAAATAATTTTTAATTTTATTCTCTTAATTTACTTATTTTTTAATGTTTTATATAATTAAAGAAAGAAATATTGATTTGTAATAATATAAATATAAAAGTTTATATAATTTAATGGTTTTTAATGTTATTTAAAACCATTAATGCTTTAATTTACTTTTTATAGTACATAATATGTTTTATAGTAAGATTCTTAGCCTTTTAAAACTATAAAAGTGTTAAATAAGAACGAAAATAGGAAAAAGTGTATGAAATTTTAATTTTTTATCTTTATTAATTTCGAATATATACTTTACGGTCTTAGGAGTAGTGGGGGTGGTACGCAAATAGCTATTCCAATTCATCAAAAATTTCACGTACACAAAAGAAATAGAAGAAACACATGTGTCCCAAATATAAGGTTCAATCTTCTTTGGTTTCGAAATCATACTCGTTTGGCCTCAATTCGATCAAAAGTTACTAGAATTCAAACTCATTGTCCGAGCTTGACCAGAAGCTTTCCCATGGTATTTCATTACTAGTAACCTAGAATTTGAATTTTATCAAAATAGCGTCATTGAATTTTGAGTTATGGTGTTTTTAAGATATATGTTTGTTAGCATACTTTACAAAGGTTCCAAAACCCGAAACCATGGTACGAAATCCAATTGCAATACCCGTTACACATTCAATACTAGTTACGTTCTATTTTAATTTTAAGTAAATGTTTTTATTAATTTCGAGTTAGTTAGTCCTTCAACTTTTCAAAGGTTCCAGAACCCGCAAACATGGTACGATTTGCCCATATGCAGTGCCCGTCATAATTTCAATACTAGCTAACCATTGTACACAATTGGAACGTTCTTATCGTAATTTCGTTCCTATCTTAATTTTAAGTTACTATTTTTATTAATTTCGATAACATGCTTTTAAACCTTGCGTGGGCTGAGAGGGTCTCTCGATCCTAACCGTACGAAATTCCCGTTGTAGTTTCATTACTATTAATCTACAGCACAAATTTGATGAAGATAGCGTCATTAGTTGTTGAGTTATCGTGAATTTTTATAAATGTTCGTTAGCCCTTGGACAGATTTAAAGGTCCAGAATCCGAACCCATGGGCCGATTTCACCCATAAGTAGTCCGCGCTGTACTTTAAATAATAGTTAACCCTTGTACACAATTGGAACGTTCTATCTTAATTTTAAGTTACTATTTTTAGTAATTTCGATCACAAGCTTTTAAACCTTGGGAGTTCTAAGCGGGGTACTGAACAACCACTCCAATTGATCCCAAATAAGGGGGACGCGCAAGAAATAGTAAAGGACAACCTCTTGTTCCAAATTTGAAGTTTCTACATTTTTCTAGTTGCTATCTTTATTAATTTTAAAGATATGCTTTAAGGTCTTCGGAACTGTGTGGCTGGTCCCCGACCCACTACTATTCCAACTGGTCCCAAATATCAAGGATACTAAGGAAATAGGAAAAAACACCCTTATACCAAATTTGGAGATACTATTTTCATTGGTTTGGGAATTATGCTCGTTTGGCCCAAATTCGATCAAAAAGTTCTAGGTTCCAAACCCGTGGTCCAATCTCGACCGTACGCAATCCCCGCCATAAATTCATTACTAGTAACCTACAGCACAAATTTGATGAAGATGGCATCATTAGTTGTTGAGTTATCGTGAATTATTATATATGTTCGTTAGCCCTTGGACAGATTAAAAGATGGAGAATCCGAAATTACAGTTCTAGTAGCCCACAGCTAAAATTTCATCAATATAGGTCCATTATTTTGTTATCGTGGCTACTGATGGACGGACGGACATGGCTGTATCAACTCAGGAGGTCACGCTGATCACAAATATCTATACTTATATACCCTACACCTATAGAATAGGTAAAGGGGTATATTAGCTTTGGTATGGTGTTTGCAACCACCTAAAGGAAGCGAGCTAGATATGGAAAAGTATATATATTTGTAATCAGCGTGACCTCCTTAGCCGATATAGCCATGTCCGTCCGTAGGCACGATAACTCAAAAAATAATGGAGCTATCTTGATGAAATTTTAACTGTAAGTTACTAGGGCTGAAAGTACGGCGGGGACTGCATATGGGCGAAATCGGCCAATGGTTTCGGATTCTGGACCTTTTAATCAAACTAAGGGCTAACGAACATATATAAAAATTACGATAACTCAACAACTAATGGCGCTATCTTCATCAAATTTGTGCTGTAGGTTACTAGTAATGAAACTACTTCGGGGATTGCGTAAGGTCGGGATTGGACCATGGGTTCGGAACCTAGATCTTTTTGATCGAATTTAGGCCAAACGAGCATAATTCCGAAACCAATGAAGATTGAACCTCCAAATGTGGTATCAGGGTGTCCCTTCCTATTTCCTAAGTGTCTTGGGAATTTGGGCCCCATTGGAGTAGTGGGTCGGGGACCAGCCACAAATTTGCGAAGACCTTAAAGCATATCTTTAAAATTAATAAAGATAACAACTTGAAAAAATGTAGAAGCTTCCAATTTGCCACAAGGGTGTTCTTTACTATCACTTGCGTGTTCCCTTAATTTGGGATCAATTGGAGAGGTGCTTCAGTACCCCTCTCAGACCTCCCAAGTTTTAAAAGCTTATAATCGAAATTACTAAAAATAGTTACTTAACATTAAGATAGACCGTTCAAATTGTGTACAAGGGTTAACTAGTACTATAAGTAAAGCGCGGGCTGTATAAGGGCGAAATCAGCCCAAGGGTTTGGATTCTGGACCTTTTAGTCGGTGTCAGGGATAACGAACATATATTAAAAATCACGATAACTCAACAACCAATGAGTCTATCTTCATGAAATTTGTGCTGTAGGTTATTGGTAATGAAACTACGGCGGTGATTACGTACGGTGAGGATTGGACAATGGGTTCGGAACTGAGAACTTTTTGATCGAATTTAGGCCAAACTAGCGTAATTCCGAAACCAATGAAGATATAACCTCCAAATTTTATATCAGGATGTCCCTTGCTATTGCGTAAGTGTCTTTGAAATTTGGGCCCCATTGGACTTGTGGGTCGGGGACCAGCCACTCAGTTCCGAGGACCTTAAAGCATATTTTCGAAATTAATAAAAATAGTAACTTGAAACAAATGTAGAAGCTTCAAATTTGGCCCAGGGTGTTCTTTACTATTTCTTCCGTGCCCCCCTAATTTGGGATCATTTGGAGTGGTGGTTCAGGACCTCTCTTAGACCCCCAAATGTGTAAAAGCTTATCATCGAAATTAATAAAACTAGTAACTTAAAATTAAGATAGAACGTTCCAATTGTATACAAGGGTTAACTAGTATTGAAAGTATGACGGGACTGCATATGGGTGAAATCGTACCATGGTTTCGGGTTCTGGAACCCTTGACAAGTTCAAGGACTAAAAAACATATCTTAAAAACACCATAACTCAAAAAATAATGCCGGTATTTTAATGAAATTTAAACTTTAGGTTACTAGTAATGAAAGTACCATGCGAATTGGTTCTGGTCGAGTTTAATTTCAAAGCCAAAGAATATATTTCCTATGTCCTATGTGTCTCCGAAATCTAGACTAAATTGTATTGGTTCAGCTATGTTCAAAGGTACTTGCTGCATTTATGTAAAATTTATTTGAATATTTAAATGAATTATATAAATAGTTCAAAATTTGTAATTGTATTTTAGAAGTACATTTATTGCATATTTTGCGTTTATAAGCTTTTCTATTAGGTATATAAACTAACCATTTAAAATAATTGCAATATTTAAAAATTTGGATTATTAAATATATTATGCTTTGATTATCTTTTTATCACAAAATTTAATTATTAGAATTTTTTCATTTTGTAATTGAATTGGAATAAATATATTTTCATTTATTTCAAGTTTGTTTGTTTTTTAATATTTTTAAATAGATAAATTAGTAAGATTTTGTAATATTTTTTAATAGATAGTGTAATTAGAAAATGTTTTTAGTATTATAAAGTTAATTTGGTTAGCTATGTCTTACGATCAAATTAATAACAGTGTTAAAATGACTTATGGATATGTCCTTAAATTTGAACCAAATAGGTGTAGGGTATTTTTAAGTCGGTTGCACCGACTGACTGTTTCTTTACTTGTTTTTATATTAAAGTATTTTTTATTAAAGATATATAATTATTAATTATTGATTATGCCATTAGTTTGAACCCAATGGCGAATGGTAGCTGAGTCGAGTCGAATACCAGAAAAGTTTTTTCCACTTTCACTAGAATTCGAACCCGGGCCTTTCTGCATGAAAGGTCGGCACTCAACCACTGTGCCACCCATCTGTTAACTTAAAATAAAGATAGAACGTTCCAATTGTGTACAAGGGTTAACTAATATTGAAAGTATGACGGGGGCTGCATATGGGCAAAATCGTACCATGGTTTCGGGTTCTGGAACCTTTAAAAGTTCAAAGGCTGACGAACATATATCTTAAATTCTGTAAAACTCAAAAAATTATGCCGCTATTTTGATGAAATGTAAATTCTAGGTTACTAATAATGAAAGTACCATGGGAATTGGTTCTGGTCGAGTTCGGATTCTAGAAGCTTTTAATCGATCTAAGGTCAAACGAGTAGAATTTCGAAGCCAAAGGATATATTTCCTATTTCTTATGTGTCCCCGAAATTTAGACTTAACTGTAGAATTGGTTCAGATGCCTACTAAGAAATCCCAAAACTAAAAAGCTTTCCTTCGAAATTCAAGGAGATAGAAGGTCTAAATTTTATACACGAGGGTTCTTTCCTATTTCCGTTTATATTTAACACTTTTATATTTTTGAAGGGCTAAAACCTTTTAATCTGTTTCAGGGCTAACGAACATATTATATAAAAAATCGCGAAAACTCAACAACTAATGACGCTATCTTCATGAAATTTGTGCCATAGGTTATTGGTAATGAAACTAAGGCGGCGATTGAGTACGGTGAGGATTGGACAATGGGTTCGTGACTTAGAACTTTTTGATCGAATTTAGACCAAACTAGCATAATTCCGAAACCAATGAATATAGAACCTCGAAATGTGGTATCAGGTTGTCGCTTTCGATTTCCTTAGTCTCTTTGAAATTTGAGCGCAATTGGAGTAGTGGGTGGGGACCAGCCACTCAGTTCCGAGGACCTTAAAGTATATTTTCGAAATTAATAAAGATAGTAACTTGAAACAAATGTAGAAGCTTCAAATTTGCACATGGGTGTTCTTTACTATTTCCTGCGTGTCCCTCTAATTTTGAAACAATGCGAGTGAAGGTTCAGTACCTCTCTTAGACCCCCAATGTGTAAAAGCTTATCATCGAAATTAATAAAACTAGTAACTTAAAATTAAGATAGAACGTTGCAATTGTGTACAAGGGTTAACTAGTATTGAAAGTATGACGGGGACTGCATATGGGCGAAATCGTACCATGGTTTCGTGTCGGAACCCTTGTAAAGTTTAAGGGCTAACAAACATATATCTTAAAAACACCATTACTCAAAAAAAAATGCCGCTATTTTGATGAAATTTAAAATCTAGGTTACTAGTAGTGAAAGTACCATGGGAATTGGTTGTGGTCGGGTTTAATTTCGAAACCCAAGAATATATTTCCTATTTCCTATGTGTCCCCAAAATTTGGACTTAATTGTAGTGGTTCAGCTATGTTCAAAGGTACTTGCTGCATTTATATAAAATTTATTATTATATTTAAATGAATTATATGAAAGGTTTAAATTTGTAATTGTATTTTAGAAATACATTTATTGCATATTTTTCGTTTATAAGCTTTTCTAATAGGTACATAAACTAACAATTTAAAATAATTGAAATTTTGAAAAATTTGAATTATTAAATATATTATGCTTTGATTAGCTTTATATCTCAAAATATAATAATTAAAATTTTTTCACTTTTGTAATTGAATTGATGCCGAAACCATGCCCCGATTTCGACAATGTGTAGTTCCCGCCATACCTTTAATACTAGTTAACCTTTGCACACAATTCGGAAGGCCTTTTACGCTTTCTACTACTTTTTGATTTACTACTTACTGTAAATAAAAATTTTTATGATAGTCTTCATTTTGTTTCATTAAGAATGAAGATTACTGGGTCGGTAAGGGTCATGTAGGTATACTGGGAGATTCGACCATGGGTTCGGAACCTAGAACTTTCTGATCAAATTTAGGCCAAACGAGCATAATTCCGAAAACAATGAAGATAGAACCTGCAAATTTGGTATCAAGGTGTCCATTCCTATTTCTTTAGTGTCCTTGTTTTTTGAACTTGATTTTCGGAGTAGTGGGTCGGGGGCCAGCCACACATTTCCAAAGACCTTAAAGCATATTTATAAAATTAATAAAGATAGCAACTTGAAACAAATGTAGAAGCTTCAAATTTGGCACAAGGATGTTCTTTACTATTTGTGTGGCCCCTAAATTGGGATCAATTGGAGTGGTTGTTCAGTACCCCTCTTAGACCTACCAAGGTTTAAAAGCTTATAATCGAAATTATTAAAAACAGTAACTTAAAATTAAGATAGAACGTTCCAATTATGCACAAGGGTTCAATGGTATTTAAAAGACAGCGCGGACTGCATATGGGCGAAATCGTACCATGGTTTCGGGTCCTGGAACCTTTGAAAAGCTCAAGGGCTAACAAACATACATCTTAAAAATAGCATAACTCAAAAAATGATGCCGCTGATTCACAGAAGTTAGTAAGCGATGTAAAAAAAATTGAGGGCAGCAAAAATATTAACCTGATTGTTTATTAAGGCAAAAAGTTATTCACTTCCCAAAAGGTTGCAAAAGTTTTTTGTCATTTGCCAAATCAGTAAAAAACATGTTAGTTTCTTCTACCACTGCCCCATGATTTATAATAATGCTGCTTCGCAGCCAATTCAACACTGCCGGTAACAACTTTCTCTCCTCTGGTCTATGCACCAATAAATTCAAAACTTAAAGAAAAATTTTTCCCACGAGTTGTTGCTCTTAATGATTTGAATGCTCACAAATCTTCTGGCTCTGACGATATTCCACCAATTATCCTCAAAAAATGCGCAAAGACCCTACCTGGGCCCTATTTCATAAAACTATTAGTCTAATACTAATAAAATAATAATTATTAGAACTAATAAATATGGAGTAATACTTTTTTGTTTCATAAAACTTTTCTGCAACTAATAAAATTTTACTAATAAATTATTACTGCAAATCATAAATTATTAGTATAGACTCGTCACTAATAATTATTATTTGAATGTTCAATTATTTGTTTTATATTTAATGCAAGACTTCTCCTTATTATAAAATAATCTTCCAAATCACTCTCACTATCAGAGCTTAACATGATTTTCAAATTTATACTGAATTATGTTTAAGTTGTAACCAAAATAAAATGTTGTTGATTAATGTAAAGTATGTATAATAATGCGTAATTTTTTTTTTCAAATTTTATTATTTATTTATTTTGTACAAAATATTTAAGATTATTTACTAAAAAAAAATAAGTTTATGGCATACAATATAAAGTTTAACCTCTATTATATATAAATATCCTAATATTTAAAAGACTAATAATAAATTTATTGGTCTTTCTAAACTAATAAAAATTTACTAATAATTATTAGTGTAGTGACAAATAATTATTAGTCTAATAGTTTTATGAAACAGAAACGCGCTTTGCAGTAATAAAATTCACTAATAATTATTAGTGTAGGACTAATAAAATATTAGCCTTTATGAAACAGAATTTTACTAATAACTAATAAAATATTAGTAAATTCACTAATAATATTAGACTAATAGTTTTATGAAATGGGGCCCAGGTTCAAAAATTTTTCATAATATTTTTCATAATATTTTCATAATATTAAAAAAATGACTTGATATGAGACTCTAGATTTGCTGAATTTGAAATTTTTGAATAGACTCATAAAAGATCGTTTATTTATAAATCGCGAATTAAGTACTCGTACTTGCCATACAATTAAAGACAATACCAATATAGCCACAAGATTACACAAATGAATGATCTACAGAGTAATGGAAAGTAAATCCAACTAAAGAAACCCAACTCTAGTTCAAATATGTTAATTTTTACAATTTAGATCAAAATATATGCCCTATTAAAAGCTATCAACAATCTGATAACTTAAATAATAGTGGCCCACTTACCAACTTTATTTAAGTTGGTAAGTGGGCCAATCATATAGGTTACAACCAATCATATAGGTTAAGTAAATCAAAGAATGTTAAATTATTGCCTGTCAATGGATTAAATGGATAGAAATAAGTTTGAACTGAAAATCCTTCAAAATTTTGTTTGAAGAAGATGGATTGGAGATCGAGGTTAGATGGATTAGAGCTTGGATCGAATTGAACTTGAGATCAGTTTTTATATGCATTCGAGTGATTTCCACTGACTTATTCTAAAACTAATTAAATAAAATTCAAATGCCACTCAAATTAGATCGCAGACTTACTGAACATAAACTATGCTTGCACTTGCAGTCTCCATGTTTCCAGAATTGGGATTTAAGTGCGAGCTCAGTTTTATATATGCACTCGACTGATTTCCACTGGCCTATTCTATTCTAAAAATAAATTAAATCAAAGTCATATTTCATCTCAAACTTTATGAATAACATAAATAATCGCGAACTCCTAGCCTTTTCGTTTGAAGAACTGGAATGAATATGAATTCGAGCTTAGATATATGCATTCGACCGACCCCATGGTCATAGTTCTAAAATAAATTAAATCAAAGCTTATCTCTTACTTACTGGCTATTCCAAAAAAAAACATGAAGAAACGTACATAGAAGATATATAGTTTTAGGGAGACATACACAGCTTTTCCAATTAATCTGTATTTTTAGTCATGGTCACATGGCTAACTTATCACTTAAAACACATTTTGTTAGATAATTACTTAAAAGGCAGACCATTTTTTTAATAAAATTAATTTTCAATAGAATTTCATGTAAAACTTCTTGTCAACTGTTTCTAATTGTTCTAAACACCACTGCAAGTTATTTTATATTGAAAACACCTAAGTTCAACTTATAATAATTTTTTTTCAACAATAGAATATTATTGTTTACATTTTTTCACGATCATTTTTAAAAAAAAAATTTTTATCCAACACAACTTTACAGTAAAAGCAAAAGCCACAGCAACAAATTCAACAATAACAATAAAATTACATAAAACAAGCAGTTAATTGTTTATATGGAATGTTAAACATAAAAATAAGAAAAACAAGAATAAGCTTATAATTTTCCAAATTACAACAACAGCAACAACAACAACAAAAACAACAGCCAAGTATTTAATAAACAGATCAACATCTCTACTACAATAACAACCACAACAACAAAAATAATAATAATAGTATCTATATAGATGATGTACCAATGGAATATTTATGGGCTGGGTTGATTTTAGTTTTATATTCATATATTTGTAGAGTTTAATTCGAGGCCTGATACATGTGTTCAGTTTTTTGTAATTTCATTATAGCTTTAAATATTCAAGATTTAAAAAAAAAAAGTTTTTCACTATCTGGAAACTCTTTTTTAAAAATTTTTCTTAGATCGTTATCAAAAGTTCGAAAATCTAAATCTCGAAAATCTTAATCTATAAATACCTCGCAAATCAAAAAAAATCAGAAGCTCGCAAATCAAAATCATTAAATTTAGAAGAAAAAAAATCGGATACGGAATATATGTAATAACATTTTCCAAAATTCCACTTTTTCCAAATTACCACTTCACTTTCTGCATTTAGAAAGAAAAACAAACACAAAGAGTATATTCTTATGGTAATACATATTCTATTCATCTAAATTGGTTTCCAACGTCACCTCAAAACCGGAGAACACCGTAAAATTCTGACTTAGAAGAGAGTTTAGGGTTGAATTTAAAATTAGGCTTATACGCCGTTTATAGAATATTAATTATATAGGGTGTTTCCTAATTAAGTGCATTGCTATATACCACTGCATAGGTACTTATAAGTAGGCACATTTTTTGTATGGAGATTAAGCTGGCCTCTCCTAGTTTCTTAAATGAAATTTCAATATTTTGTTTTAGTTTTCATAATTTTACACTTAACTCTGTTTCTAGACTACTTATGAAAATTCTATAAAATGTATTCGAAAGCTTCAACTAGCACCTACTCAATTATCTATCTTTTACAGTTTTAAAACTGCGAGCTTCTAAATTTAAAAAATGTTGAAATTTTAACAAATTTTTTTTTAAAAAAACGACATAAATAAACGAAATAAACACTATGAATGAAAAAGTTCCAAAAATTTATAACACATAATTGATTTACCTATGCAGTGGTATATAGCAGATCACCTAATTTGTAAACACCGTGCATATGTACATAAGAATATTTATTATATGTACGAAATTATGAATTAGGAG
Source organism: Dolichopus griseipennis (assembly GCA_963082915.1). Taxonomy (NCBI): domain Eukaryota; kingdom Metazoa; phylum Arthropoda; class Insecta; order Diptera; family Dolichopodidae; genus Dolichopus; species Dolichopus griseipennis. The sequence continues at coordinate 116,248,872 of OY720443.1, forward strand.
GGATCTCAAAGTTAGATTCCAAATCAGAGCATTCCCTTTTCCAGAAATATGAATTCAATTTCATAATGCCGCCTAATTCAGAATCTCGAATATATACGTGTATATAAATATTGTAATGTATATAAATAGTGTAATGTATATAAATATTGTATACTATGATATAATATTTATAATATTAATAAAAAAAAATTTTTGACATTTCGAGATTTTAATTTTCGAACTTTTTAAACTAATGCATTTTTCTTAACTGTTTTACACTATATTGATTGATTCTGTAAAAATGTTTGTATTGTCAAAAGTCAACATAATAATATTGCTATATTCATTGTCAGTTCAGTTGTTGTATAGTTTTAAAACGTTGCAGTTGTAAATTTTTTACATACGCTCCGCGTGAAATCGAATTAATACACTAGAAAAACTATAAAATCAAAGTAATTTTTTTACCGCGAAAATAACACGCTAAAAACAAACTCAAAACCTAATAGTTTTATTTCAATTTTAAAAAACTAAACAAGAGAGTTAAATTTATAATTTATGTAAAGAGTAAAAAGGATAGCAATATATAGAGAAGAGTTATTAAAATAAATTAAAATATTTAATTAAAAGAAAATTGTAAATGAAATATTTAAATTTATGTATTTTTTATTTTAATTACAAGCTTTAAAAAAAAATATTTAAAAAAAATGTTGCTCTATTATATAAAGTGATAATATTATTGTATATAATTATAAATTGCATATATTTGGGCGCATTTGTTTATTTTTAATTTTTGTTTTTTTTTTTGTTTTTTAATTGAAAACAAAATATTGTATAAAAATTATTTTCATATGCATAATTGAACTGCAATGGATCTGGGCCCTATTTCATAAAACTATTAGTCTAATACTAATAAACTAATAATTATTAGAACTAATAAATATGGAATAATACTTTTTTGTTTCATAAAACTTTTCTGCAACTAATAAAATTTTACTAATAAATTATTACTGCAAATCATAAATTATTATTATAGACTCGTCACTAATAATTATTATTTGAATGTTCAATTATTTAGTTTATATTTAATGCAAGACTTCTCCTTATTATAAAATAATCTTCCAAATCACTCTCACTATCAGAGCTTAACATGATTTTCAAATTTATACTGAATTATGTTTAAGTTGTAACCAAAATAAAATGTTGTTGATTAATGTAAAGTATGTATAACAATGCGTAATTTTTTTCTAGATTTTATTATTTATTTATTTTGTACAAAATATTTAAGATTATTTACTAAAAAAAAATAAATTTATGGCATACAATATAAAGTTTAAGCTCTATCTATCTATCTATATTATTATATAAAAGGGAAAGTTTGTTTGTTTGTAGCGAATAGACTCCTAAACTGCCCAGCCGATTTTCATGAAAATTTGTATATCGAGTTTTTGGCTACGGAAAGAAATCGTGGCCCAAAAATTTTGCTCTAACGGACCGCCAAGTTGGGGCTGTGGTGCAAGTGTTTAAACTTCTTTGTTCTATAATGAAAACGGTTTGACCGATTGACTTCAAATTTTGTATACGTGATGCTCTTTGAGAATTGAGTTGACCCTATTAAAATTTTTGGAATTTGTTAACCCATGCCGGGTCGACGGGTGGTCAAAAAAAATTTTGGGTCCAAATTTTGTCCGATTTTACGAAATTCTGCTTTGGCTAAAAAGAAAGCCCCAAAAAAAATTTTGTTGGGTTCCATTAACCCATTGCGGCCCAAGAGCTTTTTATAGATTTTTTCAATACTTTACTCTAAATTCGAAACGTTTTGACCAATTGACTTCAAATTTGGTATACGTGATGCTCCTTGAGAATTGAGTTGACACTATTAACAGTTTTGGAATTTGTTAACCCATGTCGGGCCGACGGGTGGTCAAAAAAAATTTTGGGTCCAAATTTTGTCCGATTTTATGAAATTCAACTTTGGCTAAAAAAAAAAACCCCAAAAAAAATTTTATTGAGTTGCATTAACCCATTGCGGCCCAACAGCTTTTTATAGGTTTTTTCAATACTTAACTCTAAATTAAAAACGATTTGACCGATTTTTTTCAAATTTTGTATACGTGCTCCCCTATGAGAATTGAGTTGACACTATTAACAGTTTTGGAATTTGTAAACCCATGTCGAGCCGACGGGTGGTCAAAAAAAATTTTTGGAAATAAATTACGTCAAATTTTGGAAAGTAGTTTGTACTGCTTTGAATTACAGAAAGTTTCAAAAATTACTAGAATAATCCTAGAAAAATCGTTTTAAAAAGATTGCTTTTATACATTTTTAAATTTACGTGTGTAATTTTTGTGTTAACTTTTTGCAGTAACATCAACTTCAATTAAATTTCTATTGAGAGGCGCAGCAACGCGCACCGGGAATTAGCTAGTTATATATAAATATCCTAATATTTAAAAGACTAATAATGAATTTATTGGTCTTTCTAAACTAATAAAAATTTACTAATAATTATTAGTGTAGCGACAAATAATTATTAGTCTAATAGTTTTATGAAACAGAAACGCGCTTTGCAGTAATAAAATTCACTAATAATTATTAGTGTAGCACTAATAAAATATTAGCCTTTATGAAACAGAATTTTACTAATAACTAATAAAATATTAGTAAATTCACTAATAATATTAGACTAATAGTTTTATGAAATGGGGCCCTGGTCAATTAAGCAAACTTTTCCACATATCCCCTATTTGTGGCACTTACACTTTTACATGAAAAATTGCTCATGTCCAGCGAATCACAAAAAAAGAAATTATAGACCAATTGCTCTTTGTACTATCAAAAGTTTTGGTGTTAATAATTAGAGAGTAATGGCCTCATAAGTGACCAACAATATGGTGTTAGGTCAAATAGTTCAACAGGTGAACTGGTGATATTTTCGACTGATAAATGTGGTCGATGCTTAGAAAAATATTGCGAAACCAACATAATCACTCTAGATATATTCAAAGGCTTTGAACGCGTTTGGCATGCCGCGCTCCTAAAAAAATTAGAAGTATTTATGACTTTGGCGATGACAGCGCTCTTAATTGTTATTACCTTTTTGAGGAACTTGAAACTTTAACTAATCAAAGTTTTAAGTTCCTTAAATAATGATTTCAAAATAATTAAAGTTTGGGAAGCGTGAAAGGGTAAGTTTTAATGCTTCAAAACCCCAAAGTTGTCTGTTATCAACCAATCGAAGCGATTCTGTACTAAATTTTTTTTTGGCAATGTAGGTATTAAAAATTCGGAATCATCAAGAATGACATGGATTGAAAATAGAAATGGGCATGGCAATAAATGCAAAACTTTCCTGGAAAGACCACATATTTTCGGTCGCAAAAGATGCGGGGTTGTCCTGAAGGATGCAAAAATGCCTAGGATTCTTAAGTAGGACTATGGAATTTATTCTTATATCTCCGAACCTACTTCAAATTTATAAAACCTAGATTCGGCCGGGACTTGAGTAAAGTTCCCACATATTTGCTAGAGCGCTCAAAATCGCTCTTCTTAACTTTTTAAATCAGCTCGGTAATGTAGGAGCTTGTCTATTTAAAAGATAGGTAATGCTTCAGAAGAAATTAAAAAGATTATGCTTAAAATCAAACCAAACCGCCGTAACACACATTTAGTAGCTCAATCTCATTCATATACAGTAGACCTTTTTAGAACAATAACTCTTTTATAAGTCGCACCTTCAAATTGTTGAATACATTTTGTGTCTTCCAATACTTTTGATCTAGAAAAATTCAATAAGGAAGTCAACATTATACCTCTTTGGTTGCCCATTAACCCTTGATTGACATTTATATTATATGTCCAAAATACTGCGCAAGCTGCTAGGGTGCTTATCCCATTACTTTGGCTACGGGGGGTGGTTCTTTTAGTAAAGTAGAGTAGACAAAAAAAAATATAGTTATAAAACCCATTAAAAGAACGGATCGTACTACTGATTTGAGACTCATCCTTGATAGTAGGTTGCATTTTAAGACTACACCGGTTCTTTATAATTAATAAAACTAACTGAACTCTTCGACTTACTATGTGTTGGTAAAAAGAGTTTTCTGACCCTTATATCACAAAACAACTCTTCGTAACTTATTCAAAACCTTATTTACAAACTTAAATATGAAAGCCAAGTATGGTCTCCATAACGTGATGTAGACATATCACGTATTGAATTAGTACAAAAAAAAAATTCTCCGTTTCTCTCTACGTGATTTTGCTTGGGCTGATCCAATACGTCTTCATCCCTATGTAATTAAAATTTTATTAACATGAACCCCCTTCAGTCACGCCGTCTGCTGAGGAAATAATATTTGTTTGGCAAATTATTTGCGATGAAATTAATTAATCTGCTATTCGTGAACAAATTATGTTTTGGGGAAATTTGAATAATTTAATATTGGTCAAGCTTTTTAACTTCTTACACCATTTTTCAGACTACGGTAAATTCGAACCAATTTCGCGTATGTTAACAATGACTAACTTAAAGTCTGAGCTCTTTCATACTAACGTTAACTAATTAACATTGAGAGCCAAACTTTACGCGAGCATGAGTAATTTTCGTAAATTGTATGACTGATCTAGCATTTGAAATTTAACTTATATGCTTGTAATGCTTGGCTCAGTGGGGTTGGTATTTTTGAGCTTATTAAAATATTGGTTGCTAATATTATTAATTTCATTTATTAATTTTTGTTTTTGTTTTTTAATTTAATAGTTTTTATTAATTTCAGATAGTTTACAATAATAAATTATGTATAAGAAATTAAATTACACATTACAAAATATATTAAAAATTACAATATGCAAATAACAAAAAAAAAATAAATAACAAAAAAAAATTTATTTAATAATTAAAATAAGCTTATTTGACAAACAGAGATAGTTTAATTTAGAAATGATAGTTTAAAATAAAAGTAATTTTTTAGTTAATTTAATTAATTATTACATAGTTTCTTGACAAATTTTTTAAGTTTATTTTTAAAAGTGTCGATCTTTGAGCTATTTTTAATTTCATTTGGCAAAGTATTTTAAAGTTTTACTGCTCTGCGTTTTAGGCTTTTAAGTTTTATGGTGCTATTTGCCTTTGGTAGTATAATATTTCTCCTGTTTCTGGTGTTGTATCTATGTATGTCATCCTGTCTCCTTATTTGCAGATTTGATTTGAGTTTATTGTTTTCAATTTTATACATATTTTTGCATTTCTCAAAGTAAATCAGTTGATTTATATCCATTTGGTTAGTTTTTTTATAAAGTTCTATAGTTTTAGTCCTGTAGTTAGGTTTGAAAAGTGATTCAAACCCATTAAAAGAACGGATCGTACTACTGATTTGGGACTCATCCTTGATAGTAGGTTGCATTTTAAGACTACACCGGTTCTTTATAATTAATAAAACTAACTGAACTCTTCGACTTGCTATGCGTTGGTAAAAAGAGTTTTCTGACCCTTATATTACAAAACAACTCTTCGTAACTTATTCAAAACCTTATTTACAAACTTAAATATGAAAGCCAAGTATGGTCTCCATAACGTGATGTAGACATATCACGTATTGAACTAGTACAAAAAAAATTCTCCGTTTCTCTCTACGTGATTTTGCTTGGGCTGATCCAATACGTCTTCATCCCTATGAAATTAAAATTTTATTAACATGAACTCCCTTTAGTCACGCCGTCTGCTGATGAAATAATATTTGTTTGGCAAATTATTTGCGATGAAATTAATTAATCTGCTATTCGTGAACAAATTATGTTTTGGGGAAATTTGAATAATTTAATATTGGTCAAGCTTTTTAACTTCTTACACCATTTTTCAGACTACGGTAAATTCGAACCAATTTCGCGTATGTTAACAATGACTAACTTAAAGTCTGAGCTCTTTCATACTAACGTTAACTAATTAACATTGAGAGCCAAACTTTACGCGAGCATGAGTAATTTTCGTAAATTGTATGACTGATCTAGCATTTGAAATTTAACTTATATGCTTGTAATGCTTGGCTCAGTGGGGTTGGTATTTTTGAGCTTATTAAAATATTGGTTGCTAATATTATTAATTTCATTTATTAATTTTTGTTTTTGTTTTTTAATTTAATAGTTTTTATTAATTTCAGATAGTTTACAATAATAAATTATGTATAAGAAATTAAATTACACATTACAAAATATATTAAAAATTACAATATGCAAATAACAAAAAAAAAATAAATAACAAAAAAAAATTTATTTAATAATTAAAATAAGCTTATTTAACAAACAGAGATAGTTTAATTTAGAAATGATAGTTTAAAATAAAAGTAATTTTTTAGTTAATTTAATTAATTATTACATAGTTTCTTGACAAATTTTTTAAGTTTATTTTTAAAAGTGTCGATCTTTGAGCTATTTTTAATTTCATTTGGCAAAGTATTGTAAAGTTTTACTGCTCTGCGTTTTAGGCTTTTAAGTTTTATGGTGCTATTTGCCTTTGGTAGTATAATATTTCTCCTGTTTCTGGTGTTGTATCTATGTATGTCATCCTGTCTCCTTATTTGCAGATTTGATTTGAGTTTATTGTTTTCAATTTTATACATATTTTTGCATTTCTCAAAGTAAATCAGTTGATTTATATCCATTTGGTTAGTTTTTTTATAAAGTTCTATAGTTTTAGTCCTGTAGTTAGGTTTGAAAAGTGATTTTAATATTTTGTTCATCACTATTCCAATTTGTTTTATATTAAATTTTGAGCAGTGACTCCAACTACAAATATTGTATCTAATTCTAGATAAGATGTGGTCATTGTAAACAAGTTTTGCCGCTTTTTCCGGAATACCGCCAGCTCTATTTATTGCCATAGATATTGGAATAATACATTTTTCTATATGGTTTATGTGATCGTCCCACTTTAGTTTTTTATCGATTATGATTCCAAAATACTTCATATTCCCAACTCTTTGTATTACATTTATAATTATTTTTTGATATTTATTTCATTACAGCTTTTTTTGGGGTTTTAAAAACTATATAATTTGTCTTTTTTACATTCAAACATTTTTCTTTGTTATCCAACCAGTCAGAAAATATCGCTGTGTCATGATTTATTATGTTTTCTAATTCCTTTAGAGTTTTTGCTTTTGCTATTAAATTTGTGTCGTCCGCATAAATGTTGTATCTTGAGATCAACTTATTTTTTGGAAAATCCATTATGTATAAAAGATATAATAAAGGTCCAAGTAGTGATCCATGTGGAACGCCCCGTTGCGAAATTCCCTCTTCACTAGTTGTGTAATTAATCTTGACGTAGTGTGTTCTATTTGATAAGTAATCTTCTATTAAAGAGTTACATAAACCTCTGACTCCGAAATTATTTAGAGTCTCAAGGAGTTTTGCATGATTTACAACATCAAACGCTTTGGTTAAGTCGACAAATCTTAGACCTACATACATTCCTTCATCTATTGCATCATATATTTGTTCTAATGCAGCCGAAATTGCTGCTTCCGTACCATTGCTCTCCAGAAATTTATATTGATTGAGATCAAATCCAATCGAATGGTTTATGAAATCTCTGATTCTTTTATTTATAGTTTTTCAAATATTTTAGATATTGAGTTTAAAATTGAAATTGGTCTATAATTGTCACATACCAATTTTGAGCCATTTTTATGAATAGGAATTATAAACGCCTCCTTAAGCATGTCGGAAATTTTCCATCTTAAAAGCACTTATTAATCATATGCGGGATGGGTTTTTTTTATAAATTCCGCTGGTATCTGAAGATCTTTAACTGTTATAATATGTAAACCTTCAGTTGCATTGCCGTTTAGGTTTTTGATAATATTGAAGGTTTCATTTTCATCCAGCGGGCTCAAGTAAATCGTTTTAGGATTGATATGGTTTTCCCGTTCATCACCTAAAGTACTTGATTTAGAAATACCATTCGCTATATGTGTGCCTATTTCTCCAAAAAATTTATTTATAGAATTAGCAATTTCACCATCAGTTTGTCCAATTTTCCCTATAGTTTGTCTATAGCAGGCGTTATCCAATTATTATTTCTAGTTCTTATTGAAATTTTTTTCGTCTTTGCATTTTTCGCATCTTGGATTACTTTAAACAGAGTATCAACATTGGTTAAGCTATTATTTTCTTCTTTAATTTGTACTATGTAATAAAATTTTTGTTAACCTTTTTATACCCGTATGACTATATAGTCAAAGGGTATAACAAATTTGCCTTTAGATATAGACTCAAGTATATGGATCGGATCAGAATCGAAAAATAAATCGATTTAGCTATGTATGTCCGTCTGTCCGTCCGCACGATAACTCAAAAACTAAAGGAGCTAGGATCTTGAAATTTTTGCAATAGCCGTCATCACTATTTATATCCAGCCATTTTGATCCATGGGTTCGGGTAGCTGCCATACAACTCCTTTTTTTATATGAGTATTATTCTGTACCTATTACAGCTGCTTGTCTGAAATTTTGCCAAAAGTAGTTTAGTTTTCTGCAAAATTTGGTTGGTCTAGTGTAGTGGGTTCGAGTAGCTGCCATACAACTTCCTATTTTATATGAGCTTTACTCTCCACCTAATTAAGCTAATTAAGGGTGTCTTGCAGTCAACAGATTTGTGATTAAATTTATAACATCGAAGAATTCTAATGGTGTCAAAGACTTTACACCTTTGCCAGCCAATTGGTACTTTTCCACTCGCTATTGTTCTAGGAAATTTTTCTTTATCTATTTCAATAATAGCATTATACATACTATTATCGAGTTTTTTTACCTCATATTTTTTTAATAATTTTAGTTCACTGTATTCTAAGAATTGATTTTGGCTTTTCAATTTACTTATTAATTCTTCCTCCTTATAATCAGTATTAATATGCACTATCTCAATACTTGGTTTAATATCTACTGGGATTTTTACATCATATTCATCTACTAGATTGTTTTCTTATGCACATTTAATTTTTTCTCTTTTATCATTAGTTTCGGTGTTCACTAATATCACTCCGTTTTTCCTGTTCTCAATATTTTTTATTTTAAAATTTTTGGATCAACCTTTTTGTTTAAATCCATTCTAGTTTTGTCACACTTTTGTTTATTTTTTGATTTAATAACCAAAGGTAGTAATGCTTACCGTTGCATTTGGTTTCACAATATCAGAGAATGTTATACTTTGACCTAATTTTATTTTGTTTTCATTTGAGCTTATTTGTTTTAATTCATTGCAAAGTTCTTCGTTCTTTACTAACGTTGTTTTTAAATTGACATTAATATTTTCACTTTCCGTTTTAAACAGCTTTGTAAGAATTTTGAGCCACTGCCCTTCCATCTTTTGTAGAACCTGATCCACGTTTTGAATGTAGATAATACAATGTGTGCAAATAAATTTTAAATTGGGATTTGTATCGAGCACACTACTTGCGTACTGTTCCATTCTGGCACATTTTGATGTTAAGTGGTAAATTTTTTCACACACTCCACCACATCTTATCACAGTTTCACCTTGTATTCTCAAATTATACTTTTCCCAATTTGTCCGTTACAACTATATTGTGCAATTTGAGTATTATATATAATTTTATTAATAAATTTTGTATAATTAAGAATTTTAATTTATTTCCGATTTTCCGTAACACGTCTGAACTGTATAACGGTTAAAATAATAATTTTTTTTTAATAGGAGAGTATCATAATTTTACTCTTGTAAATTATGACTTTTCAGTTTATTTTGATGGTTAAATAGCCGAGCAACTGATGTTTGATTAAAGCAATTGCCTGATACAACATATATAAAATTTTGTTTTTATCTTTTTTTTTTTTTTTTTTTGCCCGCACCTCTACGTGCTAACTGTTCACTGTGATAGGCTAAACAGCCTGACTATAATGTGCATGTCGGAACAGGGGAGATATATTCATATATTAGAACTGATCAAATGAATTCCACATACAATTTAAACATGAGATAGTACTACGCCTTATAACATGTAGAAATGTCTTAGATTTTCAATAAATGCAGTTCTATTTTTGTTTATATTGTAATATTTTGTATTAGATTTATATGGTATTCTATATCAGGGAGTTATATTATTTAATTGAATTATTTGTTTATATTGTTATATTTATGTATTTTTTATGAAAGATATATAATTATTAATTAAGCCATTAATTTGAACCCAAAGGCGAATGGTAGCTGAGTCAAGTTGAAAACCAGATAAAAGTTTTTTCACTTTCACTGGGATTCGAACCCGGGGCCTTTCGCAGGAAAGGTTGGCACTCTAACCACTGTGCCACCCAGCCGATACATTTTTTCACTAATTCTTATTACTATTCTTCAATGAAATGGTTTATTTTATATTGAGAGAATTGGTATTGGTTGTGAGTTGATCTAAAAAGGTAAAAGCACAAGTTGTTTTTTACTTTAAATAAATTAAAGTGTGTTTTTGCTCGAAGGTTCAAAAAATATGATGACGGCTTATCTGAAAATACTGAAATCATTTTGGAAGAGCTGAAAGATTTTAAGTTAGTTTTAAATAATGTCCGCAAAACTGTAAGGATGTTCAAAAAATCTGCCGTGGAAAACCGTATTGTTCAAAAACATGTTAAAAACGAGCATTGAAAAGAACTCAATCTTATTTTGTATTCACAGAATAGGTGAAAAAGTATTGCTCCCATGTTTGAACGATATTCAAATTCACACCGTTTAAAATAAAAAGAACGCTAAATTATATATTATAATTATAAAATTGCCAATTTTAGTGACAATTTTTGTGATGTTCTACAAGCTAATTTTTATACAGTAGAATCTCATCTTAACTTTACAAAACCAGTAATTATAGCCTTTGGTAAAACGCAAGTCAGTAGACAAAGTGATAATTTTAATTCTCGTAATAATTCTTTTAATTAAACTTCTTATAATTCTTTTAATTATTCTTCTACAAATTTAGCGGGAATAAAAAGATTATCAATATATGTTATAATAAAATTTTTGTTTATTAGTTCTTTCAAAGTATAATTAATAAATCATTGAAATACACTTGCAAATACGGAACTCAAAAATTCGTACTGTTCTTTCTGCGTTACGAAAGTTGTCCTCTTCAATCGTCGCATGGAAAAAACCATTTTATAAATCCAGTGTTGCGAAATTTGTTACACCTTCTAATCTATCTATCTGATCGTCTATCATTGGCAATGGAAAATGATCTTTATTTATTTTCTTATTGACGACTCTAAAATCAACACAAAGTCTGTCTGTTAGTATCCTTATTTTTTAATAGAATAACTAGGATTCCATAACCGACAAAGTTTTCGACATGCACACCATTCTTCAGCCATTCTTCAACTTGATCACTATTTTGTTTTTGTTCTACAAAAGTAATTCTTCTCGTGATCTGAAAAACTGGCATGTCGTCTATAGGAATAATTTTCATTTTGATGGGTATCTTTATTATAGTTGCTGGAATAGTTTTCAATTATATTAATAATTGGGTTAATATTATCTTTGTGCAAATCTAATTAATCCTGTCAGATCAAAAAATAATTTTATTTTTTTTAGTGTTTACGATTGAACAACTACTTTTCTTAGCGGAAATAACAGCATCATTTATGTTTACCACCGAGCGTCTTAGTAAATTCATTCCTATGATTAGAGGGATTTTCATACAGTTGTTTTCAATAATGTGCACCTCAACATTTTGGTATAAAGCTCCTTTCATTTCAATTTTAAACATTATAATAATCTTACACTTACGCCTGATATCTCTATTGCATTGTGTATAAAGATAAAAGATTAATACATTTTTAATATGATTCTTTTATTAAGTTTTTTACAAAAATAATAATGTTAATGTCTGTTGTCATCACAACACTATGAAACGAAATGATTCAAAACATGAAGTTAGCAACTATAAATTGCATAAGCAGCTACGAGTTACAAATGTTTTCGAAATATCGATAGCCGAAAGTGAACAACCAATCAAACCATCAATCAAGATGAAAATCACCACAGTTACTAAAACATTTATAAAAAGAAAAAAGGAAAATTAATGAATAAGTATTAATTTTTATTAAATAATTGAGAATTTTTGGTTTTTAAGAAAAAATGAATTACTACATCGTATTGTCATAGAATAAAAGAATAGACAAAGTAGGAAGAAAGGAACTATACTGACTGAGAAATGTTAGCGAGTGGAGTGGTTTAAGCGCAATTGAAGACTTATTTCTTTTACACCTTGGGCTGAGTCCTCAGATGATTAATGATTCCGGGACTTTTGTTATATCGCACGTTTGGATTTTCTTAATAACAATATGGTTGGTTTCAAGTTGTTTAATTTTTATCTGTTTTGACTATTAGACATTATTTTAACAAGATTTGCTTCTACAGCATAAATATTAACCCTTGTAATTTTTCCATTTTCTAGTGATTATCATTTGAAATCGTTTGATGTTTTCTGTTTTAAAAGACGGTTGTTAGTAATTATTACAGAGTTTAAAAACAAAAGTTCTAGTTGTTATATTGTTTAATTTAGTTCGGCTATATTTTTATACCCTACACATAAAATAGCTATATGTGTATATGTTAACTTTGAAACGGTGTTTTTAACCATTAAAAGGAAACAAGCTAGAACTTAAGAGCATATCTTCGAAATTAAAATATAGAAACTAGAATTTTAGCAAAAACGTGTTCTGCCATGGTTTCATTATATCCCCGAAATTTGGAATAAATAGGGGTGATGGTTCCTCTCACATTCCTCTCAATACCCCACAAGCATATCTTCGAAATTAATAAATATAGGAACTTCAAATTTGGTACAAGAGTGTTTTGTTATGTATTTAACCACCAAAAGGAAACAAGCAATAATTGTGATTGATTGTTCGGGTACTTCTTACAAAACTCTCAGTATCTAAGAAGCATATTTTGGAAATTAATATCGTCACAAACCTGAAATTTAGTGTATAATAGTTGTGTTCTGTTTATACCCATGCATACATATATGAACATCGGGTATATTAAAATTACTCTTCCGTTTGTAACGCATCGAAATATAAGAGCTAGATATAGTGTCAAGGGTACGTATCGAATCAGCATCGAAAAATGAATCGATCTAGCTATGTGTGTCCGTCCGTCCGTCCGTCAGCACGATAACTCAAAAACTATAAGAGCTAGAGTTCTGAAACTTTCACAAAGTAATTTTTAGACAATTTGTAGGCTTCGGGTAGCTGCCATACAAATTTTTCGAAATTATATGAATATTTTCAAAATTAATAACTAAATAGAAGCCAAATATAAAAACAAACAAAATGTAGTTAAACCATTAATTGGTTCATGGTGTAGTGGTTAGGACATGTTACTTCTAGCCAAAATGTCTCGGTTCGAATTCAGGCTAAGGAAAAATTAATTTTTTTTTTTAAATTATTTTTTTGTTATCTATTTTCTTTTTAATAAAATATATGTATTTATTTTATGTATGAAAAATTTTACTTTATAGAAAATTTGACAGAAAACTCTCATTTATATTAAAAATTATTAATTTTTTTAATATTTTTATAAAAAAATTCAAAACTGTTTAAAAATTAAAAACAAACAATTGATGACACAGCAACCACAATTATTTAAAAAAAAAAAATTAAGATAAATAAAAACTCGTTTTGTAGATTATTAATTGTTCTATGGTGTAGTGGTTAGGACATGGAACTAGTGTTCAAAACGTTTCGGTTCGATTCCTGGCTGGGGGAAAGTTTTTTTTTTTTTTTTTAAATTCATCTTAAATTCATCTCATTTATAAATTAATATTTTTTTTTAATATATTTTTAAAAAAATTCAAAACAGTTATTAAGAACAAACAATTGATACTAGAGCAACTATAATAATTTAAAAAAAAAATTGAAATGAACAAAAAGTCGATGGCTTAGTGGTTAGGACGTCGACCTTTTAATTGAAAATCGTGGGTTCGAATCTCGTTCAGAGCATATTTTTTTTTTTAAATTCATCTTTTTTTTTAATTAATTTTTTTTTTTTTATTAATTTTTTTTGTAATTAAATATAAAAAAACAAATATTTTGAATTTTCTGTCAAACAGTTCAATTACAATATATGAAATTCTTATTTATTTAATACACGCACGGGTATCTAAAAGTTGACAAGGGCAACTATAATCTTCCTCGTTTCATAATATTTTTGATTTTCAATTGAAGTGCGGCCTTAGACATTATCCTTAGAGATTGAACTTGAATATCCATAAGTTTTTCGCTTTGTATTAATGAAGTCAAAAATCTTTTTTGGATCTGTAATTAATTTAATTTATGTCCGATTCCATTGACATAATTATCGTATGCTAGATTTGATTTCTGATTAAATTTTAAAACAAGATACATGGATCTGTTCAGTAAATTAACATCAGGCTCCTTTGTAACTTAAATTTTTTTGTAAAATTTGTTGCGTAGATTACTCAACGAACTAGTTTCTCTATTAATCCAAGATTCTATGGTTTTATTTTTTTACATATTTTTGGCACAAAGGAGTTAATTATATTGAAAGTTTTTGGGTAAAAAATGCAAATTGATGTTGTGTTAACAGTTCGTCCCAATTTAAATTAATAAAGCATTGTAAACGCTTTGATAATTTACTTTGAAAAAGTCATAGAAAATATTATTATTGTAAGATTTCGCCAAGAGTGGCATAAAAGTAAAAAATTTCGAAAATTACTGCATTATAAAGAGCAGTGTTAGTAAACAGGTTGACTGCATCGGCAGCGAGTTTTACCACCAATCTAATTCTAGCATTTGAAAAGGCTAGAATTAACCACTTATAGTTTTTATTTGGGTAATTATTAATTTATTGTAAATCATTACTATAGATTTGATCCTCATTAGCTACAGCGTTTTTCGTTTATCTGTAATAATGTCAAAATCTATTTCATCATGAAAGTTAATTGATAATAATAAATTATCTGAATTATCTTCTATAAAACATAACGAAGGGGAATAAAAATCGTCAAAAATAAAAATTAAATCATTCTCATTTATTTTAGAAATAATATCGTGAAAAATATCGAAAAATTCAGAATATGAGGGATTGTTAAAATTTTGTGGAAAAAAAAATGTTATGGGTGATCGAAAAAGTGGGAGGTCCTAGCAATTTGTGAAACACTGGAAAGGTTATTATTTACTGCAACTAAAACGAGAACAGTTCGTAGAGAAAAAACCCTATCTTTTCTATAAATCGATCAATTATTATCCAGTATTTCGTCATTTACGAAGGTATCGTTTAACCATATTTTGGTAATAGCCAGCACACGGAAGTCACCTAAGACTTAGCATCAACATATAATTTCTTTAGCTTACCGCTCATATTACTACAGTTGTGGTAGAAGATTTTGAGATTATCACTAAAATAACTTTTATTATCTTATAAGATTTTAACTCCATAAAGCTAGATGTTGTATGAACAGCAGTAGGGTTTTTTTTTTTTTTAGAGCTAACTGTTCAACTCTTAGGCCAATAAGCCTGTCTATACCATAGGTACATGCATGAACATGGGGTCACATTACATTCGTGTTATTAGAATTGATCTTAATGAATTCCACTTACAATTAAAATATGAGATAGTACTAGGCATTATAACCTGTAGGCACGTCTTAGTTTTTCAATAGATACAATTCTAGTTTTGTTTATATTGTAATATTTTTGAGTTACATGGTATTCTATATCTGTGAGTTGTATTATTCAATTAAATTATATGTTTATATTTTTACATTTGTTTATATTGTTATATTAATGTATTTTCTATTAATGATATATAATTATTAATTATTGATTAAGCCATGAATTTGAACCAAATGGCGAATTGTAGTTGAGTCGCGTCGAAAACCAGAAAATTTTTTTCACTTTCACTGGGATTCAAACCCAAGCCTTTCGAATGAACGGTCGGCACTCTACTCACTATGTCACATAGTCACTAAAATAACGAAAAAAGTCATTCCAAGATGTTCTAATTCTTTGTAAATACTCAATTCTTTTGATTTTAAGGTGACTGCAAGATGCTTGGAGATCTTTTTCAACCGATTTGGAAGATACTCCAAAACCTTCATGATATTTAAAAAGTAATTTCATTAATTTCTTTGGGTTATAAGGTTTACCTTCTAATCAATAAAAATTTTAATATATAGTTTGGTTTTTTTTTTATTTCAAAACTATGCTTCTTAGATACTGAAGTTTGGATATTTATGTTTAGACGTTATTGGAGCTGTAAATCAAATTTCAGAAGTGATTGAATTGCATGTTGTATTAGTCATTATACTTGAACTTATATTACTGACCGGAATCTCAATTAAATTTATATCTGACTCATTTAACGAATAAGTAACTAAGTTAGATGTACGAAAATACGTTTGAGTTTGAGTTAATAAAATGAGTTTTTGTGTTTTTTCGAGTTTAAAGTATTGTTTAAAATTTAAAGTGTGATAGTTCGGTATTTACTTCAGCCACTTCGGTGTTATTAATTTTCAGTGAACATTAAAAATTACAATTAACCAAAAATAAAAAAAAATTACAGTAGGTAATATAATTAAAAAAATATTTTAAACAAAACTATAAAATTCAGAATTTAAGAACAGTTGTTTATGAGAAAAGTAAGAAAGAGTAATAAAAATAAAAAATTACAGGTATAAAAACAAAATGAACAAAAAATAATTTAAAATGAGGAAGACCCTTGTCAACTTTAAGACAGCCATGTATACCCACTATGATGTATAAAATAAAATAAACCATTATTTTATTTCCCTTATGCTATTACATATATTACAAAATGAAATATAAAAAAGTAAAATAATTAAAAAAAATTTAACTCATTATTCCATAATTTTTGCTTATAAAAAAAAAATTTTAATTCATTACCCCATAATTTTTACTTAAAAAACTATAAATAAAATAAACCTAAAAGTTGGTACGGGTAATGTCAAACTTTGCAAAGTAACTTGTCCTATTACTTTACCTGCCCAGTTTAATTTTAACCTTGTAGCTTTATTAGATTTAGAACTATCAAATCGACAACTTTGTATGACAGCTGCCCGAAAATGTGGCCGGAACATTTTGAAACTTCATATAAATGCTTGATTCGTTATAAAACTAACTGTGTGTAATTTTCATCCTCGTAGTATAATTAGTTTTAAAGAAATTCATATTGTTGCAAAAAAATTGTATGGCAGCTCCCCGAAGCCTTGGTTCGATTTTAACCAAAAACAATAGGGAACCTAGAAAAGGCCTAAAAATGACTTTGTGTGAATTTCAAAACTCTACCTCTAATTTTTGAATACTCTGTCTTTTAATTTTTAAGTGACGAGTATATTAAACCTTGACAAAATAAGCATTATATTCATATAATGATCATAATAATAGATAGTAATCATCATATTGATGACTCAAAGTACAAAGCATGCAAAATATTATGCATATACATATTATATGAATACATAGAAATTATTTATTAAGTCATTTACTTAAAGCAAAATTTTTGTGTTCTTTATACCCGTATGACTATATAGTCATTATACCCGTATGACTATATAGTCAAAGGGTATAATAAATTTGCCATTACGTTTGTGACGCAGAGAAGGCGGGAGGTAGATATAGAAAAAAATCGATTTAGCTATGTATGTCCGTCCGTCTGTCCGTCCGTCCGCACGATAACTCAAAAACTAAAGGAGCTAGAATCTTGAAATTTTCGCAAATTAATTTTTTTGCAATTCCCGTCATCGCTATTTAAATCCAGCCATTTTGGTTCATGGGTACGGGTAGCTGCCATACAACATCTTTTTTTATATGAGTATTTCTCTGTACCTATTACAGTTGCGTGTCTGAAATTTTGCCAAAAGTAGTTTAGTTTTATGGCCAAAGTTTCTGCAAAATTTGGTTGGTCTCCTGCAGTGGGGTCGTGTAGCTGCCATACAACTTCCTACTTTGTATAAGCATTACTCTCCATCTAATGAAGCTAGGTGTCTGAAATTTTTCCAAAAATAGTTTAGTATATTGACCAAGGTTACAGCAAAATTTGGTTGGCCTATAGCAAAGGTTTCGAGTAGCTGCCATACAACTCCTTCTTTTATATGAGAATTCCACTAAACTTAATAAAGTATGTTTGAAATTTTGCCAAAAGTTATTAACCGGATGATATAATGTATATGTTACGGTCATACGGATATCCCAGAGTTGACACAGTCTACTCAACTACACTCTTCCTCGTTTTTTTCTAAAATTTTTTTAACTACGCAAAGCTACAAAAAAAAAAAAAATTAAAAACAAAATTCATATAATTTGAGGTTGTATACAAGATATACAGAAAAAATTAAAATTTTTATATGAAAATATTGGAGTTAAAAACGTTAGTTGTTCGAGAGGTATCCGAAGTTTTTGTCGGATCTTAACCAAAAAAAAATAGGGAACCTAGAAATTGTTTGAAAAATATTTTGTGAAAATTTCAAAACTGTATCTCCTTTAGTTTTAGAGTTATCGTGCTAACTCAGGACGGACGGACGAACAGATACTCATAGCTAGATCGATTTATTTTACGATACTGATCCGATTCGTATCCATGACATTATATCTAGCTCGTCTAGATCAATGCGTTACAAATGAAGGGGCGATTTTAATATACCCGATGTCACATATGTATGCACGGGTATAAACATTAATGCATTGTTTAGCTTTTTATCACATAATTTAATGATTTTTAAAAATTTAAATTAATTTAAATTCCTAGTATATGGACTTATTAGAAAATCTTATAAATGCAAAATATGCGCTAAATGTATTTCTAAAATACTATGACACATTTATAATTTTTCATATAATTTATTTAAATATTAAAAAAATTTTACATACATGCAGCAAGTACATTTGAACACAGTTAAAGTGTCGTACACAATTTCTTAATTATATATTACCTATTGTAATTTCATAAACTCAATAAATTAAATTAAAAAACAAGTAAAGAACAGTCAGTAGATATACCCTACACCTATTTGGTTAAAATTTAATGGGAAGTCCATAAGTCATTTTAAAATCATAAAAGCTTTTATTAGTTTGATCGTAAGACTTGGCTAACCAAATTTACTTTATAATACTAAAAACATTTTCTAATTACTTTATGAATTCAAAAATATTAGCAATTCTTACTAATTTATTAATTTAAAAATATTAAACAACAAATAAAGTTGAGATAAATGGATTCGTAAAATGCAGTTACAAAATTACATATGTAAAACTTTTATCCAATTCAATAAATTTTACACACATGCAGCAATTACTCCTTTTCAGGATTTTTAGCTGTAGTGCATTTACTGTTGAATGATTTAGTACCCTTGGTCAATTATTTCAATTTCCAATCATTTTTAAAATTTATTTTCTTAATTTACTTATTTATTAATATTATATATAATTAAACTCAAAGTTATTCGAAAGAAATATTAATTTGTAATAATATAAATATAAAAGTTTATGTAATTTCATGGTTTTTTATGTTAGTTAAAACCATTAATGCTTTCATTAACGTTTTATCACAAAATTTAATAATCAAAATATGTAATAAATGTATTTCTAAAATACAATGATAAATGTAGAATTGTCCATATAATTAATTTTAATACAAAAATAAATTTTACAACTTGAGTATCGTAAACAATTTCTTAATTATATATTACCTATGGTAATAATTTAATAAAATATAGATATGATATAATAAAAATTAAAAATAAAAAATATTTCTTTTTGAAAATTATATGCACTAAAATCTATATTGCTTTTTTGAATCGTATTCCTAAAGATCTTTTTGTTTGCCCGATGTAAATATTATTGCACCACGGATAAGAAATTTTATAAATACCACATTTATTTATAGAATCTAACCCAACCAAGCTTGCTATTCAATTGATTAAATTTATTACTACTTACTAACTCAATATTGTATTTTCTTAACCTAGCTTTTAAAATTTTATAAAAATTTTTCTCATATGTTAGAGCGATACAATTTTCAAGGAGTGGTACTGTAACTTTGATATTTTTTTTATTATAGCTTCAATAGTTTTCTTGCTATATCCATTTTAATATGCTACTTCTATGATAACATTTTTTTCCTTTTTAATTCCATTCTTGCTTAAAGGCGTTGTAACCTTCCTGTGTATCATGTGGTTCAATGCAGCCATTTTGTGTCAATTCTTAATTTTGTTCTATCTCATGGGTGAATTCAATATTTTTGGGGGCTAAGTTGATAAATGAGAGGGTGTTTTGTACTTTGTCTTCTACGTATCTCAACCAAACTCTAGTGAAGTTCTTCATATTTTGTAGCTTGGTTTCTAAATTGGCCATAAAAATCTATACAATATATGGAATAAACTAGTAGACGAAATAGTGGTTGTTGTAGAAATATATAATTTCAGTGAAATTAAAAGGAAACTACTCGTTACATTATACATTTTTCTTTTATTAAATTTCCTTTTTGGGTATGATTAGTAAACCTTATAAAATATTATATAAATTGTTAGTATTTTTAACAATGTACATTGGATTACAAGGCAAAACTTATGTAAGTTTATAGAATCAATATCCTATTCTTTACAATACTTTTACATTTACATTAAATGTATTGAATTATTTAATTAGATAATAATTCCTTCTGAAACTTTAACACATTCAAAGTAAATACCCGTATGACTATTAGTCAAAAGGGAATACTAAACTTGCCATTACGTTTGTGACGCAAAAAAGGAGGGAGGGGCAGATATAGACTCAAGTGTATGGATCGGATCAGAATCGAAAAATAAATCGATTTAGCGATTTAGGATTTTGAAATTTTTACAAATTTGTTTTTATCCAATAGTCGTCATCGCTATTTAAAACCAGCCATTTTGGTCTCCGGGTTTGAATACCTGCCATACAACTCCTTCTTTTATTATGAGCATAACACTATACCTAATGAAGCTGGGTATCTAAAATGTTACCAAAAATAGTTTAGTGTAATGAATAAAGTTATTGCAAAATTTGGTTGGTCTACTACCGAGGGTTCAAGTAGCTTCCATACAACTACTTCTTTTATATGAGCTTTACATTACACCTAATGCAGCAGGGTATCTAAAATTTTGCCAAAAATAGTTTAGTGTAATGACCAAAGTTACTGCAAAATTTGGTTGGTCTACTGCAGAGGGTTCGAGTAGCTGCCATACAACTCCTTCTTTTATATGAGCGTTACACTATACCTAATAAAGCTGGATATCTAAAATGTTGCCAAAAATAGTTTAGTGTAATGAATAAAGTTATTGAAAAATTTGGTTGGTCTACTACCGAGGGTTCAAGTAGCTTCCATACAACTAATTCTTTTATATGAGCTTTACATTACACCTAATGCAGCTGGGTCTCTAAAATTTTGCCAAAAATAGTTTAGTGTAATGACCAAAGTTACTGCAAAATTTGGTTGGTCTACTGCAGAGGGTTCGAGTAGCTGCCATACAACTCCTTCTTTTATATGAACATTACACTATACCTAATAAAGCTGGGTATCTAAAATGTTGGAAAAAATAGTTTAGTGTAATGAATAAAGTTATTGCAAAATTAGCTTGGTCTACTACAGAGGGTTCAAGCAGCTGCAATACAACTCGTTCATTTATATGAGAATAATACCAAACCTAATAAAGCTGTATGTTTGAAATTTTGCCAAAAATAATTAACCGGATGATATAATGTTTATATTACGTCTACTCAACTACACTCTTCCTCGTTTTATTTTAAATATTTGTTAATAATAATTTTTTTTTTTAATATTAAAGGAATAGGAATGTCATAATAATAACACATATTATGACCGAAATAAGTCAAAGCATAACTTAATTAGAACTTTTTATTTGAAAATAAAAATTTGTTAAATAGAGTGTTAATCTAAAAATGACGCATAAATGTTTTGTTTTTTGAGATAAACAAGGATTCCGAATTTAAATATTTTGCGGGGAGTTATTCAAATAATATACAACATACATCCTGTTCAAACAGCCGCATTAAAACCAGGTGGGTTTGATATGCTGGTAGTCGTTGTTTTACTTATGTTTCTAAAATAAGAGAGATTATTAAAATTTATATTTATTTATATAATTCATATAACATTGGTAAATATTAATTTTTTTTCTAAAAATTTATTTAAATAAACTTACACTACTATCGAACCTGAATATGATGCGGCTTATTGAGAAAGCTCAAATCTCATGTTGCTTCATCTACCATTTTTATTTGCAATTGCAATTGTGTTCCAAACCCACTTTATCCACAATAATACATCTTGTCGCTGATATCGGTGTGATACCGAATTATAACTTCAACAATATAACCAATCCTCTTCATCAAGCTTATAATCATCATCAAAAATCTGTAAATCCCCTTCCTTGTCTCCAATTGCCATGCTTTTGGCATTTTTGTCTAAAAGTACTGCTTCTCCAACTTCGTTATATATTTTAAAATATGCAATTGTCAAATAAATTATGGATATTATAAAAGATGTGATAGGTATTGTCATGGAATGTACGGCACATAAAATTGCAACTTATTATTTATTTGAAATAAATACAAATGAAAATTTTAATTTTCAGACAGTTTTAAAAATGTTAGAAATATCGTTTAATAATATCAAATTAATAGAAAATGTATTATTCTTATATATACATTAAAATTTCGATTACCAATTAAAGATTCGGCACTAAGAGAATAAAGTATTTTAAGCAGATCTTGATCTTTAATTTTCATATAATATTCTATAAGTTTTATTATCTGATATGAATTGAAATTTTATAATAAGTGCTTACTACTACACTTAAAGTAGGTACAGGGTTATATCAACTTTGGTACCATGTTTTTAATAACTTAAACGAAGCGAGCAATTATATATATTTACGCTTAGCATCGTCTCCTATGTCGAGCTAACAAAGTTCGTCTGTTCGTAAACACGATAACTAAATAAATAGTTATGCTATCTTAATGATTTTAGTATTGTAGGTTACTAATGAAAAAAGTTCGAACTATGCTCAAACGAGTGAAACCAATAAAGATATAAACTTCATATATTTGATATGTTACTGAAATTTGGGATCAACTGGTGTTTTGAGTACTTTCCACGCACCCCCCAATGTGTAATAAATAGGTCTTTGAAACTAATATAGATAGAAACTGTAAATTTGGTACAAACGTGCTCCATAATATATTCATTATATCCCCGATTTAGGATGAAATAGACTGGTTCTTCAGGTACCTCTTTTATACCTGTCAATACCTATGAGGTATATCTTCAAAATTTATAAAGATAAAAACTTCAAATTTATACAAGATTGATTTAACCTGTTCCGTTATTTTTATTAAACTTGAGAGAAATGAAAGTTCTGGTGCAGATATTAAGAGCTACAAAAATACTGGTTCCAAACATTGATACACACATATACATATTTAAAATAATATGAAATATAAAAATACTTCGCATTCTGAAATTTTAACAGATTCAACATTAATAATGGTAATATATGAAGGATGAACAAATCGGTAATAAATTAAATAAGCTATTTGTTAATTGAGCTGTGACACAATATTATGAGAAGAAAAAGAGAGCCCTCTAAATTATAAAAATACATATTTGATTTTAAAAGTACAAAAAATTTGTAGATATTAATAGTGCCTTCTTTATACCCGTATGACTATATAGTCAAAGGGTATAATAAATTTGCCATTACGTTTGTGACGCAGATCCATACACTTGAGTCTTTATCTACCCCCCCTAGATATAGACTCAAGTGTATGGAGTAGCTGCCACACAACTTCTTATTTTATATGAGCATTACTCTACACCTATTGTAGTTGGGTGTCTGAAATTTTGCCAAAAATAGTTTAGTGTAATGACCAAAGTTACTGCAAATTTTGGTTGGTCTACTGTAGAGGGTTCGAGTAGCTGCCATACAACTCCTTCTTTTATATGAGCATTGCACTACACCTAATAAAGCTGGTATGTTTGAAATTTTGCCAAAAGTAATTAATGTTTATAATAATAATGATAGAATGTTTATATAACGGTCATACGGGGATCCCAGAGTTGACACAGTCTACTCTACCACACCCTTCCTCGTTTTTTAAAATTTTTTTTATTTTTAATATTAAATAAATAGGTATGCCATAATAATCAATATTATAAACAAAATAAGTCAAAGCATAACTTAATTAGAATCTTTTATATAAAAATAAGAATATAATGCTGACTTAATAATTCAGAATTGTGAATTTGACAACATTTTTAAAATTTTGTTTTCTATTAAAATCAAAACTTAATTATATTAAATATAGTGTTAATCTAAAAATGACACATAAATATTTTTTATTTTTTCTTTGAGATAAATAAGCATTTCGAATTTGAAACAGAAAATCTTTTTCGGGTAGTTGTTAATGATACAAATAATAATATACAACATATACACTTTTCAAACAGCCGCAGTGGGACCAGGTGGCGTTGATATGCTGGTAGTCATTGTTTTACTTATGTTTCTAAAATAGAGAGAATATTAAAATTTATATGTATTTGTATAATTCATATAATATATAATATATAATATATAAAATCAAAAAAAAAATATTAAATTGCACAAAATATTTTACAAACACATTGGTAATTATTATTTTATTTAAATAAACTTACCCTACTATTGAACCTGAATTTGATGCTCCATTATCTAAGCTTTCTCTTGACGCTTCGTCTACCATTTTTATTTGCAATTGTGTACCAAATGAATTTATATCTGCATTAGGAGTTATTGATCCTATATTTCCACTAAAATATGGGTTAATTGTTCAGAGCTTACGTTATCCCCAATAACACATCCTGTGGCTGATATCGGTGGTATATCGTTGGGAATCATAACTTCAACAATATCATCCTCTTTATCAAGCTCACAATCATCATTAAAATTTTGTAAGTCCCCTTCTTCGTCTCCTATAGCCATACTTTCGGCATTTTTGTCTAAAAGTGCTGCTTCTTCATCTTCGTTTTTTATTTTAAAATATGCAAATTTCAAATAAATTATGGAAATTATAAAGGATGTGATCGGTATTACCATGGAATGTACGGCACATAAAATTACAACTAATTATTTATTTGAAATAAGTATAAACGAAAATTTTAATTTTCCAACAGTTTTAAAAATGTTAGAAATATCGTTTAATAATATCAAATTAATAGAAAATCTATTATTCTTATATATACATTAAAAATTCGATTACCAATTAAAGATTCGGCACTAAGAGAATAAAGTATTTTAAGCAGATCTTGATCTTTAATTTTCATATAATATTCTATAAGTTTTATCATAATTTTTTTTCGAGTTATTAAATATAATATATAAATGTGCTATGATATGAATTGAAATTTTGTAATAAGTGCTTACTCCTACAACTAAAGTCACAACTTGTGTTTGTAACAGCTTAATCGAAGCAATCAATTTTATATATTTATGCTTAGAATTGTCTCCTAGCTGCCATACAACTTCTTATTTTATATGAGCATCACTCTCCACCTAATTAAGCTGGGTGTCTGAAATTTTGCTAAAAATAGTTTGGTCTAATGACCAAAGTTACTGCAAAATTTGGTTGGTCTACTGTAGATGGTTCGAGTAGCTGCCATACAACTCCTTCTTTTGTATGAGCATTACACTACGCTTGATAAAGCTGTATGTTTGAAATTTTGCCAAAAGTAATTAACCGGATGATATTATGTATAAGTTACGGTCATACGGGTATCCCAGAGTTGACACAGTCTACTCTACTACACTCTTTCTCGTTTTTATTAAATTTCAGAGAAATGAAAGTACTGGTTCAGATATTGAGAGCTACAAAAATACTGGTTCCAAGATTGATACATACATATACATATTTAAAATAATATGAAATATAAAAATTCTGAAATTTTAACAGATTCAACGTTAATAATGATAATATATGAAGCAGGAACAAATCGGTAATAAATTAAATAAGCTATTTGTTAATTGAGCTGTGACACAATATTATGGGAAGAAAAAAAGAGCCGTCTAATTTATAACCATACATATTTAATTTTAAAAGTACAAAAAATTTGTGGTTATTAAATAATGCCTTCTTTTTATTTAAAATTTTTTTTATTAATAATAATTTTTTTATTTTTAATATTAAAGTAATAGGTATGCCATAATAATAATCAATATTATAAACAAAATAATTCAAAGCATAACCTATTTAGAACTCTTTATATAAAAATAAGAATATAATGCTGACTTAATAATTCAGAATTATGAATTTGACAACATTTTTAAAATTTTGTTTTCTATTAAAATCAAAACTTAATTATATTAAATATAGTGTTAATCTAAAAATGACGCATAAATGTGTTTTATTTTTTCTTTGAGATAAATAAGCATTTCGAATTTGAAATAGAGAATCTTTTTCGGGAAGTTATTAATGATACAAATAATAATATACAACATATATCCTTTTCAAACAGCCGCAGTGGGACCAGGTGGCGTTGATATGCTGGTAGTCATTGTTTTACTTATGTTTCTAAAATAGAGAGATTATTAAAATTTATATGTATTTGTATAATTCACATAATATATAATATATAAAATCAAAAAAAAATATTAAATTGCACAAAATATTTTAAGTTTTTTAAATAAACTTACCCTACTATTGAACCTGAATTTGATGCACCATTATCTAAGCTTTCTCTTGACGCTTCGTCTACCATTTTTATTTGCAATTGTGTACCAAATGAATTTATATCTGCATTAGGAGTTATTGATCCAATATTTCCACTTAAAATATGGTTTAATTGCTCAGAGCTTACGTTATCCCCAATAATACATCCTGTGGCTGATATCGGTGTGATACCGTTGGGAATTATAACTTCAACAATATCATCCTCTTCATCAAGCTCACAATCACCATTAAAATTTTGTAAGTCCTCTTCTTCGTCTCCTATAGCCATACTTTCGGCATTTTTATCTAAAAGTGCTGCTTCTTCATCTTCGTTATATATTTTAAAATATGCAAATGTCAAATAAATTATGGAAATTATAAAAGATGGGATAGGTATTGCCATGGAATATACCAAATTCAAAGTGTTTTGCCAATAATCTAATTCACTTATCACAAGACCAGGATCAACTTTCGAATAATAACATGGAAATTTTGTTCCTTCTTTAAGATATCTCTTAGACCATATAGTACAGTTCAACATTGGTGGATAGCCACATCCTTTTACATTTGGAAATAATTTAGCTCCACCATAATACCATTCTGAATCATTTAAATAACCTTCTATTATATCTAGCATATTATTATCATTATTTATTGAGTGATCGTAATCATCATTCTTACTATTCTCTGGATTACTATTTACATTATAATAAGAAGCACTTTCACTATTTGGATTATTTTTAGGTCTATTAAAATGAAATTGAACTTTTTCATTTGATTGAATAAAGTTATTGGACGTTTCGTCAAAGTTAATTTCGTTCTCAATATAATCATATTCACGTATCGCCCTTTCATATCTATCTTTTCGTTTAACCGGGGGCGGTTCTGTTTCACTCATTCTTAATTTGTGGTGGTAATCGGTCCAGTTAAACTCATCTGTGTAATTATGCAAATTTAATTTGTAGTTTACTCTTATTTGTGTACAATTATATATGTCACGGGTGCATCCTTCTCGGCATGAGGACCATGTACAGTTTTTAGTTCCAGAACGTTGTATTGTTTGATAAGTTATGCACAATGCTGGATTTTCATCAAATTGCATGAATATTGTATTAAAAGCAGGATCTATAACAAATGGTACCAAAAACAAGAATGAGAAAAGGCTAAACGTGGCAAGTAATATAAAGAACGCTGTTGTGTAAAACAGAAGTTTTTGACGGAACGTCCTAATTTCAACTTCGTCTCCCATAATATTTAATTAAAAATTGTATTTTTTGATTATTTCAAATATAAGAGAGGACAAATATTTTTTTTGTCTAAATTGAAATTTATACTAACAATTTTTATAAAACAATTCTACGACAATATTACAATATATTATAGTTTAATAACTTATGCCTACGTTTAATTGTTTCTGGGTTCTTTACAAATTCAATATTTTTTTTTGCACACCATGAATGACCTATATTTTTTTTAACAATTAATTGTAGAAAGTACTTCTTTATTTGAATGATATCACAGTTTAAATATTCATTTTCCAACATTATTTTTTGTAAACTTATGAAAATATAATAGATACGGAGTTAAATTTTTATGTTATTGTTTTTTTGTTTTAAAATAAAAATTTCTGTTTTTTCTGACATTCTGGCATTTTGCGAATTTATAATTAGTAATTAAATAACATATTAAATTTAAATGTTAATACAGCACAAATATTATTATTTAATCTAAAATAAAACGGATGATCATGTTTTTTACAGGCTAATTTTTGAATTTTCATCGATTATAATTTTTTTTAAAAAACTTTATAATATTAGTTTTACTTTCAATTTAATTTTTTAAGTGTATGTTGTTCCTAATTTTAATTTAATTAAAACTTATATATTTGTAAATTATTTAGGAAACTTATATCCAATACATATGATCAAAAAATTTAATACTGTACATCATGCAATCAATTAAATTTTCTGATAAGAGTTGGCTAATTTAGTATAAATTCACTTTTTTTAATTATGTAAAACAATGACAAAAATCTTAATTTGTTTTTAATTAATGAAAATATTTATAATTCATTAATATTCAATTAATAAACATTTACTTTTGTTTTGATCCTTGATCTTAAATGATGAGTTTCATTAAAATATAGATTAGTGGCTTTTTTTAAACGCTCTAAAAGTTTTGTTTATTGTTTGTGGTATATTATTTTAATATTTTTTAATTACGACAAAAGTTATAGAAACGACTATAAAGAAAAACTGATATATTTGCAGTACAAGCATAGATGGTTACTATAATATGCTCAAATAAATAATGATATTTTTATTTGCATATACATATTATTATTGTTAAATTCACGTATTATATGTTGCATTTTATTATAATTTTTAAGCTGAAATAAAAAACAATTATAAAGATTAGCATAATTACATAAGAATAAATGTTATAAATTTAGTATAAAAAATATTTAAAAGTATACTGGCAAAGTATTTTGAAAAGAAAAAGGTCTCTTATATGGTGCCGTGAAATAACGCCATACGAAATAAATACCATACCATACATGCTCCTCTTATATATTATTAAATAATTTGTCATTTTAAATTACTGAATATGTGTTATTTCGGTGCCGTGAAATAACGACATACGAAATAAAACCATAATGGATGAGAATAAAGCCATATCGCACATTTTTTCGCGTATAGTTTTATTTCCAATTCAAATGCGAAATAAAACCGTATCGATTTCTAAAATTTTACGAAATAAATTCATATAGGGAAATTGATACAAATTTTCAAATCTAATTTTTTTAATCAACTGAAATAAAATATGGTAAAAAATATTATATTTTTATTACGAAGGCAGCCACCACCGAACCCCGCTAACTCGATTATTGAAGCTACATTTTGCATTCATACCTATTTAATTCCAAAAATAATACCAATCAGTATATCACACACGCACATGTAATAAATATTCTGTAAAAGGGAGCAATCCCAATTTTGAATCCCACTATAAATCCTATACAATGTCACATATACATATACATATATATAAATATTCTGGAAAAAGAGTATAACATTTATTTAATGATGCCTATTAACATGATGTCTTTATTTGAGAAAATTTTGGAAAGATTAGTATTTAAACAACTTGAAGATCACCTTGAAAAAAACAACATTTTGATACCTGAACAATCAGGTTTCAGAAAGGGTCATTCCTGTGGCACTGCTTTTAATTGGACAACATTTGAATGGAAGAAAGAGATGGACGCAGGTAACATAGTTCTGACAATATTTCTGGACTTTAAACGCGCGTTCGAAACTGTAGATCGAGAAATTCTTTTAAACAAGCTGGCAAAATATGGTGTATTAGGGAAAGAACATGATTGGTTTAAGAGTTTCATTTCTCAGAGGAAACAAAGGGTTCGGATAAATGATGTTACGTCATCTTCCATGTTTGATGAATTTGGTGTTCCCCAGGGATCCGTACTGGGTGTCGTTCTTTTTTTAATATATATAAATAATATAAAGGAGGCTTTAAAATTTAGTAAAGTGTCACTATTTGCTGATGATTGTCTTATATACATAGCTGGGAAAAATTTTAAAGAAATCGAAAGTAAGCTAAATGAGGATCTAAAAGATGTGTATAATTGGATAAATATGAATAAATTAAAATTAAATATTAATAAAACCAAATGTATGATTTTTAACTCCAAACATAATCCAATTATAAAAATAGGCAATGAACAAATTGAGGTGGTAAATAGCTTTAAATATTTAGGTTTTATTATTGATAATAAATTAAGTTTTGATGAACATATCAATGGAATAAGTAACAAAATATCCAAGAAAATTGGTTTTTTAGGAAGACTTCGAAATACTATTGATCAAAAAACAGCAATTTTATTATATAACTCGCTAATACTTCCCCATTTTGATTACTCAGCATCAATTATCTTCTGTACTAAATCGGAATTTATCACAAGATTACAAGTCCTTCAAAACAAAGCTATGAGAGTTATATTAAAATGTGACCGATACACTTCGTTATGGCAGATGAATACAAGACTGAATTGGATGAGTGTCATCCAAAGAGCCATTTTCAAGGTACTAGTTTTTATATTTAAAATTAAAAACAATCTTTTACCTCGATATTTAGCAAACAATTTAACATATGTCAGTGAAGTAACTAACTATAATCTTCGGAATTCCAACAACTTTAGACTGCACAGATTCAATAAGGTGGCAACAAAAAATTCAGTTATGTATAAGGGAGTTCAAATTTTTAATGAAATGCCGAGTAGTGTTAAATTAGAAAGAAATATTAACAAATTTATTAAATTGGTGAAGAATGAGATTAGGAATAAATGTTAATGTAATATTATTTGTAAAAGTTTTTATTAAACTAATAAATTAATAAATAAATAAAAAATATTTTAAATATAATTCTTAAACTTCTTCCTAACTATTTCAACAACAAAGTGATTAAAATAGTGGAAGCTGTCGCTTCCCAACTCCCGCTAAACATATATTGAAACGGTGATATTATACTGAAATACTGAATTTGTAACAAATATTGTAAATACAACCCGTAAAAATTAAATTTTTCTAAATAATATATAAACAAAAAAGTAATGAATTTGAATTTTTTTTTTGGAATGAAAGCGTAATCAAAATCTGCGTTTCAATAATTTGTTTGGGTTTAAAGGCGGCAGCCCCCGCTATCTTAAAAACTTTGTAGCTAAAATATTTATATAAGAATAATAATTAGAAGGGATTTAGAGTTGGTTTTGAAATTAGGGAATTCCATTTGTCGAGATTTATTTGTCATATTTATATGAGATTGTAAATTAGGAAGGATTTTAGAGTTGGATCCAAAAGCAGGGAAAAACTCCTTTTACAGAATATTTATATAGACGTGATATATGAGATTCTGTATATGTATACATGTCAGATTCTCAATTGGAAGGGTTTTCGGAGTTGGATTCAAAATCAGGATTGCCGCTTTATATTATATTTATACCTACATATATTAAATTTTAAATGAGCTTTTTTTTAGAATTTTAATTTTTTTTTTTTGAATATTTATTTATAATTATTTTTGTTTCGAAAATTAAATTGCAGTTATTTTCACAAATTATTTTACGGCAACGTTATTTTCTTTGGCTATATGAAATAACTGCTCAATGCAATAAATTTTCAAAGTAAAATGAAACTATTTCCCAAAATTTTGTATGAATAATTACTACTCTATTTTGGGGAATAATTTCAATTAATTGTGAAATTATTTTAGTGACAAGTCATAACTACTTTTGTCATAATTCCCTAAGAAAGTTATGACACTCGACTTTGTATTATAAGTCCTGTAGAAAGTTATGATACAAAGTAGAGAGTCATAACTCTTTAAGGAATTTATGACATTTTTTTCAAGCGACTTATGTTACTGTTTAAAATTTTAATCAGTGTTAAAAGTTTCTTAGACAGTATTTTTTGTGTTAACTTTTTGCAGTAACATCAACTTCGACTAAACCTCCATTGAGAGGCACAGTAACGCGCACCGGGTATTAGCTAGTGTTCTATATAATTAAACTCAAAGTTATTCTAAAGAAATATTAATTTGTTATAATATAAATATAAAAGTTTCTATAATTTCATGGTTTTTAATGTTAGTTAAAATCATTAATGCTTTCATTAACTTTTTATCACAAAATTTAATAATCAAAATATGCAATAAATGTATTCTAAAATGCAATGATAAATTTAGAATTGTTCATATAATTAATTTTAATACAAAAATAAATTTTACAACTTAAGTATCGTACACAATTTCTTAATTATATATTACCTACGGTAATAATTCAATAAAATATAGATATGATATAATAAAAATTAAAAAAAATATTTATTTTTTAATTTATAAAATAAAATACATATGTTTAATAGTAAAACTCTTAGCCTTTTAAAAATATAAAAGTGTTAAATAAGAAGAGGAAATAGGAAATAGTGTATCAAATTAGATTTTTTTATTTTTATTAATTTCGAATATGTTATGCTTTAAAGTCTTGGGAATAGTGGGGTTGGTACGCAAACCGCTATTCTAATTCATCCAAAATTTCACGTACACAAAACAATTAAGAAAAAAAACACATGTGCTCCAAATATAATGTTATATCTTCTTTGGTTTCGAAATTATTCTAGTTTGGCCTGTCTGATCTAAACCATAAGCAATCCCCACGGAGTTTCAATTTCATCAAAATAGCGTTTTTTATTTAAGGTATTTTTTAAAATATGTTCGTTAGCCCTTGAATTTTTCAAAGATTCCAGAACCCGAAACCATTGTCCAATTTCGACCATATGCATATGAGTTATCATGTTTTTTAGATATATATCCGTTAGTGCTTGCACTTTTTAAAAGTTCCAGAACCCTAAACCATGTTTCGATTTCGTGCATATACTGTCCCCGCCATTCTTTCAATACTAGTTAACCCTTGTACACAATTGGAATGTTCTATCTTCATTTTAAGTTACTACTTTTATTAATTTCTATGATAAGCTTTCAAACCTTGGGAGGTCTAAGAGAGGTACCTGAATCAACACTCCAGTTGATCATAAATTCTGGGAACACGTAGGAAATAGTAAAGAACACCCCTCGGCCAAATTTGAAGCTTCTACATTTTTTTGAAGTTGCTATTTTTATTTTTTTCGAAGATATGCTTTAAGAGCTTCGGAACTGTGTGGGTGGCCGCCACCCACTACTCCAATTTGTTCTAAATTCAGAGGACACTAAAAGAATAGGAAGAGACACCCTGATATCAAATATTAAGGTTCTTTTTTCTTTGGTTTCGGAATTATGCTCGTTGTCCCAAATTCGATTAAAAAGTTCTAGGGTCTGAACCCATGGTCCGATCTCGACCGTACGAATTCCCCACCGAAGATACTGAGCCTATCTGAAATGTGTTGTTGAGTTATCGTAATTTTAAATTATAGTGTCAGCCCTTAGACCGATTAAAAGGTCCAGAAACCGAACCAATGATC
The DNA here is from genome assembly GCA_963082915.1 of Dolichopus griseipennis. Lineage (NCBI taxonomy): Eukaryota > Metazoa > Arthropoda > Insecta > Diptera > Dolichopodidae > Dolichopus > Dolichopus griseipennis. The sequence continues at coordinate 116,282,641 of OY720443.1, forward strand.
CGATTTCACTCCTATGAAATTCTGGACGTACTTTCAGTACTAGTAACCTATAGTTAACATTTTAGTGGACTTTTTTGGACGCCAATAGGTGAAATCCGACTTTGGGTTCGGATCCTGGAACTTTTTCATCGGATTTAGGCCAAACGAGCATGATTCCGAATCCAAAGAAATTAGAACCTCCAAATTTGGTATCAGGGTGTCCCTTTCTATTCCCTTAGTGCCCTCGAAAATTGAAACCAATTGGAGTAGTGGGTCGGGGACCATCCACATAGTTTCAAAGACCTTAAATCATATTTTCGAAAATAATAAATATAGTAACTTCAAACAAATGTAGAAGCTTCAGATTTGGCACAAGGGCGATCTTTACTATTTCCTACGTGCTCCCTTAATGTATGATCAATTGAAGCAGTTGTTCAGGTAAATCTGTTAGACCTCTAAAGGTTTCAAGGCTTATCATCAAAGTTAATAAAAATAGTAACTTAAGATTAATATTGAATGTTCCAATTGTGTACAAGCGTTAACTAGTATTGAAAGTAAGACGAGGACTGCATGTGGGCGAAATCGTACCATGGTTTCGGGTTCTGGAACCTTTGTAAAGTTCAAGTGCTAACAAACATATTGTAAAAACACCATAACTCAGAGACTAATTACGCTATTTTGATGAAATTTATATTATAGTTTATTAGTAAAGAAAGTACTATGGGAATTGGTTCTGGTCGAGTTTGGATTTTAAAAGCTTTTGATCGAATTGAGGTCAAACTAGAACTTTATATGGCTGTTTCTTCTTATATGCTTTGTGTACGTGAAATTTTGGATGAATTGGAATAGCAGTTTGCGTACCAGTCCCACTACTCCCAAGACCTTAAAGCATAATATATTCGAAATGAATAAAAATAAAAAAATGAAATTTGATATACTTTTTCCTATTTCCGTTCTTATTTAACACTTTCATATTTTTAAAAGACTAAGAGTTTTACTATAAAACATATTATGTATTATATTTTATAAATTAAAAACGAAATAGTTTTTTAATAAACGACGATTTTTTTTTGTTTTTAATTTTTATTATATCATATCTATATTTTATTGAACTATTACCATAGGTAATATATAATGAAGAAATTGTGTACAATACTTAAATTGTAAAATTTATTTTTATATTTAAATGAATTATATGTTATCGTATTTTAGAAATACATTTATTGCATATTTTGATTATTAATTTTTGAGATAAAAAGCTAATGAAAGCATTACTGGTTTTAACTAACTTTAAAAACCATGAAATTATATAAACTTTTATATATATAATATTACAAATTAATATTTCTTTCGAATAACTTTGAGTTTAATTATATAGAACATTAAAAAATAAGTAAATTAAGAGAATAAATTAAAAAATTATTGAAAATTAAAATAATTAACAAAGGGTACTAAATCATTCAACACTAAATGCACTACAGCTAAAAATCATGAAAAGGAGTAATTGCTGCAGGTGTATAAAATTTTATTGAATTGGATAAAAGTTTTAAATATGTAATTTTGTAATTGCATTTTACGAATCCATTTATCTCAATTTAATTTGTTGTTTAATATTTTTAAATAGATAAATGAATAAGAATTTTTAATATTTTTAAATTGATAAAATAATTAGAAAATGTTTGTAGTATTATAAAAAAATTTGGTTAGCCATGTCTTTCGATCAAACTAATAAAAGCTTTTATGATTTTAAAATGACTTATGGACTTCCCATTAAATTTGAACCAAATAGGTGTAGGGGACAAGTAAATGGTCCAGAATCCAAACTCATGGGCCGATTTCGCCCATATGCAATCCCCGCCGTACTTTAAGTCCTAATAACCTACAGTTAAAATTTCATCAAGAAAGCTCAAGTAGTTTTTGAGTTATCGTGCCTACGGAAGGACGGACGGACGGACGGGCATGACTATATCGATTCAGGAGGTCACGCTGATCACAAATACACATAGTTTTCATATCTAGCTCGCTTCCTTTAGATGGTTACGAACACCATACCAAAGTTATTATACCCTTTTCCTATTTTATAGGTGTAGGGTATAAAAAGGATGATTACATAACTTATATTCGAAATTAATAAAGATAGTAGCATAAAGTAACTATCTACATAGACTATTCACGTAGAACAAAAAAGTTAGACAAGTTTTTTTATTTCGTAAAATCAACTTGATCGTATTTTCGTTTATGTTTCTTTTAATTTTAATTTTTTTTATTTTTCTCTTTGTATGTCAAGCGAAGTGTGTACATTTGTATACAGGGTGTTCCCGACTCGATGGTCTTCCTTCAAATGGGTGATCGGGCATATAGAGAAAAAAATTTTTGAAAAAAATTCAAATTTAGTTAAATTTCAGGTATCACAAAAAAGTTTTTACTTTATAACTTTCAAAGTTTTTGAGCTATAAAAGTGCTAGTATACTCAAAATGCAGGGAAAGAGAAGGGTAATATTTTGAAGTAAAAAAAGTGTTATATTAATACCGTTATTTTCTTGATAAAAGGGATTTAATTGATATTTTGTTAAAAATATTGGACTTTAAGCCCTTATAACCTCAGACTGAGAAACTTTAGAGTAATGTTTGATAGTACTTAAGAAATCTGCATTAATAAGCATTTAAATGCTATACTTATTTTTGTTTTATCTTATTTGGTTCCAATTTTATCGAAATAAAACTAAATTATGGTCGAAAAACAGTTAAGGCCCCATAACTTCTAAACTAACGTACAATTCAATCCCTCCCATACAATTTTTTGTTCTGCTCGATATGCCCGGTCACCCATTTGAAGGAAGACCATCGAGTCGGGAACACCCTGTATATTTCTCCTCTTTTTTTTTTTTTGTTTTTGGATGTATATCATATCATTCGCTGTATCATGTATGTATGCAGTTTGTGTATATTTTGTTTATAAAATAAAAAAATATTATATATAGAAAAAGAAGAGTGAAATTTATTTGTTTTTGCTTCATATTTTTTTACTTGCATTATTTACTTATTCCAAATCTTTCAAATCGTTAGAAAGAAAATGGAACAATCATCAGAAAAACCACTAATTTCATCCAGTGCACTGTTATAGTATAGGTCCCTTCTAATGGCTATTTCATCGAATACCAATACAGCCAACCTTTCAATTAAATCTTTGTCTGAGAATATAATGCCTAACTCATTTATATTTTTGTCGTTTAAACCTATATTTAAATGTTTCATAGGAACCATCTATTAAGGGAACTAAAATGTGGCAAATTAAGCTTTTTTCCGTTTCTCAAAAATTTATATCGTTTAGGTGAATTAAAATTAATGTTACATAATATTTAATGCTACCTTTTTTTCTTCTTCAAACCATTTACTAACACTTTTAAAATTAATTTTTAAAAATTTTTTGGCTTCGTTACTCAATTGAAAGTGCCTATTAACAATCTATATATATAAAAGGGAATGTTTGTGTGTATGTTTGTTTGTTTGTTTGTTTGTTTGTTTGTTTGTTTGTTTGTATGTAGCGAATAGACTCCTAAACTGTCCAGCCGATTTTCATGAAAATTTGTATATAGGGGTTTTTGGGTACGGAAAGAAATCGTGGCCCAAAAATTTTGCTCTAACGGACCGCCAAGTTGGGGCTGTGGTGCAAGTATTTAAACTTCTTTGTTCTAAAATGAAAACGGTTTGACCGATTGACTTCAAATTTTGTATACGTGATGCTCTTTGAGAATTGAGTAGACACTATTAACAGTTTTGGAATTTATTAACCCATGTCGGGCCGACGGGTGGTCAAAAAAAATTTTGGGTCCAAACTTTGTCCGATTTTACGAAATTCTGCTTTACTTTTAAAGAAATCCCCAAAAAAAATTTTATTGAGTTCCATTAACCCATTGCGGCCCAAAAGCTTTTTATAGGTTTTTTCAATACTTTACTCTAACTTCGAAACGGTTTGACCGATTGACTTCAAATTTTGTATACGTGATGCTCTTTGAGAATTGAGTAGACACTATTGACAGTTTTGGAATTTGTTAACCCATGTCGGGCCGACGGGTGGTCAAAAAAAATTTTGGGCCCAAATTTTGTCCGATTTTACGAAATTCTGCTTTACCTTTAAAGAAATCCCCAAAAAAAATTTTATTGAGTTCCATTAACCCATTGCGGCCCAAAAGCTTTTTATAGGTTTTTTCAATACTTTACTCTAAATTCGAAACGGTTCGACCAATTGACTTCAAATTTTGTATACGTGATGCTCCTTGAGAATTGAGTTGACACTATTAACAGTTTTGGAATTTATTAATCCATGTTGGGCCGACGGGGTGTCAAAAAAAATGTTGGGTCCGAATTTTGTCCGATTTTATGAAATTCTGCTTTGGCTAAAAAGAAAACCCAGAAAAAAATTTTATTGACTTGCATTAACCCATTGGGGCCAACAGCTTTTTATAGGTTTTTTCAATACTTAACTCTAAATTAAAAACGATTTGACCGATTTTCTTTAAATTTTGTATACGTGCTCCCCTGTGAGAATTGAGTTGACACTATTAACAGATATGGAATTTGTTAACCCATGTCGGCCCGACGGTTGGTCAAAATAATTTTGGAAGCTAATATTGTCAAAATTTGCGAAGTACTGCTTTGGCTAAAAAGATAGTCCCAAAAAAATTTTGTTGAGTGATTTGGAAGCAAATTACGTCCAATTTTGCGCAATACTGCTTTGCCCAAAGAGAAAGTGTAGTTCCGTTAACCCAGTGGGGCACAGTGGCTTTTAATAGATTTTTGCGTTACTTAACTCTAAAGTAGAAACGATTTGACCGGTCTAATGTTACCGGATTTGACTCAAATTTTATATGTGTGAAGCAACTTGAAAATGGAGTTGAGTCTGTTAACAGTCGGTCTTGCGATTTTTCAAAAAAATTTTTTGGAAGTAAATTACGTCAAAATTTGGAAAGTAGTTCGTACTGCTTTGAATTACAGAAAGTTTCAAAAATTACTAGAATAATCCTAGAAAAATCGTTTTAAAAAGATTGCTTTCACACATTTTAAAATTTACATGTGTAAACCGTGTGAAGTTTTGTGTTAACTTTTTGCAGTAACATCAAATTCAATTAAACCTCCATTGAGAGGCGCAGCAACGCGCACCGGGTATTAGCTAGTGCTACATAAAGATAAATCCTGTTTTTCTTTTTTTAGTTTTTGCCTTGACTTTTTATTTTAATTTTTTCAATAAATAATGTTTTTTTTTAAATTAAATTTTGTTTCTTAAAGAAAGCTAACCTTTAATGAACTGTCGAATACTTTTTTAAATAAAAATTTGCATTCCCATGAAATTTTAAGCAATGTCTGCAAAAACAACTTTTTTGTCTGACGAGACAGTTTGAAAATTTTCAAAAAGTACATTTAAATTTCTTATATTTTTGCTAAAATAGCATTTAGTGCTTGAATAATTATTATTTATTTTCAAAGGTTCTCTGTTTTCTAAAAAAAGGAATCGTCCAAATTGTATAAAGAAATCCATATATACTAAAAAAACAAATGTGCACACATACATCGATTAACATACAAATAAAAACAATTGATGAAAAAAACCAAGGGTTGTTAAAAAAGCACATCTTCAAATTTATATTGTATTACATGCTGAGTTTAATTTTGGAAATATGTACACTGGCGACTAAGTAACTGCTTACTTATAAAATTTACTGCTAAGAGTAAATTTTTTATTTTAAAGTTCTAATAGCCCTTCACTGGGGAAGGTTGCCAAATTTCTCAAGGACCTAACTTCATCTAATCCAAGAAAACCTTTGACACCTGTTGCAATATTATTATAGAGCTTTGAATTTTTTATATCACTAAAAAAAAATTTGGACAGGTATTCAAGTTACAGGTGTTTAAAAATAGCAAAATTTCAATTTTCGATTCCTTATAGCTCCTAAAAGGGGGCTTGACAAAAAGATTTTGCTAAATGACTCCTACTAGTTGCTGAGTATCTAACTTCACCCAAGAACCATTTCAAGACCCTAGTTAGAACCGTTCAAAAGATATGTGTGCGGCCAAAAATTTTGCAAAAATTGAGTTCTGCGTAATGTTAAGGTTTAGTACCCTATGTTAACCCTAAACATTTGCCTTTTAAAAATTATAAAGTTTATAAGACCAGCTATCGTTTTCAAATTGAAAATATATATAGCCCAACTCTTGTTATAACAATTTAAATATAGGGCTTTTTCCAACTTTTGGGGGCAGTAGCCCCATAATAGGTGGGGCTACAGAAAAAAATTCTTCTACGAAATTACTTTTTTTACAATAAATACGCATGGTCAAAATTTCTTTACTCTATTTCAAACGGTGTAAAAGTTTTTCTAAACATACGGACGGACGGACGGACGGACAGAGTGAAGCTATATAGGCACATTTTGACAAAATTTTTTGAAAATATGCTAAAAACAACAATAACAATACTGAATAAACTTTTTAAAAAAGAAATTGTCCAACTTGATAAGGAAATATAAACAATTATAAATACACTGATTGATGTACAAATAAAATAAAAAAAAATAATAAAAATAAAGCAAAGAAATAATCTCAATTTGATTTTACTAAGTATACCAAAAATACGGAGCCCTTTTTACGAAATATGCCAAATTCGATATTGGGAGAATTTCAAATCAACAAAATTGACTAACATTTTTTATTCTAGATGAATTCTCTATGCATATTTCTTTATGATAGTAGCTTGAAATTAATATAGAACCTTTAAATTTGATATTACTGCTGTTTTGTTCCTATTTCCTTTAAGTCCCCGAAATTTAGGCTTAATTGTAGTGGTGGCTCAGCTGCCTCCCAAAATTGGAAAGCTTGTAATCGAATTCCATGAAAATAGAAATTTTAAATTTGATAATAGGGTTCTTTCCTATTCCCGTTCTTATTTTACACTTTTATATTTTTAAAAGGCTAAGAATTTTACCATAAAACATATTATGTATTATATTTTATAAATTAAAAACAAAATTATTTTTTAATTACCGATTAAATTTCTGTTTTTTAATTTTTATTATATCATATATGTTATTGAATTATTACCATAGGTAATATATAATTAAGAAATTGTGTACGATACTAAAATTATATTTAAATGTACTTGCTGCATGTATGTAAAATTTACTTTTATTTTTAAATGAATTATATGAAAAGTTCAGAAATTGTCATTGTATTTTAGAAATACATTTATTGCATATTTTGCATTTATAAGCTTTTCCAATAAGTACATATACTAGGAACTTAAATTAATTTCAATTTTTAAAAATTTTAATTACTAAATTTTGTGATAAAAAGGTAATCAAAGCATTAATAGTATTAATTAGCATTATACACTATCATAATTTATTCATAAATTAATATTTCTTTCGAATAACTTTGAATTTAATGAAAATTAGTGACACAGATAACAGCAGCATTATGATTGTAATGCTTATTTATAACAGAAGTTCTCAAAATTCCTTATCGTAAATATAAAAATGAAAATTATTTATTTATTTATTTATTTTATTTATTTATTTCATCTTTACTCAAATGAGCTTATTCAGCTCGTACAGAGTGTAATTCAATTTAACAATAAACTTAAACAACTATCAAATGTCAATATATAACAAAAAAAAAATAAGAAAAAGATTTCAAAGCAATAAAAACAACAAAAAAATAAAAATTACTATATTGATAACATACCAAATATACAGAAAGAGAAAAAAAAAAAAAAAAAAACAAAATATTAATTATAAGCAATGTGCAAATTGGAATTTTACACAACACTTAGAACAGTAAATGATAAAAACTTTATAACAAGAAAATTAAAAGTAAAATATTTTTTTTGCATAAAATAGAAATTTAGGTATATATAGAATTAAAAAGATGTTCGCTGAGCTTGTTCTTAAATTTATTTATATCAGATATATTCTTTATTTCAAATGGCAACGCATTGTAGATTTTGTAAGCTTTGTTATGTATAGCATCTTGATTATTAAATCTTATTCTAGATGAAGTGATACGAATATTATCAGCATTTCTTGTTCCATAAGAGTGTACTTCACTGTTCAAAACTGGCTTTATGTTTGTATTTAGGTTGTTATGCCGAATTAAATGCACTTGTGTAGCAAGCTTGCTGTTTATCAACAAATGTAATGGCAGTATTTTATTGTTTACATGAATTGCTCGCGTTGCCGTTCTGCGGTCACATCCAAATAGATTTTTAATTGCTTTATTTTGAGCAGTTTGAAGTAATTTGATATATTTGCTATACGCATTTCCCCAAATAAGTATGGCATATGTAATGGTTGAGTGAAACATGCTAAAATACACTGACCTTTTCATACAGTATGGAACTCTTTTATTGATGTATCTAAATATACCAGCAATTTTTCTCGCTTTTGAGAGTTGTTCCGTAATTTGATTTTTCCAAGACAACTTCTCATCAATTATTACACCCAAGTATTTAATATGGTTGACCATTTCCAAGTGATTATTATTAAGCTTAATTCGTAGTTTGTCAATGAGTTTTCTTTTAAATATCATGAAATGAGTTTTATTCGTGTTGATATGTAGTTTATGCTGGTTCATCCATTGTTGAATTTTTTCCAAGTCTTCATTTATCATATCTTGCAACTTTTGGCATGTAGATTCAGAATAAATTATTGCCAAGTCATCAGCATACATATACACTTTTCCGTTCATTTTCAAGTTTAATAGACCACTGATATATATGGAAAATAATGTTGGTCCAAGGGAGCTTCCTTGTATAACTCCAAACTCATTTTGCTTAAGACAACTTTTCAAACCACCATATTCTGCATACTGCATTCTATTGCTGAGATAGCTTTTGAACCATTTATATTCATTACCCTTTATGCCGTGCTCATAAAGTATTCGAATAAGTATATTTCTATCAATGCTGTCAAAAGCCTTTTTTACATCAATTGAAACCATTACTACTTTTCTACCCAGCTCGAGTTTAGAATGAATTTCTGTAACAACATCAAATAGCGCTGCTTGTGTGCTGGAATTTGTTTTAAAACCATATTGTTGTTTAGCAACATTTTTTGAGTCATACAGATGAGCGGTGATTTGGTCATTTACCAACGTTTCAATAGCTTTACTGAATACTGTAGAAATAGAGATAGGCCTGAAATTGTTAATATCGGCAATATCACCAGATTTCTTGTAGATTGGTATGACTTTACTACATTTAGCACATTCTGGCATTTCTGCCTGAATTAATGACTGATTTATAAGTTTCCTTAGGTTGTCAGCAATTTCATCCTTACAGATTTTGACTAACTGCGGTGAAATTTGATCTACACCCGCAGAGTAGGTATTTGATAAGCGACTAATTAGCTTTAAACAATCATTATGATTTATTGTTTTAAACTTGAATTCTTTTTCAGTTCTGCTTTTAGGCAAATAAACACTTTCAAAGTTTGCAGCCATCACTGCCCCAATAGTTGCATAGAACTCATTAAATTTATTTAGCTTATCATATTTTTCTTCATTGTGAAGTTCATTACCTACAAAGAATTCATTATCATTTTTATTTTCTCCACTAATTAGTTTCTTAATATATCGCCAGTATTTTTTTGGATCATTTTCTGCTTTTTCAAATTGTCTCTGGTCATATTGTTTCCTTTTTTTTCTTTTCATCAGGGTTGCCTTGTTTAACCAGTACTTATATTTATTTTTAATTTGTATTGAATTTCTACTTTGCACATGTTTTTTGTACCAGTAATTTTTTATTTCTATTATTTCCGCACATTCATTGTCAATCCACGCAGCTGCGAATCTACTGCTTTTGCTATCTTTAATATTTTTCACGACGGTAGCACTTTTTATTGCATTTTGACATTTTGATACCAGTTCATTTGCAATTTAATTGACATCAGTTGATACAATATTTTGGTTATGTAAATTACTTTTAACTTTATTATAGTTTATTTTGCTGTAAGATTGCTGGGTTACAAAAATATTTCTATACTTACAATGAATATCCTCTAACTCTACTACAATACCAAGATGATCAGAGAGGTCATGATGGAATAAAGACATTGAAACCTTAGTATCAGGATTACCTATAATAACATGATCAAGACACGTACCAGATGTTGGTCTAGTAATTTCATTGCTGCAAATAAAAAATCCATTTGATTCAATTGTTGTTTTGTAGGATTGCACATTTACATCATCTAAATCTCTAATATTGAAGTTTAAATCTCCAATCAATATACTTGTTTTATTTTTTAGGTTCTCAAGAATTGTATCAAGTTTCTCAAGGAATTGGTTTATGTGCAAAATTGATGTTTCTGGAGGTCTGTAAATAGTAGTTAGGTTATATTTATGATTTTTGCCAACAATTTCAATATTAATGATGCTGTTAAACTCGTCACAATAAGTTTCAATAGTTTTATACGATACGCTCTTGTGTACAAATATGCCAGCTCCTCCTCCACGCCTAATGCTCCTACACGAGTATATTTTAGAATCTTTCTTTCTAAAATGCGATCCTCTACAGAATGTAAGCGATCACATGGAATTTATTTACATAAAACTTTTTGACTTTTTTACAAATACATAACATTTTTATACAATATTTGCAACTAAATTTGAGTATTCTTCTCTGTTGTTTGTGAGGTGTACTAGCTCTTCTGCACTCCTTATTCCAGTCCAGTCTCTGATGTTTCTGAGCCATGATAACTGTTTTCTGCCAATACCACGTCTGCCCTCAATTTTCCCTTCCATGATCAGCTGAAGGAATTGATATTTAGGACCACGCATTACATGGCCGAAATAAGCAGTTTTTCTTCTTTTAATGGTAGTTAGCAGTTCTCTACCTTTGCCTATCCTTCTGAGAATTTCTGCATTTGTGATGTGGTCTACCCAAGATATTCTCAGCATCCTTCGGTAGATCCACATTTCGAAGCTTTCCAATTTGTTCATTTGGGCTACTTTCATGGTCCAGGCTTCTGTACCATAGAGAAGAACAGACCAGATGTAACATTTTATCAGACGTAGCCTTAACTGTAAATTGAGCTGTCTGTTATTAAAAAGCTGTTTGAACTTAAGAAAGTGACTTCTGGCTATTTCAATCCGACATCTGATTTCTTGATCGGAGTTCCAATCAGTATTAAGCCATGCACCAAGATATTTAAAATTGGATACTCTTTCGATCGGTGCGCCTTCCACTGTAATTGCAGCATTGTCATAGCTGATTCTTTTCCTGCTTACAATCATAAACTTTGTTTTTGAACTATTCACATTCAGATTGTATCGTTTGCTGACTACAATTATTCGGTTTACTAGTTCCTGAAGATCCTGGAGGTTGTCTGCAATCATAGTTGTGTCATCTGCATATCGTATGTTGTTGATATACTCTCCGTTCACCTTGATTCCTTTTTCTACTGAGTCTAACGCTTCAGAGAAGATGCCTTCAGCATAAATGTTGAAGAGAAGTGGTGAAAGTATACAACCCTGACGTACTCCATTCATAATTTTTATATCCTTCATGGTCCCATCTTTGTTTCTTATATGGGCCGACTGGTTCCAATATAAGTTCCTAATGCAAGCAATTATGTTTTTATCTATGTCCATTGAATTTAGAACTTCGAGCAATTTATCATGTTTAACCTTATCGAATGCTTTTTCATAATCAATGAAACATAAAAATGCATCTTTTTGAACATCTCGACAGTTTTGTATAAGAACTTGTAGACCAAAAAGAGCTTCTCTCGTCCCAGTACCTTCTCGGAACCCGAACTGAGTTTTCCCCATTTTTGCTTCACATTTATTATAAATTCTGATGTGGATAATTTTCAAGAATATCTTTAATGCATGACTCATCAAACTTATCAATCTATAATCACTGCACTTTTTAGCATTGTGTTTCTTCGGCAAAGTAATAAAGGTGGATGTTAGCCATTCATCGGGATAGGTTCCGGTTCTGTATATTTTGTTGAATACAATCTCCAGAATTTTTAGATTGTCTTCGTCGATAAGCTTCAGAATTTCATTTGGCAAAATATCCGGACCAGGTGCTTTATTGTTTTTTGCCATATTAATTGCTCTTCGAATTTCCTCTTTGGTTATTGGAAGAAGATCTTGAACATCCGTTGTTTCTTCATGTGGTGGATTCAAGCTTCTTTCTTCATCACCAAATAAATCAGAGATATAGTTCTCCCACTCTTCTTTTCTTCTTTTAGAGTCAACTATAATTTCGTTTTGATGATCAATCAGATACGATGAATTTGATTTTTTACATAATCCTGATAGTTCTTTGACTTTTCTGTGGAGATTGAAATCGTCGTGTTGCTGTTGTAGACGTTCTAGCTTATTACATTGATCGTTAAGCCAGTCTTCTTTAGCTCTTCTGCATTTTGATCTGATTTCTTGCTGCAGTTTATTGTATTCAATCTGGTTCTTATGCCGATACTCTCTTCTCTTGTCCATCAAATTCATTATTTCGGTTGTCATCCACTTTTGCTTGGGAGTATGCTTTTTTTCTCCAAGAATATTCATTGAAATTTCATTTAAAACGGATTTTTTCATATTCCATATCTCATTTACATTATCACTCTGAGCATTTATGGATCTCATTTTATTGTTAATTTCAGTGGTGACAGCAGAATTAACGTTAACATCTTTGAGCATTTCTACGTTTATTCGAGGAACTCTCCTAGCTCTTTGGATAGAAGTTAACTTCAGCCTCAATTTGGCAGCTAGGAGATTGTGGTCTGATGGTACATCTGCTCCTGGATAGGTGGATACGTTAAAAATAGAATTTCCAAAGCGGTTATTAATCATGATGTAGTCTATTTGATTTCTCACCACATTTGTTGGGCTGTCTTGTGGCGACTTCCAAGTGTAAAGTCTTCTGGGAGGTAGTTTAAACCAGGTGTTGGTGACCTTCAGATTATATTCTTGGCAGAACTCCAGTAGTCTATCCCCTCTTTCGTTCCTTCTACCTAGTCCAAATGATCCTACTATGCTCGAAACTTTGCCGCAGCCAATTTTGGCGTTGAAGTCACCCATAATGATATTAATATCGTGTGGTTTTGTGAGTTTGAGGATATCTTCTAGATCTTTATAAAATCCTTCAATTTCATCATCTGCCGAATCCGCTGTAGGAGCGTATACCTGAATTATGTTTAGGTGCACTGGTTTAGCGTTTAGCTTAAGCAGTAATGCTCTATCTGAGAATGGAATGAATTCGCTCACATATTGTCTCATGCGATTTGGGATGATCACACCAACTCCTTTTCTATGCATTGGCGTTTTATTGCCTGAGTAATAAAATATGGAGTCATTGGTCATACATTCTCCAGAATTGGGCCACCACGTCTCACTTATACCCAAGATGTCAATTTTCAGCCTCTGCATTTCTTGTATGACATTGGCTAGTTTCCCAGACTCGAAAAGGCTTTGAACATTCCAAGTTGCTATATTTAATTTGTTTGTTTTACCTCCGGGGATTCTTAGCACCCTCGTATTGCCGGAGACTGAGGGCCGTTCATTAGTTTGTTCTTCCATGTGGTTTTTCTAGGGATGATACTTCATTGGTTTCCCGTTGCCTTATGAAGGGTTTATAGTTATCCTTCTAATACTCAGCCGCCCTTAACATAGGAACAGACGCTGTTTGTAGCCGCCAATTATTGAACAGACGCTACGTTGTTTATTATCGGAGTTTACGTCTCCTAGCCTTTAGAAAACCAATCCTACAAGTGCAAGGCAGCACCACCGGCAGTTGCGTCGTGAAATTGGTGTGTATGAAGGAGTCTAGATAGCTATGCTACCAGGCCTTCTCTACATATTACCAACTCATTACTCCCTGCACGTTCAGTTAATCATTTATATAGCGAGCCGCTTGTTCCAAGTCAGACGCCCGCTTGTAGCCGCCAATTGTTGGACAGACGCTACCCACGTGTACCCTCGCCAGGAGCCCTTACAAGGTACTATCAGCCGGGCCAGCTGAACCAAGGTTTTTTAACGAGGTTGTTACTCCTCCCCTTCCTCCTTTTGCATCCGGGCTTGGGACCGGCAATTGGCGGAGTTTTTAATATAGAATAGTTTTATATTTTAATAGTTTTTAATATTTATAAGGTCAACTTCATTGTCGAGAATCCAAGTTTCTGTTACTGCAACTACATGAATCAATTGGTTAAACTTATCTAGGATGTATGTTAAATCGTCAATTTTATGCTTAAGACTTCGCGCATTTAAGTATAGAATTTTTAATGTTTCTTTGTTACTAAAGCTAATATCATCCACCGTATAAATGTCTGTTGTGATATGGGTATTCAACTGCAAGTCGTATGACACGCTATTCAACATTTAAGTATGTTTATTTTTTGAAGCCTTTCTTAACAGCTTGCAATTATTACCCAAGCAAATTCCATTAATTCCATTACTCAAATTTTTATAACACGTATTAATGGGTAAAGTATTGTATTTTATGTTATTAGTTTGAATTAAATTCTTGTAGATTTTCATCCGATAATACACGTATGATTTTAGAACTATCATGTTGTCTTACAAATACTTTACCATCATTAATCCATGCATATTTTATTAACTTTTGTCTTTTCAGATCTCTAGCCTTTTTGTATAATAAACTAAAGTATGGTGTTAGTTTTTCATTGATAAAAATTATTCTATTATCAGTGATAACTTCCCGGGCCTTGAAAATATCTTTATATAGCAATGTTTTGCTTTTTTTAGCCTTAAAAATTTTCTTTTTTGTTTCAATGTTTTTTAACTGGACACTTATTATTTTTGGCTCACCTGAATTTTTTGAACCTTTGGATATAAGCATAGCTTTGTTTATACTCTCAGCTTCCAGTGTAATCCCTAGTTCAGCAACAATTTTTTCAACCGTTTTTTCTGCATCGAATTCAGGAACTTCACCTACTCCAGAAATTTCAAGATGTTTCTTGTACTTTTTTTGTTTTATTATTTCAATTGCTATCTGGTTATTGTGTACCTGCTCTTTTAGTATGGCAATTTCATTTTTTAATTGCACATTTTCCTCTATGATTATATCCAGGATTTCACGAAATTCCTTAATATTTTTATGAATGTTTCCAAACTGCTTGTCGTGTTCTGTTTGTTTGGTAATAATTTCATTTAATTTCTTCAGGATACTGTCATCATTTGTGGAATTTCTGATTGTACCATTTGCTGCATCACTCTTGCTTGCTGGGGATTCTAAGTTGCTAGACACATGACTTAAGGCTAAACTCTTTCGAGACTGCCGCTTATCCTTACAGGTTATACAAAACCAAATTTTTTGTGGATCGTCATAGTATTTATTAAAGTCTTCAATGCCCAGCCCGGAGCACTTAATATGGAACCATTTTTTGCAGTTTCCATCACATTGCATAACTTTATCTTTTCGAAAATTAATATTTTTATTGCATCGAAAACAATTAGCTTTATTCGACATTTTGACAGTTTGACGTTTTTCTGATTTTGTTTTGACCAATTCTAATCGCAATATTTCAATCTGAAATTAATCTTTTCCATACCTGTAATCTGGATCACGTCATATTACAAGGAAAATTAAATAGGATTCCTTAAAAATCTATAAATTAAATCAAGCCAGATTTTTACAACTTAAAAGAATTAAAATATTAAAAATTGAATCATAACATTAAAACATTAAAAAATAATTAAATTAGGAGAATAAATTTAAAAATTATTTAAAATTGAAAAAATTAATCAAGGGTACTACATCATTCATTAGTAAATGCACTACAGCAAAAAATTCTGTAAAGAAATAATTTCTGCATGTGTATAAAATTTTATTGAATTGGATAAAAAGTTTTAATTATTATTATACAAAATTACATATTGTAATTGTATTTATGAATACATATTTTTTGTTTTTTAACATTTTTAAATAGATAAATTGGTTAGAATTTTTAATATTTTTGAATTGATAAAATAATTAGAAAATGTTTTTAGTATTATAAAGTTAATTTGGTTAGGTATGTCTTATGATCAATTTAATAAAAGCTTTTATGGTTTTAAAATGACATATGGACTTCTCATTAAATTTTAACCAAATAGGTGTAGGGTATTTCTAAGTCGACTGACTGTTTCTTTACTTGTTTGTATTTTTTTTTCTTCTTCAAAAATTTTTAACTTTGAACTAAAATATCTTTGGCAAACCCGTTCGTCGTCAAACCCGTTTGTTGAACAAAATTCGTCGTTAAATTTTTAGACCATTACCGTACTTGTTAGCAGAATTGAATATATAAGTTAACTATGGTTACAATATTCTACAACTTATAAACATTTGAACTAAATATCAATTAAATATTCACTTTTTTAACTCGCAATAAAATAGTAATAATTAAATACTTTATAAATTTTATATCGTGAACCTTAAATAATTCGCTCATTGAAATTGCTTATAAAATATTTTCTTTATAATAACCTAAATGATAAACAAATGTAAATAAATAACAAAACAAAGGAATTTTGTTTATTTGGCTTATTTGTATATTAATATTTTTTTGTAATTTGAATACTTGAAATAAAATAAAAATTTAAGAAGAAAAAAAAAAATTTATCAATTAAAGGTATGTTAAACACATATTTTTGAATAAGACCTTCAAAGAAGTTTAATTTCTTAAAGAAAATGTAATTTATGGTTTTGATAATTTTGAAAATTTAAAAAAAAAAACAGAATTTATAATAAACATAAAAAATCAAAAGAAAAATTTTTTTTTAATTGTTCTAAAAACTAAATTAATCTAAGCTAACTGAAAAAATATAAATATAATACAGAGTTTTAAAAAAAAAAGAAAGAAAAATAAACCTTACTTTATTTAATTACTACCTTTAATAATAAGGAGAAAATTGAGGCAATTCTCAACGGAATCAACCTTACATAACAAAGTCCAATAAGCGAAATTTATACTTAAATAAATCCTTAGCTGAATTTGTGATACAAAAATCCATTTAGCATTTCTAGCGGATACTCTTAGCTTTGTCCAGAAAAATCTTAAAATTTGCAAATTGGCTTGCAAAAGACATGTAAGCAGGATTTTTAAGTTGTATGGTATGTACCCGAATATGAAGCCTTAAATTTTGAAACTGTATAAAAGTGTTTATTCTATTATATTTCTATTAAATTTTTCTCAAAAAATCATAAAACAATAATACCTATATAATATATACAAATGTACATATAAACCTTAAATCGGTAATTAGTCGATCGGTCAAACCGTTTCTAAATTAGAAAAAAGTAACAGAAAATTTTTAAAAAGTTATGACAAAATAGGTTAATGGAACTTGAAAAAAATTGTTAACACAGAATTAGTTCTACTGGTTTCTTTTTAATGTTTGAATGAATTGAATAATTGTATTCAATGCCATTTCATTATCAATTACGATTCTTTCTGCCACATTAAAATAAAAGACAGTTTATCTTAAGGACAGTTTGATGAACAACACTAGGACACTTACCCTATTATTTTATTTTGCAGCTTTTGCAAATGAACTCTTATTACTCTAGTCCTCTAATAGATTTTAAGAAATTCATATTAGTTTAAAAAGTTGTACGGCAGATGCCCGAAAATAGTTCTTTAACTTTTAGAAACTTAATATAAGTGCATCCCTATTGTATAACTTAATTTGTATACTTTTCATACCCCAGAAACTTCACAGAAATACTAATCCTGTTATGTAAGTAAGTAGTTAGTTTTAAAGAAAGTCATATTGGTTAAAAAGGTGTGTGCGGCAGGTTGTCCAAACCTTGGTCTGATTTTAACCAAAAACAATTGAGCACTTACAAATTGTCTAAAATTGACTTTGTGTGAATTTCAAAATTCAATCCCTTTTAGTTTTTATACCCTACACCAAAAATAGGAAAAGAATATATTAACTTTGGTATTGTGTCTGTAACTAGCTAATAGAAGCGAGCTAGATATGGAAAAGTATATATATTTGTGAATACGTGACCTCCTGAGTCGATATAGCCATGTCTGTCTATCCGTCCGCTCGAAGGCTCGATTACTTCAAAATTAATGGAGATATATTGATGAAATTTTAACTGTAGGTTACTAGTATTGAAAGTGCGGCGAGGATTGCATTTGGGCGAAATCGGTTCATCGGTTCGGATACTGGAGCTTTTAATCGGTCTAAGGGCTTACGAACATATATAAAAAATATCGATAACTCAACAAATAATGACGCTGTCCTCATGAAAACTGTGATATCCGTTACTAGTAGTCATACTACGGTGAGGATTGCGTACGGTCGAGATCGGATAATGGGTTCGGATCCTAGAACTTTTTAATCGAATTTAGGCCAATCGAGCATAATTCCGAAACCAATGCAGATAGAACCTCCAAATTTGATATAAGGGTGTCTTTTCCTATTTCCTTAGTATCCTTGATATTTGGGACCAATTGGAATAGTGGGTCGGAGACCATCCACACAGTTTCGAACACTTTAAAGCATATCATCGAAATTAATCTTCTTTAGCTGCTTATCCACTACTGGATGTCTGCGATCACATTTTTGAAGCTCTCTCTATCTTGTGCTGCGTGCATTAATTCTCCCACCGTTTGGAGGCCCGTCCATTGCCTGATGTTTCTAAGCCACGACATTTGCTTTCTGCCGACACGTCTTCTACCTTCAATTTTACCTTGCAGAATCAGTTGTAGAATATAATATTTGTCATTGCGCATTATATGACCTAGATAAGATGTTTTCCTACGCTTGATTGATAATAACAACTCACGGTCTCTATTTATTCTACTTAGAACCTCACTATTGCTCACTCGATCTATCCATGATATTTTCAATATTCTACGGTATATCCACATTTCAAATGCTTCAAGCTTATTGATGGTCGTTATTTTTAGAGTCCACGCTACCATACCATAGAGGAGTATGGACCACACGTAGCATTTAACAAACCGGATTTTTGTTTCGAGATTGATATCACGGTTGCATAAAACTTTTTTATATTTTACAAAACTGCTACGAGCATATTCAATTCGGCATTTTATTTCCATATCTGAGTTCCAGTTTTAATTTAGCCAACATCCTAGATATTTAAAACTTGAAACTCGTTCAATTATGGTGCCATTTATGGTTAATGTTGCGTTGTTGAATGTGTTGGTTCTAGAAATAACCATAAACTTGGTTTTAGCGATATTAATATTTAAGCCGAAAAGTCTGCTGCGGTCGCTTACTGAATTTATAAGTTCTTGAAGTTCAGTTATATTATCGGTAATTAATGTTGAATCATCTGCGTATCGTATGTTGTTGATATTAACCCCATTTACTTTTACTCCAATATTTGTGTTATGTACTGTTTCCTCAAATATAGCCTCGGAGTACAAATTAAAAAGTAAGGGTGACAATACACAGCCTTGCCGTACTCCTCTTCTAATTTCAACGTCTTTTGTAATGAAGTTTTCTGAAACTACATAGGCTTTTTGGTTCCAATACAAGTTCTTGATACACTGAATTTCTTTTTGATCTATATTAATTTTACTCAAAACCTCCATAAGTTTATTATGTTGAACGCGGTCAAAAGCTTTTTCATAGTCTATGAAACAGAGAAAAATATCCTTATGAACGTCTCGGCAGTTTTGAACCAAAACTTGGAGGCCAAAGAGAGCTTCTCGAGTACCAAGACCTGCTCTAAAACCGAATTGTGTATTACTAATTGTACTTTCACATTTCTTGTAGATTCGGAAGTGAATAATTTTTAAAAAGATCTTTAATGCGAAATTAATAAAGATAGTAATTTGAGACAAATGTAGAAGCTTCAAATTTGGCCTGGTTGTCCATCACATTTGGGATCAATTTGAGTGGTGGTGCAAGTTCGTTCAAATTGTGTACAAGAGTTAACGAGCATTGAAAGAACGGCGGGGACCGCATATGGGTTAAATCGGACCATGGGTATGGATTTTGGAACCTTTGATGGGTTCAAAGGCTAAGATTTATCCAAAGGTTTATCCAAAAACTAAGAAAACTCAAAATCTAATGACGCTATTTTGATGAAATTTAAACTCTACCTAGGTTAATAGTAGAAAAAAATACCGCGTCGATTGCTTATGGTCGAGATCGAACAATGGGTTCGGATTCTAGAAGCTTTTGTTGGAATTGAGGCCAAACGAGGCTATTTTGAAACCAAAAAATATAGAACCTTCAAATTTGGGGTACAGGTGTTTTTTCTAATTTGCTTTGTGTCTGTGATATTTTGGATAAATTGGAATTGTGATTTGTGTATCGCTCCCACTTATCCCAAGACCTTAAGTCGGAACCAGAAAAAATATGTTTCGCAATAAATGTATAATCACAAGAAGAGAAAACTTGCAGAAGAGAAAGTCAACAAATACAATGGCACTGCATAAATAAAATATGAATTTCAGAAAAATAAAATTGAGCTTTAGAAAATAAAACAGAAACCGCTTATTAAGCAAATTGAAATAAGTGGTAGTCCGAATAAAATTAGTCAGAATTCCAAAGAAACTGTAATAAAAATTTCCAAAAAAAAAAGGATTTAGGGCAAAAATCACTTCAAAGAAGGCAGCTGAATCTGAGAAGATAATTTTAAAAAGGTAATTTTAATTTCCATAAACTTGAAATTAAAATTAACTTTTTGAAAGTAGTGAAGAAAAACACAATAACAACAAAAGCATTTGAAACTGGCGAAACTGGAGAAACAGCAGTAACTAAAGAAACTGAAGAAAGAACAAATAAAACAATATGGTTTATATCAATGAAAGAATGACACTATTCATTTATACAATAAGGTAAGATATTTGAAAAAGACTAAAATCATTGAATTTGCCTGGGTAAAAAATGACAGAAAAACTTTAGACAGTAAAGTTATACGCATAACAGAAAAAGGTAATCTAAATGTTTAATGATATAACTTAGATTTTGCCACTTAATACCCGTGTATAATGACAAACTATAACTATAATTCCATAAAAAAATATATTTCACCGCATAAGTCTTACTAATAAAATTCATTATTTGAATGTGATATGCTAGATAAGTACAGAAGATAAATTCATTTTATTGTGGTGATTGAACCATAGTTAAATGACTCTGAAAGCGATTATTGGCGAACCAAATATTATAATGAAAAATTAATTTCTGGTAGGCAAACACGACGTGGAGGTTATGTAGCTATTTTTGAGCACAAAACATTAAGTCATTCTGTAAATTAAATTTATTGTGATGAAATATCCTTGTTAGCATAAATCTAAAAACTAAAATTCAAAATTATGATATATCATACACAAAGGTTTTTTGATAAATTTGAATCTCATTTAAGTAACTTAAAAAACAAGAACAGTATTTTTAATGGAGATATGAACTTTAAGAAATAAATCAAATCAGAATGTACTTACTTACAAGACATTTATAAATTTAAATAGTTATATTTATACCATAATTAGATCACTAAACCTGCAGGAGGAAAATGCATGATCATCTTTTAATTGGAGAACCTGCTATTATAAAACTGGACATTTCATTATTCATCATGATTTATCTGTTCATCTTGATATGTTGATTGAGCTAGCAGGCATAAACGTGAATGATAAATATTTATTGCATTTTGATCAGCTAGTGTACAAAAAACTTAACTATAACCATATAAAAGAAGAACTAAATAAATATAACATTATACAAACAAAAAAAGTATCTGATTTTTTCCGAAATAATAACAAAGAAAAAGGAGACAAATTAAAAAAAACTAAATAAATTTAATAAATTTTATGCTAACGTTGTAGAAAATCTAGCCGAAGGTCAAATGTCTATTTTACCAAAAAACGCTGTTCTCCTTATTCATTAGTAGTTTATTAAACTTACAGTTAAGAGGTACGCCGTATATGTATACATGTATGCTTATAAAATTTAAAATGAATTACCGAATGAAATAAAAGCAAGAGAAAAAATAAGTCTTTTTAAACATGAGATTAATAAATTATTTTTAAAGAAAAATTAAAATCTTGTCATTATCTTTTTGGAGTTTGAATTTTTATTAAAATTGTGTTAATTTAAAGTATAGTGATAAAAATTATTATTGATGAAGTATAGTTTTTTTCTTTCTTTTACTTTTTTGTGTTATTGTTCTGATTATTTTGTTTGTATTGTTAAAGTTCAAATTTTTAATTTTTGTTACATTGAAATTAATTAAATCACTGCAAATTATTGTCACAGTGAAATTATGAAATTAAATTAAGAAGATTGTAGAACACTCTATACAGGTCTAGGGCTCTTTTGAGCAGAGGTGAATAAAATAAAATAAAATAAAGATAGCAGCTTCAAATAAATATAAACTTTAAATTTGTTATAATGGTTTTTCCTATTTCCCTTGTGTCCCCAAAATTTAGACGTAATTGTAGTGGTGGTTCTGGTGCCTCCTAAGAAATCCCAATATTAAAAAGCTTATATTCGAAATTAATAAAGATAAAAGCTTTAACTTTAATACAAGAGGGTTGTTATTGTTTATATTTTTAAAAGACTAAGAGTTTTACTATAAAACATATTATAAATATTATAAATTAAAAACAAAATATTTTATTGATAAACAACTAAATTTCTTTTTTTTTCATTTGGATTCATAAACTTTATTGAATTTTTACCATAGGTAAAATATAATTAAAAAATTGTGTACTACACTTAAGTTGTGTTCAAAGGTACTTGCTGCATGTATGTATTAATTAATAATTAATAATTATATATTTTAAATAAAAAATTAATTAATATAATAATATAAACAAATACAAAATATAAACAAATAATTTAATTGAATAATATAACCCACAGATACAGAATACCATACAATCAATTCAAATACAAAATATGATAATATAAACCAAAATAGAATTTTATATAAATATGAAAATCTAAGATATTTCTATATGTTATAAGGCGTAGTACTATCTCATGGTGCCGTGAAATAATATCATACGCTATTGTATGAGAAATAAGGCCATATCGTAAATTTTTCGCGTATGGTTTTTTTTCTCATATAATTGCGAAATAAAGCCATATGGCTTTTTATTTGTGGAAATAATAGCAATTTGAAGTTAGTAATAGAGTTTTGGAATTGGATTAAAAATAAATGTTATACGCTTTTTCCAGAATATTTATATATGTATATGTACTCGTATATGTGAGTTTCTGAATTAGGAGGGATTTAAAGTAGGATTCAAAATTGTGATTGCTCCCTTATACAGAATATTTATCACATGTGCGTGTTTGAGATACTGATTGGAATTATTTTTCGAATGAAATAGGTATAAATGCAAAATCTAGCTTCAATAATTGAGTAAGCGAGGGTTCGGCGGTGGCATCCTTCGTAATAACAATATAATATTTTTTAACGTATTTTATTCTAGTTTATTAAAAAATTTTAAAACTTGGTAATTAAATTACACTTATTTATTAACTTCTATTTTTTATACCCTACACTTATGAAATAGGAAAAGGGTATATTAACTTTGGTATGGTGCTTGTAACCACCTAAAGGAAGCGAGCTAGATATGGAAAAATATATATATTTGCGATCAGCGCGACCTCCTGAGGCGATATAGCCATGTCCGTCTCTCCGTAGGTATGATAATTTAAAAACTAATGGAGCTATCTTGATGAAATTTTAACTGTAGGTTACTAGGACTTAAAGTACGGCGGGGTTTGCATATGGACAAAATCGGACCATGGGTTCGAATTCTAAACCTTTTAATTGTTCGAAGGGCCAACGAACATATAAAAAATACAAGTTAAAAAACCAGTCCGTCTGTGCAACCGCTTTTATTAGTTTGATCGTAAGACATGGCTAACCAAATTTTTTTTATAATATTACAAACATTTTCTAATTATTTTATCAATTCAAAAATATTAAAAATTCTTACTAATTTATTTATTTAAAAATATTAAACAACATATTAAATTGAGATAAATGGATTCGTAAAATGCAATTACAAAATTACATGTTTTAAACTTTTATCCAATTCATTAAAATTTTACACACATGCAGTAATTACTCCTTTTCAGGATTTTTATCTGTAGTGCATTTACTGTTGAATGATTTAGTACCCTTGGTTAATTTTTTAAATTTTCAATAATTTTGTATTTATTGCATATTTTATATGTTTTAATCATATAAAAATATGCAATAAATGCATTTCTAAAATACAATGATAAATTTAGAACTCTTTATATAATTAATTTTAATACAAAAATAAATTTTACAATTTAAGTATCGTACACAATTTCTTAATTATATATTACCTATGGTAATAACTCAATAAAAAATAGATATAATATAATAAAAATTAAAAAGATATTTAGTTTTTAATTTATAAAATATAATACATAATATGTTTAATGAGAAACTCTTAGCCTTTTAAAAATATGAAAGTGTTAAATAGGAACAGAAATAGGAAATAGTATATCAAATTTGATTTTTTTATCTTTATTAATTTCGAATATATTATTATTTAAGGTCTTGGTAGTAGTGGGGATATATAAATTTTATCAAAATAGCGTAATTAGTTTCTGAGTTTTGGTGTTTTTAAGATATACGTTTGTTAGCTTTTGAACTTTTCAAAGGTTCCAGAATCCGAGCGATTTCGATCAAAGGTACGATTTCGCCCATATTCAGTAATAGTTATACTTTCAATACTAGTTAACCCTTGTACACATTTGGAGAAACCTTTATTAATTTTGAGTTACTATTTTTATTAATTACGATGATAAGCCTTTCAACCTTTAGAGGTCTAAGAGAGTTGCCTGAGCCAGCACAACAATTTATTATAAATTCTAGGAAATAGG
Source organism: Dolichopus griseipennis (assembly GCA_963082915.1). Taxonomy (NCBI): domain Eukaryota; kingdom Metazoa; phylum Arthropoda; class Insecta; order Diptera; family Dolichopodidae; genus Dolichopus; species Dolichopus griseipennis. The sequence goes on from OY720443.1 coordinate 116,307,487, forward strand.
AAAATAAAGGGTGTTCAAAATTGAGGTATCATTTTAATTTTAATAAAAAAAGACTTTTTTTTTTAATATTTAATATATTTTTATTTTTATTTATTACAAATAGGTTATAGGTATTTAAATTGGAGAGGTGGTTCAGGTAACTCTTTTAGACCTCTAAAGGTTTAAAGGCATATCATCGAAATTAATAAAAATAGTAACTTAAAATTAATATAGAATGTTCCAATTGTGTACAAGGGTTGACTAGTATCGAAAGTATGACTGGGACTGCATATGGGCGAAATCGTACCATGGTTTCGGTTTCTGGAACCTTTGAAAAGTTCAAAAGCTAACAAACGTATATCTTAAAACCACCAAAACTCAGAAACTAATTACGCTATTTTGATAAAATTTATATTCTAAGTTACTAGTAATGAAAGTACCATGTAATTGGTTCTTGTCGGGTTCGGATTCTAGAAGCTTTTGAACGAATTGAAGTCAAACTAGTATAATTTCGAAACCAAAGAAGATAGAACATTATACTTACGGCACATGTGTTTCTTCTTATTTACTTTGTGTACGTGAAATTTTGGATGAATTTGAATAGAGGCTTACATACCACCCCATTCTCCCAAGACCTTTAAGCATAATATATTCGAAATCAAGATAAAAAAATCAAATTTGATATACTATTTCCTATTTCCGTTCTTATTCAACACTTTTATATTTTTAGAAGGCTAAGAGTTTCTCATTAAACATATTATGTATTATATTTTATAAATTAAAACCTAAATATTTTATTATTTTTTATTATATCATATCTATATTTTATTGAATTATTACCATAGGTATTATATAATTAAGAAATTGTGTACGATACTTAAGTTGTAAAATTTATTTTTGTATTAAAATTAATTATATGAACAGTTCTAAATTTATCATTGTATTTTAGAAATGTATTTATTGCATATTTTGATTAATAAATTTTGTGATAAAAAGCTAATGAAAGCATTAATGGTTTTAACTAACATTAAAAACTATGAAATTATATAAACTTTTATATTTATATTATTACAAATTAAATTTCACAATTCTCATACTTAAGACTTTATATTTACAAAGAAAAAAATTTACAAAACCTGCTAATAATTAATTTATCGACCTGCCCTAATTAATTTTATAAAATTCAATAAAAAAACACAATATACAATAAACCAAATAATGGAATTCAAATGCAATGCTAAAATTTGTTTAATCAATGACGCAAAAACTGAAACTGTAAAGGTGATTGTCATTTAAAATTTCATGGAAGAATTGTTTGATACAAAATAGCAGTTTTAAACAATTTTATAGCAAAATCTTTGATGTAATCAACGAAATTAAAAATGATCATCATGGAAGGGTAGCAAAACTAATTACCGTTATTAAGAACAATACTGCTAATTTCCGGGAAATGGAAAAACATTTTGAATCATTAAACATTAATTTTAGCATTTTTCCGGGTGATATAAAAACATATTTGAATATAAAATATTAGTGTTGTTGAGCCGTTATCTGCGCAAAAAAATTTCAATCAAGAAGAATTTAAGAATTTTATACAGATATCAGACCCCATTATGATTCCACCGTTAATTATGATTCCACCGTTGAAAAAATGATGAAGCACCAGATGCAGTTCTTCAGCCGAATTTTAATTTAAGAATTTCAAATTTAAGCACCAACACTACAGAACAGTGTTTGGTTGATTTTATAAAGAAAACATTCAATTGTGAAGATATTTACTGTAAATCAATTACTCCACGTGGGTTAAAATTTCAACCGAAATATTTTACTTATAAAATCAGCGTTCCATCATCAACGGTGAAGGCTATCAAAAAATCTAAGGCGTGGAAACCAGGTTGGATAGTGACGGATTTTAAGGATTCACTGTAAGTAAAAATATACGAGTAGATAGTAATTCAAATTTAAAAAATAAAAATTAAAAAAATTAAAAAAATAAAAATAAAAACAAAAATTTAAATTCTGCTAATGCAAAAATAAACCAAACTAAAAATAAAAAAAAATAAGTAAATAGAAGTAATAAATTAAATAAAAACAAGTAAAGAAACAGTCAGTCGGTGGAACCGACTTAGAAATACCCTACACCTATTTGGTTCAAATTTAATGACATATCCATAAGTAATTTTAACGCCATAAAAGCTGTTATTAATTTTATTGTAAGACATAGCTAACCAAATTAATTATATAACACTAAAAACATTTTCTAATTACACTATCTCTTAAGAAATATTACGAATTCTTACTAATTTATTTATTTAAAAATATTAATAAACAAAAAAACTTGTTATAAATGAAAATATATTTATTCCAATTCAATTACAAAATGAAAAAATTCTGGTTATTAAATTTTGTGATAAAAAGCACAAAAGACTGAAAGTATGGCGGGGATAGCCAATGGGCGAAATAGGCACATGGGTTCGGATTCTGGACCTTTTAATCGTTTCTAAAGGCTAACGAACATATATAATAAATCACTATAACTCAACAACTAATGACGCTATCTTTATAAAATTTGTGTTGTAGGGTACTGGTAATGAAACTACGGTGGTGATTGCGTACGGAGGGGAATGGACAATTGGTTCGAAACTTAGAACTTTTTGATCGAATTTAGGCCAAACTAGCATAATTCGAAAACCAATTAAGATAGAACCTCCAAATTTGGTATCAGGGTGTCTCTTTCTATTTCCTAAGTGTCCTTGAAATTTAGGACCAATTGGAGTAGTGGGTTGAGGACCAGCCAACCAGTTCCGAAGACCTTAAAGCATATTTTCGAAATTAATAAAGATAGCAACTTTAAACAAATTTAGAAGTTTCAAATTTGCCACATGGGTGCTCTTTAATATTTCCTGTGCAGTTCCTCTAATTTTGGATCAATCAGAGTGGTGGCTCAGTACCCCTCTTAGACCCCTTAAGGTTTAAAAGCTTATCATCGAAATTAATGAAAATAGTAATTTAAAATTAATATAGAATGTTCCAATTGTGTATAAGAGCTAACTAGTATTGAAAGTATGACGGGGACTGCATATGGACAAAATCGTACCATGGTTTCGAGTTCTGGAACCTTTGAAAAGTTCAAGGGCTAAAGAATATATATCTTAAAAACAGCATAACTCAAAAAATAATGCCGCTATTTTGATGAAATTTAAACTCTAGAATACTAGTAACGAAAGTACCATGGGAATTGGTTCTGGTCGAGTTCGGACAATGAGCTCGGATTATAGAAGCTTTTGATCGATCTGAGGCCAAACGAGCATAATTACAAAACCAAAGCATATATTTCCTATTTCCTATGTGTCCCCGAAATTTAGACTTAATTGTAGTCGTGGTTCAGGTGCCTCCTAAGAAATCCCAAAATTAAAAGCTTATCTTCGAAATTTGTATATACAAACTTTGTATATGTGTTCCGTTTTGAGAATGAAATTAACTCTTTTAACAGACTTGCAATTGGTTAATCTTTGCCGGCCCGACGATTCATAAAAAAAAGATTTAGAAGCAAATAACGTCCAATTTTGCGCAATACTGCTTTGCCCAAAGAGAAAGTGTAATTCCGTTAACCTAATGGGGCACAGTGGCTTTTAATAGATTTTTGCAATTTTTCGGAAGTAAATTACGTTAAATTTTGGAAAGTAGTTTGTACTGTTTTGAATTGCAGAAAGTTTCAAAAATTACTAGAATAATTCTAGAAAAATCGTTTTAAAAAGATTGCTCTCATACATTTTAAAATTTACGTGTGTAATTAACTTTTTGCAGTAACATCAACTTCAATTAAACCTCCATTGAGAGGCGCAGCGGGTATTAGCTAGTATTTTATAGATTAAAAACCATAGGTGATATATAATTAAAACATCGTGTACAATACTTAAGCTATATTAAAAGGTACTTGCTGCATTTATGTAAAATTTATTGTTATATTTAAGTGAACTATATGAAAAGTTCTAAATTTGTAATTATATTTTAGAAATACATTTATTGCATATTTTGCGTTTATAAGCTTTTCTAATAGGTACATAAACTATCAATTTAAAATAATTGCAATTTTGCAAAATTTTAATTATTAAATATATTATGCTTCGATTAGCTTTTTATCACAAAATTTAATAATTCAAATTGTTTCACTTTAGTAATTGAATTTAAATAAATATATTTTCATTTACTTCAAGTTTTTTTGTTTTTTAATATTTTTAAATAGATAAATTAGTAAGAATTTGTAAATAAATTAGAAAAGTAATTAGAAAATGTTTTTAGTGTTATAAAGTTAATTTGGTTAGTACGTCTTACGATCAAACTAATATCAGCTTTTATGGTTTTAAAATGACTTATGGACTTCCCAATTAATTTGAACCAAATAGGTTTGGGTATTTCTATGTCGGTTGCACCGACTGACTGTTTCTTTACTTGTTTAGTACTAATTTAATGTTACCGATTAAAAATAATATTAATAATCTTGTTAATGATAATATTGATACTATTAGTATAATAATGATAAATAATGATATTATAAGTACTGATAATAGCAATACAGACAATAGTTACAATAATACTAGCTCTTTAAATACTTTAACTTATTCGACTTCGAATAATAATAGTTCTTTAAATTCAGTAACTTATTCAACTTCTTCTATTGATAAATATAAAATAAGTACTCTAATTTTGTACATGGTGGTATCCACAATAATAAAATTGACAATGGTAATAATATTACCAGCTATGCAAATGTAGCCATTAATTCGGTTTCTCCTACAGATGTACTTGAAAAAAGTCATTCTAATACTGTAAATGGTGGTACAATAAAAAAGTTGTTTGTTAAACCTCTTATACCACCCATTACTAGAATGACTCATGAATCACTACTCAGAGAGAGCGCGTATGCTCTTTCAAGATTTCGGGAGGAACGAGTTTATAATAACGTTAGGCTATTTTTAGCTTACCTTCACAATTATTCGTATAATCGTGTTGTAGAAGGTAAAACTCGTACTAACCTCAAAGTTTTAATTAATAACGAAGGACTTTCAACTAAATATGAAGACCTACATAAGTTATATTTTAAATTTTACAATTCTGTAGATGTTTCGGAAAAAGATGTAAAAGATGATCTTAAATCTTATCGAAGTCACTGTGAGAGTAATTATTATAAACATTTAAACTCAGCTCGTTAAAGTTATAATAAGTTTTTTCTTCCCAGTGCCTCGAATAATATTCTCTATATCTATCAACCGATATCTATCATTAACTGCAACGTGGTTAAATCTAACCAAATTGGACTTAGAACTTTTTGATAACTGTTACACAGTTTTTGGGAAGGATAGATATTCTAATCCATCCGATTACCCTAATGGTGTAATTCCTAAAGGGGGTGGAGTTTTAATTGCGGTAAAAAATAACTTTAATGCAAATCAAGTCAATGTCCCTGGATTAGAAGATCTTGAAGTTATTATTGTGAAAATTGAACTCCCTTCTAAAAATTTATATCTTGTTAACTGTTATATTCCTCCTTCGTCTGATTTTGATATTTATACTTCTGTAGGTAAAACGATAGATTTTATTTGCAATGACTTTAATCCTAAGGATGAATTGATTTTATGTGGTGATTTTAATCTACCCAATCTTAAATGGGTAAAGCATGACGAGGAAAATTTTATAATCCCGAAACATATTAGGACCGAATGTGAATATATATTTATTGATGAATTAAATACTAATTATTTGCAACAAGTCTCAGAAATTTGTAACTTTCAAGGTAAACAACTTGATTTAGGGTTTACTTCTGAATGGACCAATTAAATTTTTTCCAAACTTTCTTCACTTCCAAAACTGTTCGAATTAATAATGTATGATTCTATGCATAGTCACTGTAAATCTTTTTTGGTTCATAATCAACATGGATATATGGATAAAAAATCATCAGTTACCAATCTTGTTGAGTCAGTTTTAACTCTTACAAAAAATATGGAAGAAGGTTTCCAAACAGATGTTATCTTTACAGATTATAGTAAAACATTTGATGTTTTACCACATTCTATAATAGTGATAAAGCTGAAAATATTCAGATAAAGCTGACTCATATTTATCTGATAGGACCTACAGTGTTTTATTTAGAAACATCACTTCTAAACTTTTTAACGCTAATTCCGGAGTTCCACAAGGCAGTAACTTAGGTCCTCTTTTTTTTATAATCTCGGTAACGAGGTTTCTTCAGTTATTGTTAATAGTGAGCTTCAAATATATGCGGATGACATGAAAAAGAAAATTGAGTGACTAAATGATGTTTTAAATTACAAAATGATTTAAATAATTTTTTTGATTGGTGTAAAAACGATGATCATCTTCTAAATGTAAATATATGTGCAGTTATGTGTTTCACACGTCATCTTAATCCGATTTGTTTTAATTACTGCTTGAATCAAATTAGCATTTCTAAAACAAATTCTATTAAAGACTTAGGCGTTTACTTCGATGATAAGCTTAACTTTAAACTACATTTCTGTTATATTATAAATAAAACTAATTCTATACTTGGTTTTATAAAACGTTGGTCTAAAGAATTTAATGATCCTTATGTTCTTAAATCTTTATATTCTTGTCTTGTTAGACCTAATTTAGAATATGCTAGCCAAGTTTGGTCACCATTTTAAATTTTTTAAGATTTTCTTTGAGAAATGTTCAATGGTCAAATCCGCTAATCTTATCTCCTTATTAAAATAGGTTGAATTTAATTCACTTGAAAACCTTAAAATTAAGACGAAAAGTTGCTGATGTTATTTTTATTACTGAAGTTGTAACATTTCTTCTCCTCAAATCCTCAATAACATTAAAATTAATTCAAATAATCGTTTACGTAATACTAATTTACTTACGTTAAGTTTTCATAGAACAAATTATGGTAATTATGAACCAATTCATAGGATGTTGATAATGGGTAACAAACACAAGAACAACATCGATTTCACACTTTCAAAACAAACACAAAAACTTAAATTGTATAAATAAAAATATAAAATCTTTTTTTTTAAATATATTTAGTTGTTTTTATTGTTCACTTAAATTTTAATTTAAGAAATATGAAATTGTAACTTAATTCAAAATGTTTTTTTTTGTATGTTGTATAAAACTAATTGTTAAAATTTTTTAAAGTTTGAGTTAAACTAATAAATAAATAAATAAATAATATTTGTTTCGAATAACTTTGAGTTTAATTATATAGAATATTAATAAATAAGTAAATTAAGAGAATAAATTTAAAAATTACTGAACATTGAAATAATTAACCAAGGGTACTTAATCATTCAACAGTAAAAGCGCTACAGCTAAAAATCCTGAAAAGAAGTAATTGCTGCATGTGGTTACAAACATCATACCAAAGTTAATTAACCCTTTTCCTATTTCATAGGTGTAGGGTATAAAAATCAGAGAAATATTTAGATGACAATCGACGTCAAATTTGAGACATTACAATTTGTCAATCAGAATTAAAAGTAAAATAATTCAAAAATCATTTTTTAGTTTTATAATTTATTACATATTCAGTATTCAATTGTTGTACTGCAATAGGTACATAAAAAATTCTTTCTTTAAAAAATGTTTGAAGCATTTGCGGTGAAAAACTCTATTACATTAACACCTAAGTGAGTTATGCAGTTTAATTGTTGTCATTGTTGATACAAATTTAGTTGCATTTTCAGAATCCCAATTCATCGTAGTCAATAAAATTCTCTATTTAGATGATGCAATACCTAAAAAATAATTATTATTATTATTATTAATTACTCACCAAATAAAATTTCAATTCAAACTCTTGCAACCGGATTCCTCTTATTATTATATTTTTCTTCCAACACATCATTCATTTTGGCAAAAAGTTTCATTAAATTAAATTGCTGTGGAAAGGCTGCATCTGCAACAAGAAAGTAAGAACATTTTTTGATATTCCTGTTAAATTTGCCTCTGATGGTATATTTAATTCGTTGTTAATAAATATCTACCAATTAATGAATTATTTAAAACACCGCCATCACTTAGTTTCCCATAAGCCCCTTCGTTCACAAGTGTGAAGTTGTATTATTCATCAAAGTCACTAAGCAAAACCTTCAAAAAAAGAAGTTTTTATTAATTAAATAAATATATCGCATATGAAGTAAACTTTGCTTACAATACTATAAAGTTTTTTTAGTAGTGATCGCACCAAACAATGTCGGATTAAGCGTTTTAGTAAATTAATAGAAATTAGTAGTAGTTTGTTTCCACTCCTCTTAGAGAGACTTATATAAAATTCGTGAAGCAGGGTCTATTATAATAGATTTGATACTCGAAATTTCATAGAAAGAGTATGAAGCCTACATCCATTTGAAAGAAAACTAAAAAAGGAGATGTTTTGTAACCGCAATATATTTATATTTATACGCATAATATATTTTCTACCGTGTTATATATAGTCTACATACAGGAATAATATCTTTAACTATTTAAAGAAAACTAAAAAAGGATATGTTATGTATCCGCAATAAATTTTAATACGCATAATATATTTACTACAGTGTTATATATGGCCTATATACAGGAATAATGTGTCTTTAACTATTTGGGTTGTACCCGTGAGTAAATAGTTAAAGACGTTTTAAACAATTCCAGTAAAACCTGGATTCTTTATCTTAAAAATATCGAAGACTCAACATGTAGGAAAGTAACTTACCTGTTTTATAAAGTCCAATACTATTGCGTACTTCAAGCAATTCTCTATTTCCTTGTCTGCATTTAATATTATCATTTAAAGGTATATTCCCACTACACCATTCTATTCATATTATGCGGAGAAAATTAAGCACGAACTTCTGTTGTATGCACATTATACCGGCAAAACAAATCACGTCCGTAAAAATTTATTAACAATAAAAATAATATGAAACACATAATAAATAATATGTTAAATATTCAAAAATAATATTTTCACACCCTGCGCCTGTGTAATAGGAAAAGGGTATATTAACCTTAGTGTGGTGTTTGTAACCACCTGCAAAAAGCGAGCTAGTTATGGAAAAGTTATTTGTCTATGATCGAGCTTGGACAATAGGTTCGGATTCTAGAAGCTTTTGATCGTTTTGAGACCAAACGAGCAAAATTCCGAAACCAATGAAAAATAGATCCTCCAAATTTGGTATAAGGATATCTCTTCCTATTTCCTTAGTTTCCTTGAAAATATGTATCAATTGCATTAGAGGTTCGGGGACCACCAACACAACTCCGAAGACCTTAAAGCATGTCCGAAGACCTTAAAGCATTAATAAAGGTTGTAACTTAAAAAAAAATGTATAAGCTTAAATTTTATTACAAGGGTGTTTTTTCCTGCTTCCTGCATGCTCTAAAATTTGGGCTCAATTGGAGTCGTGGTTCAGGTACCTCTCTTAGACCTGCATACAATTTTTTTTAGACTTTTTGGCCTGTCTAAGGACTAACGAACATATACAAAAAATCATGATAAATCAACTACTATAAACACTATCTGAATGAAATTTGAACTATTTGAGATGAAATTTGTACTGTAGGTTACTAGTAATAAATTTACGGCGGGGATTGAGTAACGCCTAGATAGGTCAGTGGGTTCGGATCCTAGAAGTTTTTGGTCGAATGGAGGCGAAACAATAATTATTCCGAAACCAATGAAAATAGAACCTTGAATATTGGTATTAGGATTTCTTTACTTATTTCCTTTGAGTCCCTGAAATAATGGACCAATTGCATTAGCGGTTCGGGGACCACCCAATGAAAATAAAACCATTTAGTATATATTAAAAACCATCAAATTATGTAAACCTATATAAATATATTATCACAAATTACTATTTCTCTCGAATAACTTTGAGTTTAATAAAAATTAATGTCGCATATAACAGGAGAATTATGATTATAATACCTATTTATAACAGAAATGGTGAAAATTCCATATCATAAATATTAAAGATGAGAATTAACCAATTCTATCCCAAATATTTAGATCTGAAATTAATTTTTTCTATTCCTGTAACGTAAATCTTAAAAAGATTCCTAAATCTATAAATTAAATCAAACCAAAATTTTTATTAAAAATTCAATTATGTATAAGTATAACATTAAAAAATAAGTAAATCAAGCGAATAAATTTTAAAATTATTTAAAAGAAAACTATTAATCCTGAAGTAAAGTAATTGCTGCACGTGCGCAATATTTGATTGATTTGTATAAAAAGTTTTAATTCCGTTATTTTGTAATTCCATTTTATAAATACACTTATTTCATGTTTTTGTTTTTTAATATTTTTGAATAAATAAATTGATTGAAAAATGTTGTTAGTATTATAAAATTAAATTCTTTATATGTGTCTAACGACCAAACTTATAAAAGCTTTATGGACTTTTAATTTAATTTGAACAAATTAGGTGTAGGGTATTTTAAAGTCGACTTACCGTTCTTTTGTTTTTTATTGTAAAATATAATATTTTTATTAAACAAGAAAGAAATAGTAAATCTGATTTCATAATTATTGAAATTAATTTTATAATACTAATAGAATTTTCTCATTAATTTATTTAATCAAACATATTAATTAATAACCTTAATGGCCAACTATTATGAGTCGATTTGTCGATGCCGTACTTTCATTCCTAATTAAGTTAACTCACATTCAAAATTTTATCAATATAGCTGTAATAATTTTTGATTTGTTGTGCCTATTGTCGAATAGACGGACGAACATCGATAAATCGACTCATTACAAATGAACAGATATAAAGCATTTACTCTATAGTCTGTGAAGCACTTACGAAACCTTCACCTGAAGATGAAGAAAAATGGTACATCTTTGTGAAACCCATACATAATATAATTAAATCGACTTTCCAACGTGCTATCAAAACAACAATGTTTAGGTTACAAACTGGATGTGATATAAAAACACAACGAGAAATAAAAAATTACATATGTTTTTGAAAAAAGACCACAAAAACTTCGTGCAAAACACGACATTATTAGAATTCAAAAGGAAAATAAAATTCATCTCGATAGAAAGAGGAAACCAGTAAAGCAATATAAACCTAGTAAATTAATAGACCCAGATTAAAAACACAAGCCAAAAAATTAAACCAAAGTATTTAGGTTCATACCGCATAGTAAAACTTAAGGAGTTCGATTAATAAAAATTACAAAAAGAAGGAAAACAATATGAGCCAAAAGAAACAGAAATTGCAACTGATGCAATGAAAATGTGGAGCACTTCGGATTTAGACGAAAATAGGATAACCTAACGCAAACGAAGATGAAAAATAAATTTTTGAAAGACAACAAATATTTTCAAAAATGAAATAGCTAACAAATTTTCAGAGGCTGAAGATCATTTCAGGACAGCCGTGTGAAAGTGATTTCACTTTCACGGATTCACGGATTCTAGCAGGGGATTTAAATATGTTGGTATCACTTGTTAGTAGAATTAAGTTTGTTGGTACATATTTGTCCTACAATCAGCTGTTAAAACCATTTTTAGAAAACTAACTTCCTTTGGTTCTTTCTAGAAAAAACCGTGAACGAAATTAACTAAAATTGTATATTGATAAGTAAAATTTGTTAAAAGATTAATCTAATATACATACGTGGTGCTCCTTGACGAGGGAGTTGAGGATGTTAGAACTCTGCGCATTATTAATAATTATGAAAAACTTCGAGTGAAATTTAATAAATTTGTTGAAAAATTGCTGAAATAATCCTAGTATCTAGAAATTTTTAAATTAACATTTACAACATGTGCAAATTTTATGCTAACTTTTTTCAATAACATCAACTTAAATTAAACTGGCATTGAGAAGCATATTAACGCGCTCAAGATATAAGCTAGTATTTATATAAAAACTAATTCAAGTACAGCTATTTTAAATACATATTTTAAATTTTAAATTAGCAATAACTATAATAACTAAGGGAATCATAATACATAAAAATTACAAGAATAATTTAAATTTAATATTTTAAAATACTTTATTGATCATTGGGGCCTCGGTGGTGCAGTGGGTAAGCATTTGGCTTATTAACCGAGGGGGGCCGAGTTCGATTCCCGGTCAGGTCATAAAATATTTAATTAAAAAAAAAAAAAAAAATTATTGAAAAATAATTTTTCTTTACGAATCCCCATGGTGACCAAATATAATATAAATATACAAATATATAATATAAACAAAATAAATAATATAGTAGTTATAAATAAATAGAAAGTATTTAATGAGGGGTGCACAACGGGCCGCAAGGCCTAGGTGTAAGGGAGACTTGCTTTCCCCCCCGTCTAAACAACAACAACACATATATGACATGAATTGCTCCTCCGTTTGTAACGCATCGATCTAGACGAGCTAGATATAGTGTCAAGGGTACGCATCGGCTCAGAATCGACAAATTAGTCGATCTAGCTATGTGTGTTTGTCCGTCCGTCCGTACGTCTGTGTGTCTGCACGATAACTCAAAAACTAAAAGAGCTACAGTTTTGAATATTTTACAAAATATTTTTCAATCAATTTCTAGGTTCCCTATTTTTATACCCTACACCTATAGAATATGTAAAGGGGTATATTAACTTTGGTATGGTGTTCGTAACCACCCAAAGGAAGCGAGCTAGATATGGAAAAGTATATATATTTGTGATCAGCGTGACCTCCTGAGTCGATATAGCCATGTCCGTCCGTCCGTCCGTAGGCACGATAACTCCAAAAATAATGGAGCTATCTTGATGAAATTTTAAATGTAGGTTACTAGGACTTAAAGTACGGCGGGGATTGCATATGGGCGAAATCGGCCAATGGGTTCGGATTCTGGACCTTTTAATCTATCGAAGGGCTAACGAACATATCTAAAAAATCACGATAACTCAACAACTAATTACGCTATCTTCATCAAATTTGTACTGTAGGTTACTAGTAATGAAACTACTTCGAAAATTGCGTAAAGATAGTAACTTGAAACAAATGTAGAAGCTTCAAATTTGGCACACTTAAAATTAAGATAGAGCGTTCCAATTGTGTACAAGGGAAGAAAGTATGACGGGGACTGTATATGGACGAAATCGGTTCTGAAACCCTTGAAAAGTTCAAGGGCTAACAAACATATATCTTAACAAGTAAAGAAACAGTTAGTCGGTGCAACCGACTTAGAAATACCCTACACCTATTTGGTTCAAATTTAATGACATATCCATAAGTCATTTTAACGCCATAAAAGCTGTTATTAATTTGATTGTAAGACATGGCTAACCAAATTAACTTTATAATACTAAAAACATTTTCTAATTACACTATCTCTTAAAAAATATTATGAATTTTTACTAATTTATTTATTTAAAAATATTAATAAACAAAAAAACTTGTTATAAATGAAAATATATTTATTCCAATTCATTTAAATATAAAAATAAATTTTACATAAATGTTCCTTTGAACATAGCTGAACCACTACAATTAAGTCTAAATTTCGGGGGACACATAGGAAGTAGGAAATATATCCTTTGGCTTCGAAATGATACTCGTTCGGCCGCAAATCGATCAAAAGCTTCTAGAATCCGAACTCATTGACCAAACTCGACCAGAAACAATCCCCATGGTACTTTCATTATTAGTAACCTAGAGTTTAAATTTCATCAAAATAGCGGCATTATTTTTTGAGTTATGGTGTTTTTAAGATATATGTTTGTTAGCCCTTGAACTTTTCAAGGGTTCCAGAACCCGAAACCATGGTACGATTTCGCCCATATGTAGTCCCCGTCATACTTTCAATACTAGTTAACCCGTGTACACAATTGGAACGTTCTATCTTAATTTTAAGTTACTAGTCTTATTAATTTCGATGATAAACTTTTACACATTGGGGGGTCTAAGAAAGGTACAAAATTAGAGGGACACACAGGAAATAGTAAAGAACACCCATGTGCCACATTTGAAGCTTCTACATTTGTTTCAAGTTACTATCTTTATTAATTTCGAAAGTATGCTTTAAGGTCCTTGGAACTGAGTGGCTGGTCTACACCCACTACTCCAATTGGGCTCAAATTTCAAGGACACTAAGGAAATCGAAAGCGACACCCTGAAACAAAATTTGGAGATTCTATCTTCATTGGTTTCGGAATTATGCTAGTTTGGCCTAAATTCGATCAAAAAGTTCTAAGTTCCGAACCCATTGTCCAATCCTCACCGTACGCAACCGCCGCCGTAGTTTCATTACCAATAACCTACAGCACAAATTTCATGAAAATAGCGTCATTAGTTGTTGATTTATCGTGATTATTTACATATGTTCGTTAGCCCTGAAACCGATTAAAAGGTCCAGAATCCGAACACTTGGGCTGATTTCGCCCTTATGCAGTCCACGTTTAACTTTAAGCACTAGCTAACCCTTGCACACAATTTGAACGTTCTATCTTAATTTTAGAGGAGGGATACTGAACCACCACTCCAATTGATCCCAAATTAGGGGGACACGCAAGGGATAGTAAAGAACACCCTTGTGCCAAATTTGAAGCTTCTACATTTTTTTAAGTTGTTATCTTTATTAATTTTAAAGATAAGCTTTAAGGTCTTCGGAAATGTATGGCTGGTCCCCGACCCACTACTCCAATGGGGCCCAAATTTCAAAGACATTAAGGAAATAGGAAGGGACACACTGATACAAAATTTGGAGGTTCTATCTTCTTTGGTTTCGGAATTATGCTCGTTTGGCCTAAATTCGATCAAAAAGTTCTGGGTTCCGAACCCATGGTCCAATCCCGAACTTACGCAATCCCCGAAGGAGTTTCATTACTAGTAACCTACAGCACAAATTTGATGAAGAGAGCGTCATTAGTTGTTGAGTTATTGTGATTTTTTATATATGATCGTTAGCCCTTCGATCGATTAAAAGGTCCAGATTCCGAACCAATTGACCGATTTCGCCCATATGCAAACCCCGCCGTACTTTCAGTCCTAGTAACCTACAGTTGAAATTTCATCAAGATAGCTCCATTATTTTTTGAGTTATCGTGCCTACGGGCGGACGGACGGACGGACATGGCTATATCGACTCAGGAGGTCACGCTGATCACAAATATATATACTTTTCCATATCTAGCTCGCTTCTTTTAGGTGGTTACAAACACCATACCAAAGTTAATATACCCGTTTACCTATTCAATAGGTGTAGGGTATAAAAACTCCATAACTCAAAAAATAATGCCGCTATTTTGATGAAATTTAAACTCTAGGTTACTAGTAATGAAAGTCCCATTGAAATTGGGTGTGGTCGAGCTTAATTTCGAAGCCAAAGAATATATTTCCTATTTCATATGTGTCCCCGAAATTTAGACTTAATTGTAGTGGTTCAGCTATGTTCAAAAGTACTTGCTGCATTTATGTAAAATTTATTATTATATTTAAATGAATTATATGAAAAGGTCTAAATTTGTACATAATTGTATTTTAGAAATACATTTATTGCATATTTTGCGTTTATAAGCTTTTCTATTAGATATATAAACTAACCATTTAAAATATTGGAATTTTGAAAATTTTGAATTATTAAAAATATTATGCTTTGATTATCTTTTTATCACAAAATTTAATAATTCAAATTGTTTCACTTTAGTAATTGAATTTAAATAAATATATTTTCATTTATTTTAAGTTTGTTTGTTTTTTAATATTTTTAATTAAATAAATTAGTAAGATTTTGTAATATTTTTTAAGAGATAGTGTAATTAGAAAATGTTTTTAGTATTCTAAAGTTAATTTGGTTAGCTATGTCTTACAATCAAATTAATAACAGCTTTTATGGATTATAACGCCACTTATGGATATGTCATTAAATTTGAACCAAATAGGTGTAGGGTATTTCATAGTCGGTTGCACCGACTGATTTTTTGTTTACTTGTTTTTGGTTAAGATCGGACCAAAACTTCGGGTAGCTCTCGAAGAACTAACTTTTTTAACTCCAATATTTTCATATAAAAATTTGAAATTTTGCTATGCATCTGTATTTAACATGAAAGTATATGAATTTTGTTTTTTTTTTTTTTTGTAGATAACGATTTCGAGTTAGAATTTCATATGATTTAAATGATGCGTAGTTTATTTAAGATAAGCAAAAAAGAACACAAAGATTTTTTTTAAGTAAATGGCTTATTGATATTGATAGATATAATCATTATGAATATGATGATTACTATCTATCATGATGATCATTATATGAATATGATCATATGATGCTTATTTTGCTTAAGTTTAATAATGCGTGAATTAAAAATTAATTAAAAAAGATAGAATTGAAAAATTAGAGCTAGAGTTTTGAAATTCACACAAAACATTTTTTGTACATTTTTGAGGTTCCCTATTCTTTTTGGTTAAAACCAGACTAAGGTTTCGGGGAGCTGCCACACAACTTATTTAAACCAATATGAATTTCTTCAAAAGTAATTATACCAGGAAGACGAAAATTACACACGGTTAGTTTTATAATGAATCAAGCACTTATATGAAGTTTCAAAATGTTACGGCCCCATTTTCGGGGGGCTCTTACACAACTTCTTTGCACCAATATGAAAATCTTGGAAACACGAAAATGAAAATTACACACTGTTAGTTATATAATGAATCGAGCACTTATATGACGTTTCAAAATGTTACGGCCCCATTTTCGGGGGGCTCTCATACAACTTCTTTGCACCAATATGAATTTCTTTAAAACTAATTATACTATGAGGATGAAAATTATACACGATTAATTATATAATGAATCGAGCACTTATATGGAATTTCAAAATGTTACGGCTCCTGTTTCGGGGAGCTGCCATGCCAAGTTGTCAATTCGATAACTGTGAATCTTATGAAGCTACAAGGTTAAAATTAAAACTGGGCAGGTAAAGTAATAGGGCAAGTTAGTTGGCAAAGTTGGACATCACCCGGATCAACTTTTAGGATTTTTTTTTGTTTTTAAGCAAAAATTATGGTACCTATAATGAATTAAAAATTTAATTTTTTTTTGTTGCTATTTTTTTTTTAAGCAAAACTTATGATAATAAGTTATATGTATACTTTTTTATATTTTTCTTTTTTAATATTTATTATAGCATAAGGGAAATAAATAACGGTTGGTGGGTATGCACGGGTATCTAAAAGTTGACAAGGGCAACTATAATCTTCTTCGTTTTTAAAGACTATGACTAAAATTTCTCACATACATTTCACATTTTAAAAAATAAGATGTATAATGTATATATATTTCATCTTACTTATATATATATACATGGCTTATTTACATATATATCTTACAAACATATATATCTTGTACACATATATATCTAACACATATATATATATATATATATATATATTTATATATGTATAGGTTTTGTTTTTTGTTTTTCCTAAGGGAGGAAAAAACTTTCAAAAGACACCTGAAATCCTAATCCACCAGGTAGTGTGAGATTTTTCCTACACTAATACAACCTCCCCACGTAGCCAAAATAATGAGATAAGCACCCTTGCTGCCGCACTGTATTATGGCTGAAAAGTAACGACATAAATATAAATGACTATTAAGGGTTGAATGGGCAACCCAAGAGGTATAAGTTCCCTTCCTTCTTGAATTTTTCCAGATCAAATGTATTGAGAACACATATGGGATAAATGTGTTCCACAATTTGGAGTTGCAACTCAGAAAAGAGTTCCTAAATTTCAGAGTTCTTTGTCTGAAAAGCTCAGCTGTATATGGTTGTGATTTAGCTGCTAACACTGTTTTATGGTGGTATGGTTTTATTTTAGGCATAATGTTTTTAATTTCTTCTGAAGTATTGCGTAGAAGATATTTATAAAATAGACAAGCAGTTCCTACATTACGGCGGTGACTTAAAAACGTTAAGTCTTTTGTGACGTTATTATCGTTGATAATACGAACAGCTCTCTATTGTATCTTATCCAGATATTGGAGAGCCGTGCATTTATTTCCAGATATTGAAGTCTTGCATTTATTTCCATGCCTACAATTCTTAATTATTCGGAGTTTTGAACACCCACATTGCCAAAAGAAATCGAAATGATCGCTCCGGTTAATAACACACAGCTTTGGGTTTTTGAAGCATTAAAACTTATCCTGTTCACGTTTTCCCAATCTTGAATTATTTCTTCTTCTTCATTTTTACATATTTTGCCTTATGCTTTTCCTATTTTCAGCTTGTCATGAATTAAAGGTTTTATCCAGCTATTATTTCTCGTTCTCATTGGCATTGTCTTAGTACATAATGTTTTTGCTTCTTGTATAATTTTTATTAAGGTTTCGATTTCTGGTATATTATTATTTTCTATTTTGTATTTTACTATGTAACGCATTTGTTTATAATCGATTTTGTTTATGTTGTACTTTTTCATTGGTAACTTCTCAATGTTAATTGCTTTAATAGTTACTATTGCCAATTGATGGTCCGATAGGCAGCTATTTTCTATTATATAATTAACATCATAATTGCCATTCATGTTTGTTTTTATGTGATCGATTAAGGTGTTAGAGTTAATTGTATTTCTTGTACATTCCGTTTTATTAACTAGGTACTAGTAAAAAAGCCTGTCGGACGACAGGTATATATTTAATTTCTCTATTTATATATATTCTTTTTTCCTGCTATTGCGCTACTGAATCAATAAGAGGAAATTCGTTACCTAAAGAACATTAAGTTAACATTATAACATTAAGTTAACATTATATATAGTTTGTTTTAGTTTTGTAAGTGGTAATAAAAAGGAAGTATACATAATAAAGTGTAAAAAATTTCTTTATACGTTTTTATTAAAATTTTCTGTATCTACCTGTTAACAGATTTCTCATACGTTTTGATTTTTTTTTTTCTGTTCATAATTTACATTTTATCAGTTTCATTTTTTCTTTCTCTTTTGAATGTAACGATTTATAATTAGAAGTATATTACATGTGTAAATAACACTTAACATAACATAGGGCACGCTGGTCAGCAGCAGCAGCAGTTTGTCTTTTATTATATTTAGATGCTATATCCAGAAGTTGCTATAATATCCTTATACTTAATAATTATATTGGAGTTCTCAAATACATTTAGATTGGTATCTGCAAAAAATATATGATTTGCCTTGTCTACCAATTTAGGTTCAAGAAACTCCATAAATAGGTTGCTGTTTTCCACTGGAGCTTTATAAAATGTACTGATTTATAATTTTGGTTTTGAGTTCAGGATTTCAATTACAGTAGAGTTATATTTTTCATCTTTACATATTTCATTGAAACTGATATTATTTTTAATAAAAATGGCAGTCTCACCTACTCTTCTTCTATTTCTACAGTTGTAAACTGCTTGATAATTGGGGATGTTGTAGGTATCTTTTTCATAATCATAAATCCAAACCTCTGTAATTATTACTATGTCTATTTCTTTATATTCGTTAATTAATGTTTCCAGTTCCAGTATTTTATTTCTAATGCTACATATATTTAAATACAATATCTTTAGATCTTCAATTTGCATTATATTTTCTTGTTCTGCCATTGTTATCTTCCGATCAGGTAATTTGGCCAAGATTCTCTTGTCTTTTGAAGATTTTCCCTATATTTGTTATAAACATGTCGTCTTTATGTAGCTAGAACATTCGAAACATCTGTATTGCAGATTCCTATGTTTTCGTGGTATCTGTCATATATTCTCCGAAGTTCCGAATAGTTAGTTAAAACCTTTATATTGGTTTGTGTTATACCATCAAAGCAAATATCATTTTGATCGTGGAAAAATGCCAAATATAATCGCTCATTGTTATATATTCTGTAATCCCTTAATCTGGAAAGAACATATGCACTATCTCCATTTTCAATTGCTCTTTTTGTAAGTCTTACAATTGGGGGTGACATGGGATCAACAACATGTTCCTCTTTTGCTATTACCTTGGAATTTGCAGTAACCTATTTTTCTTTGAGTTGTGTTCTGTGGATTTATTGTTTCGCCTTTATTCCAGTTTAGGTATTTAGAGTCTTTTATTTCTACATTATTATTACTATTATCATTGGTTTAGTTAATTGTATTATTTTTTATCTTACTAATACTATCATTTTCTCTTTTTTCTGTATTATTATCATAGCTTGGATCAATTTCATCGTTTTTAATTTTACTTTTTACATTATCATTGGTTTGATGAATTCTATCGTTTTTAATCTTACTTGTACTATCATTTTCTACTTATTCTGTATTATTATTATTATCATTTTTTTGGTTAATTTTATCGTTTTTAATGCTACTTTTTGAATTAATATTAATAGTTTTATTTATTATACCCTACACCTATAGAATAGGTAAAGGGGTATATTAACTTTGGTATGGTGTTTGTAACCACCTAAAGGAAGCGAGCTAGATATGGAAAAGTATATATATTTGTGATCAGCGTGACCGCCTTAGTCGATATAGCCATGTCCGTGCGTCCGTCCGTCCGTCCGTAGGCACGATAACTCAAAAAATAATGGAGCTATCTTGATGAAATTTTAACTGTAGGTTACTAGGACTGAAAGTACGGCGGGGATTGAATATGGGCGAAATCGGCCCATGGGTTCGGATTCTGGACCTTTTAATCGGTTTCAGGGCTAACGAACAAATATAAAAAATCACGATAACTCAACAACGAATGACGCTATCTTCATCAAATTTGTGCTGTAGGTTACTAGTAATGAAAATACTTCGGTAATTGCGTAAGGTCGGGATTGGACCATGGGTTCGGAACCTAGAACTTTTTGATCGAATTTAGGCCAAACGAGCATAATTCCGAAACCAATGAAGATAGAACCTCCAAATTTAGTATCAGGGTGTCCCTTCCTATTTCCTAAGTGTCTTGTGAATTTGGGTCCCATTGGAGTAGTGGGTCGGGGACCAGCCACACATTTGCGAAGACCTTAAAGCATATCTTTAAAATTAATAAAGATAACAACTTGAAAAAATGTAGAAGCTTCCAATTTGCCACAAGGGTGTTCTTTACTATCTCTTGCGTGTTCCCCTAATTGGGATCAATTGGAGTGGTGGTTCTGTACCCCTCTCAGACCTCCCAAGTTTTAAAGGCTTATAATCGAAATTACTAAAAATAGTTACTTAAAATTAGGATAGACCGTTCAAATTGTGTACGAGGGTTAACTAGTACTATAAGTACAGCGCGGACTATATAAGGGCGAAATCAGCCCAACGGTTCGGATTCCGGACCTTTTAATCGATGTCAGGGCTAAGGAACATATATAAAAAATCACGATAACTCAACAACTAATGAGGCTATCTTCATGAAATTTGTGCTGTAGGTTATTGGCAGCGAAACTACGGCGGTGATTACGTACGGTGAGGATTGGACAATGGGTTCGGAACTTAGAACTTTTTGATCGAATTTAGGCCAAACGAGCATAATTCCGAAACCAATGAAGATAGAACCTCCTAATTTGGTATCAGGGTGTCCCTTCCTATTTCGTAAGTGTCTTTGAAATTTGGGCCCCATTGGAGTAGTGGATCGGGGACCAGCCACTCAGTTCTTAGGCCCTTAAAGCATATTTTCGAAATTAATAAAGATAGTTACTTGAAACAAATGTAGAAGCTTCCAATTTGCCACAAGGGTGTTCTTTACTATTTCTTGCGTGCCCCCCTAATTTGGGATCAATTGGAGTGGTGGTTCAGAACCTCTCTTAGACCCCCAATGTGTAAAAGCTTATCATCGAAATTAATAAAACTAGTAACTTAAAATTAAGATAGAGCGTTCCAATTGTGTACAAGGGTTAACTAGTATTGAAAGTATGACGGGACTGCATATGGGCGAAATCGTACCATAATTTCGGGTCCTGGAACCCTTGAAAAGTTCAAGGACTAACAAACATATATCTTAAAAACACCATAACTCAAAACATAATGCCGGTATTTAGATGAAATTTAACAGTAGGTTACTAGTAATGAAAGTACCATGGGAATTGGTTTTGGTCGAGTTTAATTTCGAAGCCAAAGAATATATTTCCTATGTCCTATGTGTCTCCGAAATCTAGACTTAATTGTAGTGGTTCAGCTATGTTCAAAGGTACTTGCTGCATTTATGTAAAATTTATTTTTATATTTAAATGAATTATATGAAAAGGTGTAAATTTTTAATTGTATTTTAGAAATACATTTATTGCATATTTTGCGTTTATAAGTTTTTCTATTAGGTATATAAACTAATCATTTAAAATAATTGCAATTTTTAAAAATTTGGATTATTAAATATATTATGCTTTGATTACCTTTTTATCACAAAATTTAATAATTAGAATTTTTTCATTTTGCAATTGAATTGGAATAAATATATTTTCATTTATTTCAAGTTTGTTTGTTTTTTAATATTTTTAAATAGATAAATTAGTAAGAATTTGTAGTATTTTTTAATAGATAGGGTAATTAGAAAATGTTTTTAGTATTATACAGTTAATTTGGTTAGCTATGTCTTACGATCAAATTAATAACAGCTTTTATGGTGTTAAAATGACTTATGGTTATGTCCTTAAATTTGAATCAAATAGGTGTAGGGTATTTCTAAGTCGGTTGCACCGACTGACTGTTTCTTTTTTTTCTTTTTATTATACCCTATACCAATAGAATAGGTAAAAGGGTATATTAACTATGGTATTATGTTTGTAACCGCCTAAAGGAAGCGAGCTAGATATGGAAAAGTA
This sequence comes from Dolichopus griseipennis, assembly GCA_963082915.1. Taxonomy (NCBI): domain Eukaryota; kingdom Metazoa; phylum Arthropoda; class Insecta; order Diptera; family Dolichopodidae; genus Dolichopus; species Dolichopus griseipennis. The sequence goes on from OY720443.1 coordinate 116,330,227, forward strand.
TATATATTTGTGATCAGCGTGACCGCCTGAGTCGATATAGCCATGTCCGTCCGTCCGTCCGTCCGTAGGCACGATAACTCAAAAAATTATGGAGCTATCTTGATGAAATTTTAACTGTAGGTTACTAGGACTGAAAGTACGGCGGGGATTGCGTATGGGCGAAATCGGCCCATGGGTTCGGATTCTGGACCTTTTAATCGGTTTCAGGGCTAACGAACAAATATAAAAAATCACGATAACTCAACAACGAATGACGCTATCTTCATCAAATTTGTGCTGTAGGTTACTAGTAATGACACTACTTCGGGAATTGCAGAAGGTCGGGATTGGACCATGGGTTCGGAACTTAGAACTTTTTGATCGAATTTAGGCCAAACGAGCATAATTCCGAAACCAATGAAGATAGAACCTCCAAATTTAGTATCAGGGTGTCCCTTCCTATTTCATAAGTGTCTTGTGAATTTGGGTCCCATTGCAGTAGTGGGTCGGGGACCAGCCACACATTTCCGAAGACCTTAGAGCATATCTATAAAATTAATAAAGATAACAACTTGAAAAAATGTAGAAGCTTCCAATTTGCCACAAGGGTGTTCTTTACTATCTCTTGTGTGTTCCCCTAATTTGGGATCAATTGGAGTGGTGGTTCTGTACCCCTCTCAGACCTCCCAAGTTTAAAAGACTTATATTCGAAATTACTAAAAATAGTTACTTAAAATTAGGATAGACCGTTGAAATTGTGTACAAGGGTTAACTAGTACTATAAGTACAGCGCGGACTATATAAGGGCCAAATCAGCCCAACGGTTCGGATTCCGGACCTTTTAATCGATGTCAGGGCTAACGAACATATATAAAAAATCACGATAACTCAACAATTAATGAGGCTATCTTCATGAAATTTGTGCTGTAGGTTATTGGTAATGAAACTACGGCGGTGATCACGTACGGTGAGGATTGGACAATGGGTTCGGAACTTAGAACTTTTTGATCGAATTTAGGCCAAACGAGCATAATTCCGAAACCAATGAAGATAGAACCTCCAAATTTGGTATCAGGGTGTCCCTTCCTATTTCAGAAGTGTCTTTGAAATTTAGGCCCAATTGGAGTAGTGGGTCGGGGACCAGCCACTCAGTTCCGAGGACCTTAAAACACATTTTCGAAATTAATAAAGATAGTTACTTGAAACAAATGTAGAAGCTTCAAATTTGGCCCAGGGTATTCTTTACAATTTCTTGCGTGCCCCCCTAATTTGGGATCAATTGGAGTGGTGGTTCAGAACATCTCTTAGACCCCCCAATGTGTAAAAGTTTACCATCGAAATTAATAAAACTAGTAACTTAAAATTAAGATAGAACGTTCCAATTGTGTACAAGGGTTAACTAGTATTGAAAGTATGACGGGACTGCATATGGGCGAAATCGTACCATAATTTTGGGTTCTGGAACCCTTGAAAAGTTCAAGGAATAACAAACATATATCTTAAAAACACCATAACTCAAAAAATAATGCTGGTATTTTGATGAAATTTAACACTATGTTACTAGTAATGAAAGTACCATGGGAATTGGTTGTGGTCGAGTTTAATTTCGAAGCCAAAGAATATATTTCCTATGTCCTATGTGTCTCCGAAATCTAGACTTAATTGTAGTGATTCAGCTATGTTCAAAGGTACTTGCTGCATTTATGTAAAATTTATTTTTATATTTAAATGAATTATATGAAAAGGTGTAAATTTGTAATTGTATTTTAGAAATACATTTATTGCATATTTTGCGTATAAGCTTTTCTATTAGGTATTTTTTTTTTGTATTTTAAAATTTATTTATTTGACTCATGCTTAACTCAAACACGTTACAAATTTTTTATTTAAAACTAACAAAGTGTAATAAAAGATATTAAATATTACAAAACTAATTAATGCAAAACTAAATTTATATAAAAAAAATCATGCAAAAAAAAAAAAAAAAGGAAAATAGAATATTCAATTAAAATAAGAAACAAAATTCATTAACAATATTCAATATAATAATAATTAAAGGTTTAACAAAAAACAAAATTATTAAACAAATTTAAGAATAAAACAAGTAAAGAAACAGTCAGTCGGTGCAACCGACTTAGAAATACCCTACACCTATTTGGTTCAAATTTAAGGACATATCCATAAGTCATTTTAACACCATAGAAGCTGTTATTAATTTGATCGTAAGACATAGCTAACCAAATTAACTGTATAATACTAAAAACATTTTCTAATTACCCTATCTATTAAAAAATACTACAAATTCTTACTAATTTATCTATTTAAAAATATTAAAAAACAAACAAACTTGAAATAAATGAAAATATATTTATTCCAATTCAATTACAAAATGAAAAAATTCTAATTATTAAATTTTGTGATAAAAAGATAATCAAAGCATAATATATTTAATAATCCAAATTTTTAAAAATTGCAATTATTTTAAATGGTTAGTTTATATACCTAATAGAAAAGCTTATAAACGCAAAATATGCAATAAATGTATTTCTAAAAGACAATTAAAAATTTACACCTTTTCATATAATTCATTTAAATATAAAAATAAATTTTACATAAATGCAGCAAGTACCTTTGAACATAGCTGAACAGCTACAATTAAGTCTAGATTTCGGAGACACATAGGACATAGGAAATATATTCTTTGGCTTCGAAATTAAACTCGACCACAACCAATTCCCATGGTACTTTCATTACTAGTAACCTACTGTTAAATTTCATCAAAATACCGGCATTATTTTTTGAGTTATGGTGTTTGTAAGATATATGTTTGTTAGTCCTTGAACTTTTCAAGGGTTCCAGGACCCGAAATTATGGTACGATTTCGCCCATATGCAGTCCCGTCATACTTTCAATACTAGTTAATCCTTGTACACAATTGGAACGCTCTATCTTAATTTTAAGTTACTAGTTTTATTAATTTCGATGATAAGCTTTTACACATTGGGGGGTCTAAGAGAGGTTCTGAACCACCACTCTAATTGATACCAAATTAGGGGGGCACGCAAGAAATAGTAAAGAACACCCTTGTGGCAAATTGGAAGCTTCTACATTTGTTTCAAGTTACTATCTTTATTAATTTCGAAAATATGCTTTAAGGGCCTAAGAACTGAGTGGCTGGTCCCCGATCCACTACTCCAATGGGGCCCAAATTTCAAAGACACTTACGAAATAGGAAGGGACACCCTGATACCAAATTTGGAGGTTCTATCTTCATTGGTTTCGGAATTATGCTCGTTTGGCCTAAATTCGATCAAAAAGTTCTAAGTTCCGAACCCATTGTCCAATCCTCACCGTACGTAATCACCGCCGTAGTTTCGCTGCCAATAACCTACAGCACAAATTTCATGAAGATAGCCTCATTAGTTGTTGAGTTATCGTGATTTTTTATATATATTCCTTAGCCCTGACATCGATTAAAAGGTCCGGAATCCGAACCGTTGGGCTGATTTCGCCCTTATATAGTCCGCGCTGTACTTATAGTACTAGTTAACCCTTGTACACAATTTGAACGGCCTATCCTAATTTTAAGTAACTATTTTTAGTAATTTCGATTATAAGCCTTTAAAACTTGGGAGGTCTGAGAGGGGTACAGAACCACCACTCCAATTGATCCCAAATTAGGGGAACACGCAAGAGATAGTAAAGAACACCCTTGTGGCAAATTGGAAGCTTCTACATTTTTTCAAGTTGTTATCTTTATTAATTTTAAAGATATGCTTTAAGGTCTTCGGAAATGTGTGGCTGGTCCCCGACCCACTACTCCAATGGGACCCAAATTCACAAGACACTTAGGAAATAGGAAGGGACACCCTGATACTAAATTTGGAGGTTCTATCTTCATTGGTTTCGGAATTATGCTCGTTTGGCCTAAATTCGATCAAAAAGTTCTAGGTTCCGAACCCATGGTCCAATCCCGAACTTACGCAATCCCCGAAGGTGTTTCATTACTAGTAACCTACAGCACAAATTTGATGAAGATAGCGTCATTAGTCGTTGAGTTATCGTGATTTTTTATATTTGTTCGTTAGCCCTGAAACCGATTAAAAGGTCCAGAATCCGAACCCATGGGCCGATTTCGCCCATATGCAATCCCAGCCGTACTTTCAGTCCTAGTAACCTACACTTAAAATTTCATCAAGATAGCTCCATTATTTTTTGAGTTATCGTGCCTACGGACGGACGGACGGACGGACGGACATGGCTATATCGACTAAGGCGGTCACGCTGATCACAAATATATATACTTTTCCATATCTAGCTCGCTTCCTTTAGGTGGTTACAAACACCATACCAAAGTTAATATACCCCTTTACCTATTCTATAGGTGTAGTAGGGTATAATGAATATGAAAAATAATAAAAAAAAAAATAAACAAAAATCAATAATAAACTAAAGATAATCCCAAAATTTTACCCATGCAAATATAAATCTTTCTTTAATGTTAATTTGGTTAGTTGAAGGTTAATACAGTGTTTATATTTATTGCATAAAGCCGTCATTCTGTTAAGAGGCTCGTATTTACCATAATTGGTACGGTGAAACTGAAGATAAAACATGTTATGTGTTCTTAATCTTGAAACTGGACAGAAAACTACCCTATCAAGTAATTCCTTAGAAATAGTGTTGCCTTTGAGTAATTCTGTTAAAAATATTATATCAGCAACCTCACGACGTTTTTCAAGAGTGTTATGATTTAATAAATTTAGCCGATGCTCATACGGAGGGAGATTGAACGGATCTTCCCAGGGCAGATGACGAAGAGCAAATCTAAGAAATTTCTTTTGGACAGATTCAATCCTATTAACATGGACTCTATAAAATGGATTCCATACCTGGCTGGCATACTCCAAATTGGGTCTTACCAAGCAAGTATAAAGAGAATTAAGAACATAGGGGTCTTCAAATTCTCTTGCCCAACGCTTGATAAAACCCAGCATAGAATTTGCTTTATTTAATATATAGGTATAATGAGGTTGAAATGAGAGTTTACTATCAAAAAATACTCCCAAATCTTTAATTGAAGCAACAGATAGAATAGTTTGATTATTAAAAGAATAAGTACATGATAATTGATTTAAACGACGCGTAAAAGAAATAAAAGCACATTTAGTAATGTTAAGAAGAAGGTTATTATTAACACACCAGTTATGAAAACGGTTTAAATCATCTTGTAAAGCTAACGGATCATCTAATGATTTAATTGTTTTAAAAATTTTCATATCATCGGCATATATTTTAATGTGACTATTGTAAATTAATAAAGTAACATCATTTATCGAAATAATGAACAATAAAGGGCCAAGATGACTACCCTGAGGAACCCCAGTGAGAGCCAAAAATGGGGTCGAAATTATAGATCTAAATAGAATTGAATAACTTCGATCTGAAAGATATGAGGAAATCCAATTTATAAAGTATGAGGGAAAACCTAATTTTCTTAACTTAAAAATGATAATATTATGGGGAAGAAGATCGAATGCTTTACTGAAGTCAGTGTAAATTACATCAGTTTGAAAGCCATCCTCCATATTTTTAAGAAAAATTGATGTAGCCTCAACAAGGTTAGTAACGGTAGACTTATTTTTCACAAAGCCATGTTGATATGGTGATAAGAAGGTGACGCAGTGATCATAAATAAAATCAAAAACAATTAATTCAAAAAGTTTTGGAATCGAGGATAATTTTGCTATCGGTCGATAATTAGTAATGTCATTTTTATGATCTTTCTTATGAATAGGTCTAATAAAAGCACTTTTCCAAATAGATGGAAAAACCCCAGTAGCTAAAGAGCAATTAAATATGGTGGACAGTGGGCCAGCCAAAGAGGCAGCGCATTTTTTTAAAAATAAGTTAGGGATACCATCACTTCCAGGACTTGGATTATCATCAATTTTATTTATGTAATTCAATACCATGTTAGAATCTATATTAATATTTGTAAGTGTAGTTTTCGGAAAATTTTCAAGATGAGAGAAATTTGCTTCATTTACAGAAAAGGTTGAAGTAGAGTAACTAGAAGAAAAGAATTCACGAAAAAATTCGCAGATGATTTTGGAGTCATTACAGAATTTTTATAATTGAAAAAGGTTGGGTATTGATCACTTTTTCTTTTAGAGTTTACAAATTTCCAAAATTGTTTTGGATTGGCTTTGATATTCGATGACATATTGCGAACATAATTTGAATAAAGATTATCAGCCAAAAATTTAAATTCATTAAACAGAGTAAGAAAATAGTTATAGTCAGAATTCAAGTTACTTTTGACAAATTTACGCCAGGCTTTATTTTTTTTATTTTTTAATGTTTTGAGATTTTTATTAAACCAGGGTGGACTGGATGCATTCGTAGTATCAACTACAAGAGGAACAAATTGAGAAATAGAAGACCGAATAATTCCATAGAAGTTATTAACAGAATCATTTAAATTAGAAGAAGGAATAAATGAAAAATTATAAGAGGTCAAAAAATTATTAATATCATCGAAATTGACTTTTACAAAATTAAAACGATGTGATAAAGAAGATTCAACTTTCGCAGGGGGAAAAGAGGAAAAGGAAAAACAAATAGGGGGGTGGTAAGGATCGATTCTGACTAATTCAATTGGGCAATCAAGAATAACCAAATCGTTCCAGTTCGTAGTGAAAATAAGATCCAATTGATTACCTCTATAATTGAATATCGAAGATACTTGTTGAAAGTTGAAGGAGTTTAAAGAATCAATTACTAAGCACTCAATATTATTAATCAGTTCTTTTGGTACGAAGTAAGGTTCTTCATCATGAGCAATCCAACTGATATTAGGTAAATTAAAATCACCACATAGGATGATATCATCATTTGCGTTGATTTTGCTAATATATGACTCAATTACTGATAAATAATTAGAATAAAGTTCAAAGTTAGAAGCTGGTGGAATATAACAGTTAATGATGAATAAATTATTGGATAGCAGTTCAACTTTAATAGCCATAATTTCAGTATTTTCAATTGATTCATTTTGAGAGCAAGTCAATTCTGAGGAACAAAATGAATTTTTTATTGCGATTAATACTCCTCCACCTTTCGAAGTATTATCCAGAGTACCATATCTATCCTTTCTAAAAACATTAAAAGATGAAGAAAAAAGTTCTAAATTGTTAATTGAAGAAGTAAGCCAAGTTTCAGTTAAAATAAAAATATCAAAGTTTAAAATGGTAGAATTAGAGAGAACCGTTTTCGTTTTGGTACATAGACCTCTTACGTTTTGGTAATAGATGGATAATTTAGGTAAAGTGTTGCAAGGATCAACAAAGGTAAGAGGAGATAAATTAATATTACCTAGATTTTCTCTCACTTGGGAGCGGACGAAAGTACTTATCATGATTTTCCCTTACCCTTTGAAGATAATTAATTCTGTTAGACGAAATATGAGAAGCATATGACTTAAGATCATTCAAGGCATTTACCGCAGAAATTCCAAATGTGTCATGATATCTAATAAAAATATCACGCAACTCATTAACATCAGTTGGCAATCCTTCTTGTTGAATAGCAATTTTCAGTGATGTATTAGTTTTTCCACCTATACAAACATCATTAGACTTATTATGAAGATAGGCTAGATAAAGTCTAACATTTTCAAAAATTCTGCTATCCCTAAGTCTGGGTAAAACATACCTGCTATTATTATTATCTTCTAAAGATTTAAGTGTGACCTTAACAACAGGTGGCAAAAGAGGGTCTAGCACTGGTGGTAGTGTAGGTATAGAATTAGAAACATTTGAAGAATTTGAAGCTTTCAATACTTGAGATTTTTTTGGTAGTGAAGATTTTACATGAGGATTTAAGGTTTCACCTTGAACAAAGTTATGGTACTTAGTCAAAGTGGAAGAAAGAGATTTTTTTAATTTAGAAATTTTAGTTTTAAGAAAAGAATCACTAACATGTTTATTTAAGGAGGATTTCGGATCATTTGAAAGTGAAGATTTAGATTTAAATTTAATTTGTTTTTTATTGTTAAGAGGTATATGATTAATATTATTTAAAGAGTTATTAGTATTATTGCTAGAGTTTAATCGATTAATTTTATCATAACAAGTAGAAGCTGTTATTGGAAGTTCAAGAAGGCTCTTAATGTTATTTACTTTTGAGTTTGTGTTAGCAGTAAAGTTAAGTGTATAAGTATCACTAGAAGGAACTTTAGGTACATCGAAAAGATTAATTAAATCATTACCTGAATTGTTTGCTTTAACCGTATTAGAATTATTAATATCTGTAGAAGTATCAGTTATTAGTGGGTTAATTGAATTTTCAAAATTATTATTAGTATTATTAGCGTTAGTAGAATGTATGTTAGGTTTAATTGTATCTATTTTAGTTTTAGAAAAATTTGAATTTGTATCTATCAGATTTAACGAAAATTTGGGATTACCTTTAGTCCTTAGCTGCTGTGGCGTAAGAGGTCGCTTAGGTTTATCAGGTTGCTCTGGTTTAACAGGTCTATTTGACGTAAAAATAACAGCATCCGAAGTCCAGTTGGTAGTATGTGCTCCAATTTTGTCCCAAATATAACCATTATTGGGATCCAGTAACAACTGCATTGTACCATATGGGCCAGTTAATTTAAAACAGCGAAATTTAATGTTTTTTCTTTTAATACGATTTGGAGTAACATTAAGACAGGAAACTGAATTGACGCGAAACTCATCTTTTATAAATCGAAGCATTTTAATACAATCGAAGGAACGTGGAACTCCGTTAATACAAATAGATGAATTTTTTAACTTCTCAATATTAGCTGAAGGGAGGTTAAAATTGTGTAGTTTCGATATTCTACGATCCCATTCATCTTCAGTCCATATAGTCCCAAATTTATGTACTATTATTGGATCCGTTTGAATACCAATATCACAAGTTTCCAGAGTATTTTGAGTACCAAATTCGCATGTTGTAAGTGTACTCTGGACTCCTTTATTAAAAGTTTCAACCCTTTTGGAGTTAGAATCTTGAAGGTTTGTGAGCAGCTCCAATAAAAATAAATTTGTAGAGATATGTTGTTGTTCTAGTTTTTCAATAAGAGAATTATGTTGAGAAGCTAACAGTTTGTTAAATGCAGATACATCAACATGTTGGCGACTAGAACCAGCTCCGATGATATCTCTAATGTTATTTTCTAAGTTGGCAAAATGTTTAGGCAGATGTGCGAGAACTTCTGTTTTGATTTTTTCAACAGCATTGTCATTAATATTTTGGCCTGAGACACGGCTGCATAGTCCATCAAACGACTTCGCCATGTCTTGAAAAGCGTTTGTATTACTCACGATGGTGTTGTTAGTTTTATTACATAGTGATGTTTTTTCATTTGCAAGATCAGATATTGTTTTATGAATATTGTCAAACATACCACGCAACAAACCTTCATGGTTTTGACAATCCTCACAAATGAAAAATGAGTCAAGAGATGGATGGTACCAATCTCTGCTAAAACCCATACAAACTCCATGTAACTTTCTTTTACAAAAGGCTTTGCAAATAACAAATTTACTTTTCTTGTCAAAATCGAAGCAATTTGCCAAATCGCATTTGTAACTCATTTTAAATATGAAGAGTAAAAAATTATACAAAAAAAAAGAAAAAAAAAAACGAAGGTTAACTGAGTTTATTCACTTTAATAATTTAATTTATAAAAGTTTAAAGTTTTAAGTTTTTTTTTTATATTTTATTTTTTTTTATTTTTAATTTAAATTTAAATTACTTAATCAAAGTGATCAAATTACGATTAAGCACAAGCCAAAAAAAAAAAAATAATTAAAAGTACACAAAAGTTTTTTTATTATTTTTTATTATATTATTAAATTGTTCATTAAAAAAAAGCAAAATAAAATTATGAGTGATCAAATTACATATGAAAACAATTGCACCACATTAAAATTTTATTTTTGTTAATTAATTAGAAAAAAAAAGACACTATTGTTTTCTTTTTATTTAAATAATTAATATAAACCGTAATTTCGCGAAAAGCGTGTGATTCAATTGAGTAGTTTGACAATACTGAATAGGTATACAAATTAACCATTTAAAATAATTGCAATTTTTAAAAATTTGGATTATTAAATAACTAGAATTTTTTCATTTTGTAATTGAATTGGAATAAATATATTTTCATTTATAACAAGTTTTTTAATATTTTTAAATAAATAAATTAGTAAGAATTTGTAATATTTTTTAAGAGATAGTGTAATTAGAAAATGTTTTTAGTATTATAAAGTTAATTTGGTTAGCTGTGTCTTACGATCAAATTAAGAACAGCTTTTATGGTGTTAAAATGACTTATGGATATGTCCTTAAATTTGAACCAAATAGGTGTAGGGTATTTCTAAGTCCGTTGGACCGACTGACTGTTTCTTTACTTTTTTTATTTTCATTTACATTTATATTTAATTTGTTACCTTCCTCTTCTATTTTCCTTTATTGCTAGTATCCGATTTTTTGTTTTCTTATGCTTAATTTATTTATACAATAAACATGAAATACTAAAAGTTTTATGATTAATATCCAACCCCAAACTGAATTTTTCGTTCGATTTTAAGCAATTAATGCATTTATTAATTTCCTCTTTTTGGCATTCACTTGTTTCAAGCATGTTTATTTATTCGTGCATTCCGCAGCCCTATGGTTAAATCCTTTATATTACCTTTACATCTAGAGACTTTTATGGCATCAAAGACCTTGTACCTTTCCCATCTAATACATAATTTTTCGTTATTATTTTTGGGAATGATTCCTTATCCACTTTTTTAATTGCATTAAACATTTCTTTGTTATATTTTTTCACTGGATATATATTTAATACTTTAAGTTCACTCATGTGTAGAAAAGAAATTTGTTTTTTAAGTTTTTCCACAATATCATTTTTACTAAATTTTTTATTCATGTGCACAATTTCTATATTAGGTTTAATGATCACAGGTATATTGATATCAGAATTCTCTTTCATTTTTTCTTCAAATTCCTTTTTGATGTTTTCACGTTTTCACCGTTTCTATTAAAATCATCCCATTACTTCTGTTTTCAATATTCTTTATTTTCAAATTTTTTGGATCCACCTTTGTATTTAAATCACTTTTTGTTTTTTCAGTTTTCAGCTTATTCTTCGGTTTTATTATTAAAGGTAACTCTTTCTTCATTTTTAAATTTACATTTGCTTTAGTATTTTTAATTACATCAGCAAATGACACTATTTGACTGTTTTTTTGCAGACCTCATTATTTTTTTTAGTTGCACTAACAAATGATTCATTCACTTTTTCTGTTTCAATTTTGGCTGGCTTTAATTTTTTCCAATCTCTTCATGTAATTAGTTTCCATAGCCTTAAATAATTCAACGACTTCATTTTAATTTTTTTTTATTGCACGTTCAAATTCTTCTTTATATTCCTTAAGGTACTCATTATTTTTTGAAACTGCACTGCAACTGCACTGTAAAAATTAACATTTTGAATATATTGAATACAGTCTTCACATATAAACTTAATATTCCTGTTGGTGAAGACTGTTGGCGTAGACTGATCCATTCCTGAACATTTTAACGCCTCATGATAGAATTTTTTGCACACACCTGCACATTCTACACCCGTTTCTCCTTTAATTTTTAGTTTGCACTTTTGACACGAACCCATTTCGCGTAATTAATATATATAAAATTTTTTTTTTTTTTGCATAATTGCTGATTTGCTTTTTTTTATACCCTACACCTATAGAATAGGTAAAGGGGTATATTAACTTTGGTATGGTGTTTATAACCACCTAAAGGAAGCGAGCTAGATATGGAAAAGTATATATATTTGTGATCAGCGTGACCGCCTGAGTCGATATAGCCATGTCCGTCCGTCCGTCCGTCCGTAGGCACGATAACTCAAAAAATAATGGAGCTATCTTGATGAAATTTTAACTGTAGGTTACTAGGACTGAAAGTACGGCGGGGATTGCATATGGGCGAAATCGGCCCATGGGTTCGGATTCTGGACCTTTTAATCGGTTTCAGGGCTAACGAACATATATAAAAAATCACGATAACTCAACAACTAATGACGCTATCTTCATCAAATTTGTGCTGTAGGTTACTAGTAATGAAACTACTTCGGGAATTGCGTAAGGTCGGGATTGGACCATGGGTTCGGAACCTAGAACTTTTTGATCGAATTTATGCCAAACGAGCATAATTCCGAAACCAATGAAGATAGAACCTCCAAATTTAGTATCAGGGTGTCCCTTCCTATTTCCTAAGTGTCTTGTGAATTTGGGTCCCATTGGAGTAGTGGGTCGGGGACCAGCCACACATTTCCGAAGACCTTAAAGCCTATCTTTAAAATTTATAAAAATAACAACTTGAAAAAATGTAGAAGCTTCCAATTTGCCACAAGGGTGTTCTTTACTACCTCTTGCGTGTTCCCCTAATTTGGGATCAAGTGGAGTGGTGGTTCTGTACCCCTCTCAGACCTCCCAAGTTTTAAAGGCTTATAATCGAAATTACTAAAAATAGTTACTTAAAATTAGGATAGACCGTTCAAATTGTGTACAAGGGTTAACTAGAACTATAAGTACAGCGCGGACTATATAAGGGCGAAATCAGCCCAACGGTTCGGATTCCGGACCTTTTAATCGATGTCAGGGCTAACGAACATATATAAAAAATCACGATAGCTCAACAACTAATGAGGCTATCTTCATGAAATTTGTGCTGTAGGTTATTGGTAATGAAACTACGGCGGTGATTACGTACCGTGAGGATTGGACAATGGGTTCGGAACTGAGAACGTTTTGATCGAATTTAGGCCAAACTAGCGTAATTCCGAAACCAATGAAGATATAACCTACAAATTTGGTATCAGGGTGTCCCTTCCTATTGCGTAAGTGTCTTTGAAATTTGGGCCCCATTGGACTAGTGGGTCGGGGACCAGCCACTCAGTTCCGAGGACCTTAAAGCATATTTTCGAAATTAATAAAAATAGTAACTTGAAACAAATGTAGAAGCTACAAATTTGGCGAAGAGTATTCTTTACTATTTCTTTCGTGCCCCCTAATTTGGGATCATTTGGACTGGTGGTTCAGGAGCTGTCTTAGACCCCCCAAATGTGTAAAAGCTTATCATCGAAATTAATAAAACTAGTAACTTAAAATTAAGATAGAACGTTCCAATTGTATACAAGGGTTAACTAGTATTGAAAGTATGACGGGACTTCATATGGGCGAAATCGTACCATGGTTTCGGGTTCTGGAACCCTTGACAAGTTCAAGGACTAAAAAACATATATCTTAAAAACACCATAACTCAAAAAATAATGCCGGTATTTTGATGAAATTTAAACTCTAGGTTACTAGTAATGAAAGTACCATGGGAATTGGTTCTGGTCGAGTTTAATTTCAAAGCCAAAGAATATATTTCCTATGTCTTATGTGTCTCCGAAATCTAGACTTAATTGTAGTGGTTCAGCTATGTTCAAAGGTACTTGCTGCATTTATGTAAAATTTATTTGAATATTTAAATGAATTATATGAAAAGGTCTAAATTTGTAATTGTATTTTAGAAATACATTTATTGCATATTTTGCGTTTATAAGCTTTTCTATTAGGTATATAAACTAACCATTTAAAATAATTGCAATTTTGAAAAATTTGGATTATTAAATATATTATGCTTTGATTATCTTCTTATCACAAAATTTAATAATTAGAATTTTTTCATTTTGTAATTGAATTGGAGTAAATATATTTTCATTTATTTCAAGTTTGTTAGTTTTTTAATATTTTTAAATAGATAAATTAGTAAGAATTTGTAATATTTTTTAATAGATAGTGTAATTAGAAAATGTTTTTAGTATTATAAAGTTAATTTGGTTAGCTATGTCTTACGATCAAATTAATAACAGCTTTTATGGTGTTAAAATGACTTATGGATATGTCCTTAAATTTGAACCAAATAGGTGTAGGGTATTTCTAAGTCGGTTGCATCGACTGACTGTTTCTTTACTTGTTTTTATCTTTTATTAATTACCTTCACTCATTAATCACCTTCATTCATTAATCGTTATCGAATGTAGACGTGCTAAAAATTAACGGAAAAACTGAAATTAATAATTTTTATTTTTTTTATTAAACTTAAATTGCGTAATTTTTTTTTATTACCGCTTGAAATTGAAATTTGATCACTTCATTATTTAAAGTGATCGAGCAATTGTTCTTGCAACCATAAGCTTGTGATAGCACTGGATTGTACTAAATGTAAGCTGAAAATTAGAGGTGAAACAGGTGTAAGGTGTGCTGGGGTATGTAACAAGATATACCACAGTCAAATTAAATGCTAGGGACTAGATCAGTCTTCAATTGGGGTACTAAATGTGAATCCCAATATCAATTTTATATGTGATGAATGTGTTTTATACATCCAAAATGTTGATATGGTGGTTCAAAACATAGATTGCTCAGTCAGAAAAAATAGTGATTATTTAAAAGAATATAAGGCTGAATTTGAATGTGCTTTGAAGAAAAATGAACAAGAGGTTATTCAATTACTAAAAGCCATCGAAGGAAGATACTTAGAGAGATTAGAGCAAATAAAAAAGAACAAAAAAGCGAAATTGAAAAAATGTCTCAACTTACGGAAACTTTCAAATTGGAGAGTGCAAATAAGAATGCCAATCTTAAAAATACAATATCTAAGAACAATGAACTGTGTAGTGAATTAAAAATTTTTAACAATGAAAATAAAAAAAATATAAATATAGGTCAAAATATTTCATTTGCTGATATTTTAAAAAGTGCTAGTGTAAACAAAAAAAATTTGCCACCAATAAAAACAGGTGTACCACTGATTATTAAACCGAAACAAAAACAGAAATGCCAATTAACTAAAATGGATTTAAGTAAACAAGTGGATCCAATAAATCTCAAGATAAAAAATGTTGTAAATAGGAAAAATGGAATGGTGCTTATTGAAACTGAAACAAAAGAAGAACGGGATAAAATAATAAATAAACTTGAAAATAAGATGGAAGATTATGAAATTAAGGTGCCAGCTGAAATAAAAACAAAAATTGAAGTTGTACATATGGGTGTTAAATATACTGAAAAAGACTAAATTAACAAACTTAAGGCACAGAACGCTAATTTAGAGCACAGTTCTATGAAAGTGGTGAAAATATATCAAGCAAAAAATTTTACAAATGCTAAATATAATGCTATAATAGAAATTGATAAAGAATCTTTCCGAAAAGCGATTGAAAATGAAAAGGTATCAATAGGATGGGAGCGTTGTAAAGTTTTCGATGCTTTGAGAGTTCTACGATGCTACAAATGCAAGGGGTTTAATCACAAAGCTGTAAATTGTACCAAAGAGAAAACATGTAGCAAATGCCATCAAAATCACAAAAGTAAAGATTGTAATAAAGAAGAAGTTAACAAATGTATTAATTGTTTAAAAGTTAATGAAACACTTAAGCTTGGTTTAAACGTTGATCACAAAACTTTCAGTGTAACGTGTCCAGTTTACCAGAGAAATTTAAGTAATCTAAAACAAAAAATTGGATATTAGCAATCAATGATAGTTGAGAAAGAAAACAAAATCTCAATTGCTTTGGATATTAGTAGTGAACATACTAATACTAATGATAATAATATTAATGTCAATACTAATAATAATAATAATAATAATACTAATAATAATTATAATAATAATTATAATAATGATAATAATAATAATATTTACAAGAAAACTAGTGTTCATGTTTTCAATAAGAATAATAATAGTTATAATAAAACTAGAATTACGATTAAAAATAAAAGCTCTAAGACAAATCATGTGAAAAGACATTTTAGCATACTCACTTATGTTCAAAAATTTTTGGTCAAGAAAAAATAAAATTCTAATGACTGATAAAGACAATAAAAACAAAATCATTCATAATAAATGTGCCAATAAGAATAATAATGTTGAAAATATTAGTGATGAAATCATTAGTAGTAAAAATGTATCTTGTAATAATAGCAATAATAGTATTATTGATGATAATAAAAATAATAATACTACTATTAATAATAATAATAATAACAATAATAATATTAGTATAATTTCCGATAATAAATCTGATAAATTAAACAAAGAAATTGATATCAAAGCTGTAAAAACAAAGAAAGTTAAAGAAGTGACAACAGATAAATATGTTAACTGGATTAAGGGAGAAACTCTAAATGATAGCTGTACCGATGTTGAAAAATCTAAAGGTAAAAGTTTTATAGATCCTTTAGCACCACCGATAGTCAGATTAACAAGAAATGCCATTGAATCTGGTGATAATATTTATGCCACTTCTAGATTTAGAGATCATAGAATATATAATAATGTAAGATTGTTCTTATCTTATTTTTATGATCATGATGACATTTGTTATGAGGGACTAGTTATGAGACTAGTCTGAAAGTCCTTATACATCAAGAAGGATTACCAAACAACTACCAAGAACTCTCTAAACTATATTACAATTATCATGAATCTACAGGATTATCTAGAAAAGAAGTACTACAAGATCCAACTATTTTCAGGAGACATATAGATGATAAATATAGAGAACATCTGCAGAAAATAAGAGAATCTTGGCAAAACTATATGATAGGAATACCATGATGTTGGATAAGCTATTTAATATCAAAATTGTGCACTTTAATTCTAGAAGTCTAAGAAAAAATCTAATTGAAGTAGAAGCTTTTATAAAAAATAAAACAGGGGTTGACATTATCATGGTTGGTGAAACATGGTTATATTCTGTTGAGGAAAAATACTTCAATATTCCTAGGTATGCAGCATCATTTATCTCAAATAACTTGAGCAGGGGAGGTTGGGCTACCATATATGTAAAACAAAGTATTAGCTATAAAATTCTGGAAACATCGAATTCATTCAATACTATAGTAATTTGCTTAGAAGATACTAAGCCTGTTATTAACATTGCGGTATGCTACAAAAGCCCGAATGAGAACAATGATGCATTTATAGAGTACTTAGACCAATTGTTTGATAAGTATAAAAATATAATATTAATTGGTGATACAAACATTGATCTACTCTCTGAAATGGATGTAAGCAGACGGTATCAAGATATGCATAGATGTCAATTCAGTTCATATAAAAAATAATATTGATTTTGATAATGCTACTAGAGTAACGGCAAATTCAGCGACACTTATTGATCATGTACTTTCGGATCTTAAAACGAATCGATTTGGGTTTGATATCACAATGCATGATATCCCAAACTTAGATCATAAAGCTATTTGTGTAGAAATTAAAACAGTTCTTAGAAAACTTGAAGCTATGGAGAATAAACAAATAAATATTACAAATTATGCAAAATACTCACATCTAATGGAGCTCATTTTAACAAAAAATTACAAACAGCAGGTTCAAATACTAGAAAGATATGGACAGTTTTGAACTCTCACGTAGCAAACCAAAAATCAGATGATAAGAAAATAATTAAGGAAATTAGACATAATGATAAACTTTTAAATAGCAGTAATGACTTAGCTAACAGTTTTAATGATCACTTTAGTAATATTGGGAAAAAATTAGCTGATAACATTCAAGTTAGGGATGAAAATACGATAAGAAATATAATAAATGAAAACTCTATTTTTCTAATTCCTACAAATCATAATGAAGTTTATTCTGTTATTATGAATTTGAAAGATAATGCACCTGGCTCGGATAACATAGCAGCAAAGGATTTAAAAACTATAGCTAATATTAT
Organism: Dolichopus griseipennis; assembly: GCA_963082915.1. Taxonomy (NCBI): domain Eukaryota; kingdom Metazoa; phylum Arthropoda; class Insecta; order Diptera; family Dolichopodidae; genus Dolichopus; species Dolichopus griseipennis. The sequence continues at coordinate 116,348,045 of OY720443.1, forward strand.
ATCGCCAATAATCAGTAATCTTGTTAATAATTGCTTTCGCTCAGGTGTCTATCCACAAACATTAAAATCCGCATCTGTGATACCTATTTACAAAAACGGTTCTCCTTTGGATACTTCTAACTATAGACCTATTACACTTACTAGTTGTTTGAGTAAGATTTTTGAAAAAATAATCAATAAAAGAATTTGTGAATTTATCAAAAGTTCCGGTGGATTCGATATTAATCAATTTGGTTTCCAGAAATCTCATAGCACAGATGTAGCAATAAATGATTCTATCAGATCTATTATTGGCAATCTGGATAAAGGAAATTATGTCTGCTCAATTTTTGTTGATTTAAGAAAAGCTTTTGATACTGTGGATCATGAAATTCTATTGGATAGAGTATATGAAATTGAATCTAAAATCATATCTTGAAAACAGGTTTATTGTGACCAAAGTCAATGGTGTGTATAGTGGTAAAAGTGCATTAACTTTGGGGGTCCCGCAAGGATCTGTACTTGGACCAACACTATATCTACTATATGTACATAATATGCAATATGCTAACTTAAAAGCGGACTATAAAATATTCGCTGATGATACTTTACTTATATATACAGGAAAAAATGCTGAGTCTTTGGAAAGACTTGTAAATAAGGATCTAGATAGATAGAGGAAATGGGTAAATGGAAATAAACTAACAGTGAATGTGGAAAAAACAAAGTATATGATATTTAGAATGGGCAATAAATCTGATATTAATCTAAAAATTTGTATTGGGAACAAAGAAATCAAAAGAGAACAATGTTATAAATATCTTGGCATTACCATAGATTCTAAACTATCATGGTACGATCATGTTAATTGCATTTTGAAAAAAATTATGCCATTACTAGGTGCTATTAAGAGATGTGGGTTGAAATTATAGGATAAATCAGCTAGACTGTTGTTTCACGCACACATCATGTCCCATATCCGATACAATGTGGCGACATGGTCGTGTTGTACTGCCACACTAAGAAAGAAAGTGAGCACAGCGACTAATAAAGCCATCAATATACTCTATGGGTTAAATTGGCGCACACCTACTGAAGAACTATATAGTAGAACAGGTTTTCTTAAGCTAAATGAATTAATAATATTGGAAAAGGCTAAAATAATTCACAAATTGAAAAGGGCATAACTAAAAGCAAAACCTTATTAAAAAAGAGAAGGAATATACACAACTATAATACAAGAAATATGGATAAATTGTGTCACGAAAAAGCTAGAACTGAATTGGCTAATAGCAGTAATTTTTGCTCCTCAATCAGAATCTATAACAGTCTTCCTCAGGATTTAAAAAAATGCAGTGATATGGGTAGATTCACAACTAAATTAAAGTTTTTGATAAAAAATGATTCAATTTTATTAGGAAGGTTATTAGAACTATAACAAAAAATTAATAAAATGGAAATGTTAATAAAATATAAAAATGTTACTACTATTGTTAATGATTTATTTGGCTTATAAAAAATTAAATGTATATGTATGTATGTGTATATGAATATATGTGTATATGTATATATATGTATATATATGTATAGGTGTATATATATGTATGAATATATAGCTATTTTTGTATTTATATTGTATAATTGTTTATATAAGCTTTATAACTGCTAAGACTTTTTATACCAATTTTAAGTTATTGTCTAAGTCTAGTATTTATAAATAATAATTGTAACTTATATTTCTTTTTATTAAATAAAAATAAAAAATAAAAATAAATTAAAATAATTATATTCGATAAAGAAAAAAGTAAACACATCCGCACCGTCATGTAGTAAACGAATTACCAATATAAGCACTATGGCTTGAACAGTCTGGTATGCGAGTACATTCTTTCACCAATTGTGTTAGTTGATGAAGAGAGCTGAAAAGTTCTACATATGTTTCTGCCGATGTGTGAGGAGAGTATAGAAGCCAATTTTTATTGTTAACATTGAAATCGCCGGCTACAACGATTTCAGTTTCGGGGTTGTCCTGTAGGATGCTAGTTATACAATCCGATAAAATACCAAATTCTACAATTGTGTTCTTCGAAATATTTGGACTTCTGTACAAAAAACAAAAATGCGTTGGTGTTTGGTCCAAACATATTTAAACTCTGGATTTGCGCCTATGTTATATTTATCCAGAATTTGGTAGGGCGTATCGTTTCGAATATAAAGATCAATAACTCTATGTGGACTAAAGAACCTGAGTTTCGTTCAATGCCAACACGGTTGAATTTTTTAAAGTAAGGTGAATATACTCCGAAATGATTAAACTCTAGCCCTCTAATATTTGCAAAATTTATGCTGATTTGACACTGCATAATTCAGATTTAGCTTTCAAGAAGAATATTAACTATACGAAAATATTGAGTGGAATTTTTTAATTCAGTCAAAACTATCAAGTTAATGGGATTGGTTACAGTGACGCAGCTGCGGCTAGTTATCCCACACTGTAGTATATACTAGAAAGCTTTCAAACCAAATACATTCATTACAAAATTATTATAGAATAAAATAAATGAAATACAAAATTATTGTAGAATAGAATAAATATGTATTTGATTTATTACGTGTACACGAAAATAGAATATTTATAGTATTTGTATTTATATACCGAGTACACCAAATAAAATAAAAAAAATTGTAATATGTAGTACGTATAACCAATATGTAGCTTTGTTTGTTTTGTCACTGCTTTTTTTGTTTTTTTATCTTCTTTTTGTTATCTTTTTTTCTTTTTTATTATATTTAGAGTACTCGGTACTCTAAATATCCCGCAGCTGCGTCACTGTAACCAATCCCATTTTGACTGAAATTATAAAGATTTAGAAGAATTCAAATTTGATTTTCAAGACAGCAAAGTATTTATGAAAAAAAAGCTTTTCAATCTCTTATTTGAAATAAAACGAATAGAATAAATATAGTAAAGTTGTAGTTTGAGAATACACCATATTTAGAGCTTTTAGAACGAATGTATAGAATTAGAATACAGTATTTGAATACATTCGATAATCTTAATAAAGGAATATATTTGTGCAGATCTCTAGTATATACACCTTCCAGCATGAGATAGTGCCGAAAGTAAAATCACTGCAGCAAAAAATAACACCTATTTACTTGGCTTCGTACATAAAGTCGAAAAAAAGCTAGATTGTCGAAAAAAGAAAAAAAAAATTAGTTAATATAAAATTTACATTTATTAATACTTTATATAAAATATTTTAAAAAGTTTGAGAAGAACTATATTTTAAATTTATCGTTTGATATTCGCTGAAAAATAAAATTTGATATTCACTGGAACTATTTACATTAATTTTTAAATATGTATCAATTTATGTATATATAAGAAATTGAAATGGAACTAAATGAATAGCTGACTGAATAGGAGCGAAAGGGATAGCTATACTGTTTGATTGATTAGCGTGTTTATTATTTATTTTGAAATTTACATAAAAGTTTTTATATTTTGAAAAATTCTAATATTTTTATTAAAAGCAAAAAAAAAACGAGGAAGAGTGTAGTAGAGTAGACTGTGTCAACTCTGGGATACCCGTATGACTATAACATATACATTATATCACCCGGTTAATTACTTTTTGCAAAATTTCAAAACATACAGCTTTATTAAGTGTAGTAGAATACTCATATAAAAGAAGGAGTTGTATGGCAGCTACTCGAACCCTCTGCAGTAGACCAACCAAATTTTGCAGTAACTTTGGCCATTACACTAAACTATTTTTGGCAAAATTTCAGACGCCCAGCTTCGTTAGGTGTAGTGTAATGCTCATATAGAAGAATGAGTTGTATGGCAGCTACTAGAACCCTTTATATCATAATAAAGCTACTAGAACCCTTTATATAATTTAAATTTACGCATATTAATTGCACTCACTGTATTGCTTTTGATAAATCACATTTTGTTGTCTCTCACATTAAAATAAATTTGTTTATTTTGTACTGTAATTATCTCAATGATTTACATTATATAATTGCATCGCTCACTATTTAATACACATGTATGCATGTATTTCAATTACATCTCATTAATTGTTATTCAGCAATACATCATATTATTGTTTTGATGTTTGTGGTATGTTGCAAGTATATGTAACATGTCAGAACGTACTTTTTTGAGTACATCGCATTTTTTTATCGGTTTGATCTTTCTTCTGCTTTTGGACGTCTTAAGAATGAGATGTAAATGAATTAACACAAATTTATATTTTGAACAAATTGTATATCAAAACTAATAAAATTAAAGTTAGAACTTAAAACTAATAAAATCAAATTATTTGAAAGTAAATCAAAAAATTGTTTGTATTATCTTATATCTACAATTGTTAATTGAACTAAAGTTAACAATTTTATGGTCCTTCGAGCCGGATCTATGGATGCCTATGAATATATATGGCAATAATTTTACAAATTTTAACCTATGGATACCTATGGATATATATATATATGAATTTCAGCTGAAGGCATTCCTACATTGAAATTAAATTTATGACAATTACGTATACGTGTTGATTTGAAGCACACAACAAAAACACAAATATCTACATTGTTTGCTACTTATTCATTTAATCATCTTACATTTAGCCTAAATTAACATTAGCACATTTTTGTAATTCCAAATGGAATATTCAATTTTTAAGAATCAACGTGGTCGTTTTAAGGGTACACTTACCCATATGTCGAACTTCTGCGACAGCATCAATGCAACTTCAACCCTGCAAGCTATACAAATTCGCCTGGACAAGGCCGCAGAGTGCTGGGACGGTTTTATGTCTGTCCAAGATCAGATTTGTCAATTCTCAGGTGAACCAGATTATACTGATGCGGAAGAAGAAACCGAATCTTTCGAAACAAAATATTTTTTCATGAAGGAAAAACATCTCAAAGCAGTTGAGGATCGCCACACCTCTTCTCATGATCAACAAGAAGCTGTTGACCGGTTGGCAGATCAGCAAGCTAGTTTCCTGGAAAGGCTTTTAAGTACTTATGTTCAGGGAAAACAAGATTTGCCGAGTGAAACGAGATTGCCCAAAATTAATATTCCAATATTTTCCGGCAATTACGCTGAATGGGTGTCCTTTAGAGACTTATTCACATCAACAATTCACAAACAGAAAAACTTGACAAACACTCAAAAATTTCACTATTTGAAAGGTTTCTTGAAAGATGATGCAGCTGCACTTTTACGACATATTCCCATATCTGAGGAGAATTACACACAAGCGTGGGATCGCTTGGATAAACGATACAACAAAAGAGGCCAAATCACTAAAGTATTTATAAAAACATTCCTTGCCCTACCATCCATCTCTAATGTAAACGCTATCAACCTAAGACGCATAGTAGGTGACGCAGATGAAGTAATCAGAGGACTCAAAGCACTATGCAACTGTGCAGAGGGCCGAGATCCTTTGTTAAATCACCTACTTTTGCATAAGTTAGACCCCGTCACTTGACAAGATTGGGCTGAGGAAACAACAGAAAATGACTTTCCAACATTCGATCAATTACTTGAATTTCTCGAGAGGCGTTGTCAAGCACTTGAAGACAGTCAAGGCTCTGCCAAGAGTCATAACGCAAGTTCTATAAAACCAATTAGATGTAATCACATACTAAAAAATACGTCACCGACGATTCAAAGTGCAAAATGTAATTCTACTCATTACTTGTTTCATTGTCCACATTTTCACTCATTAGATATTAGTTCACGTCGAAAATTCGTCAACGAAAAAAAACTATGCTTCAATTGTCTACGTACAGGGCATCATTCATCAACATGCAAATCTAAACATACTTGCCAACAGTGCTCACGTAAACACCATTCTCTCGTTCATCCACCTGTTCAAAACAATTCACAACATCCACAAGCAAAAAAAATGCCGTCTTCATCTTCAACCGCAGCTCACTTCAGTACTAACCAGCATTCTTCTCCAGTCAGTCATAATAATAATATTGTGTTTGAGTCATCATCAAAATCCCAAGCAAGTCAAACAAGAACATTAGCGGTTTTTCCCACGGCAATTGGTACAGTAAGTGATTACCTGGGAATTCATCAAGATTGCAGAAATCTACTTGATACAGGTTCACAAACTTCGTTCATTTCCGAATCACTTGTTAACAAATTAAACTTACCTCGTAGTCCTGCTAAAATTCTTGTAATTGGATTATCCGCTATTGCAGCTGGTACCACCAATGGGGTGGTCCACATCAAACTTAATTCTAAAATCAACTCAAAATCCATTAGTGTAGACACCTTTATATTGCAACGAATAAAATCGACCTTACCAAACTATGAATTTCCAAATCAAGTGACAACTATACAACTAGCTGATACCACGTTCAACATACCAGGGCCAATTGATATTTTGTTAGAAGCCGATATAGTATTCAACATTTTTGAAGAAGGATGCTTTGAGATCACAACCACACCCTTGACAGCACAATTGACGATTTTTGATTGGGTTATTGCTGGTAAATTACCTGAACATCACCCCATAACGACATCCTTTTGTACAGTATCATCCTTACATGCGGACTTTGATGTCGATCAAACTTTAAAAAAATTTTGGGAACTTCACTCAATTCAGACAACGCCAATTCTAACTGACGAAGAAGCACACGCTGAGGATAATTATATTAAGAACACATACCGTGATGACAATGTACGATATGTCGTTAGTCTTCCATTTAAAATGCCTTCAATTCAATTAGGTGATACATATCATTCAGCGTTTAATAGTTTACGTTCAATGGAAAGAAGATTCACTAAAAATCCGGACTTATTAACAAGCTACCAAAAATTAATGGAAGAATATATACAGTTAGGGCACATGGAAAGGATTCCAGAAGCTGAAATGCAAAATCACAGTTCCTATTACCTGCCACATCACGCAGTATTCAAACCGGAGAGTACTACCACTAAGTTACGTGTGGTATTCGATGGGTCCGCCAAATCAACATCCGGGTACTCATTGAATGATGCACTTTTGACTGGACCACCGATTCAGAAAGAGCTATTTACTGTTTGTTTACGATTTAGGCGCCATCGTTATGTTTTCACTACGGACATTGAAAAAATGTACCGCCAAATTCGAGTATCACCTACTCACACTGATTATCAACGTATTTTATGGCGTAAATCTTCAACAAACTCAGTCGAGCATTACCGGCTAGTAACCGTTACATACGGAACGTCGTCAGCACCATTTCTGCCAATTCGCACATTGAAGCAACTAGCTTTAGATTCAGTAAATCAATTTCCGGTAGTGTCAAAAATTCTGCTAAACGATTGTTACGTTGATGACGTCATAACTGGCGCCCAAACTGCAGATGAGTTATTATCCTTAAAGTTAGCATCGAATGCGAACTCTCAGCAGTCGATTTTGACGATGAAACACAATGTATCAAAACTCTGGGAATGGTATGGTATCCATACGCGGATGAATTTTCCTTCAAAATTAGATTTCCAAAGGAAATACCAGCTACAAAACGAAGTTTTTTATCCGAAGCAGCTCGTATTTTTGATCCGTTAGGCTTTCTAACACCGATTACCGTTACTATCAAGATTTTTTTTCAAAGTTTATGGTTACAACGATTATCTTGGAATGATCCAATACCAACAGATGTCGCACAGCATTTTACAACAATTAAAAATGAATTACCCTCTCTTTCTCAAGTTCGGGTTTCACGGTGGTTGCATAGCTCTGCCAATGACTTTGAACTTTATGGATTTGCAGATGCGTCGGAAAAGGCCTTTGCTGCTGTAGTTTATGCTAGAGTGAGGCAATCCGACAATTTATACATAACACATTTAATTGCATCGAAAAGCAAGGTAGCCCCATTGAAACAAATATGTCTACCTCGCTTGGAACTTTGTGGAGCTCTGTTACTCAGCCATCTAATGAAAAATATCGTTGATGCCTTTGCGTTAATTTTTCCAACAGTATTCATGTACACTGCCTCAGAAATTGTGCTTCATTGGTTATCATCAGTGCCAAGACGATGGGGTTGTTTTGTTGCAAATAGAACATCTAAAATTTTGGAAGTTGCACCTAGGACATGTTGGCAACATGTGACTTCCAAGGACAACCCAGCTGATATTGCATCAAAGGGAACATTTCGATCAAAAATTATCAACCACTCACTCTGATTTCATGGTCCAAGTTGGTTACAAACCGACTCATCACATTGGCCAAGTTCACAACTAACATCTGCAACCTTTGACCCATCTACGCTTGAAGAAAGAAAATCATTCACTCAAGTTTTGACAGCGGAAATGGATAACACCATTTTATATGATCTAAGTAGAAGGTTCTCAACCTGGACTAAACTCTTTAGAACGGTAGCATTTTGCAATAGATTTTGTATTAATTTACTTAATATCATTCAAGGTAAACGTAATAAAAATTTGACTGGCACGCTGTCGTCTGAAGAATTGCTAAAAGCTCAATGGATTTGTGTAAAATATGTCCAGCAACTAGAATTAAAATCTGACACAGAATTCCTAAAAAAGAACCATCAACTACCTGCCTCAAGCAAAATTATCAAACTGGCACCATTCCTTGATCAACAAGGCATAGTCCGGGTCGGAGGGAGACTACAGATGTCCGACTTACCATACAAAGCGAAGCATCCGATACTGTTGCCAAGAAATCATCCAGTATGTCAACTCATCATTAAGCACTACCATGTCAAATACTTACATGTAGAAATGAACGCATTAATGTCATTACTTCCTCAAGAGTACTGGATTCTCGGTTGTCGAAACATGATTAAAAGCATCATCCATGTTTGCATATCCTGTTTTAGACAAAAACAGGCAACCACTTATCAACTCATGAGCAATTTGGCTATTTATCGAGTAACATTTTCAAGACCATTCACTCATGTAGGGTGTGATTATGCTGGTCCAATCACTCGACGTCTAGGAAGAGGTCGGCGTTCTACATATGTCAAGGCTTACATTGCACTCTTCGTATGCTTCACCAGTAAGGCTATTCATATTGAACTAGTGAGTGACTTAACCACTTAAACATTCATTGCTGCTTTACGATACTTTATAGCCAGAAGAGGCAAATGTTCACATCTATATTCAGACAATGGCACCAACTTTAAAGGTGGTCAACGAATGCTTGATGAAATGCAAAAACTCATACTATCAAAAGAATTCAATATAACCATTCAGCGTTTCCTGGCAGAAGACAATATTATTTGGACATTTAACCCTATAGCTGCTCCCCATTTTGGTGGACTGTGGGAAGCTGGGGTTAAATTATTAATAACTCACCTGAAAAGAGTAATCGGCAATCATATCCTAACATTTGAAGAGCTTAACACAATATTAAAACAAATCGAAGCTGTTTTGAATTCGAGACCACTTTGCAGTCTTCTAAAAAACGATAACGAAGCCTTAACACCATTTCATTTACTAACTGGACACTCGTATTCAACTATACCTGACATTGATCTTAGTAATGAGCCACCATCACGCTTATCAAATTGCTGCAAAACCTGGCAATCAAATTATCTCACAACCCTCCAGCAACGACCGAAATGGCATAGTGTGCAGCCGGCAATGAAAGAAAATGATGTTGTCGTATTAAAGGACTTGAATATGCCTTCTCCCAAATGGTTACTAGGAAGAGTAATTAAACAACATGCTGGGAAGGATGGTCTCACCAGAGTTATGAGAGTTAAAACCCAACATGGAGAATTTGTTCGTCCAATTGTCAAACTAGTTAAATTCTGGACGCTCCAGTGCGGGCCAGAATGTTCGGAATTAATTACAATAATTTAAATTTGTTTCTTTTTATATGTTTTGAAAGAAATTGAATCAACCTTTCTTTCTGAATATTTACATTTTTGAAAAAATATATCAGTAATTTTTTGTACGCATATTAATTGCGCTCACTGTATTCCATTTGATAAATCACATTTTGTTGTCTCTCACATTAAAATAAATTTGTTTATTTTTTACTGTAATTATCTCAATGATTTACATTATATAATTGTATCGCTCACTATTTAATACACATGTATGCATGTATTTCAATTACATCTCATTAATTGTTATTCAGCAATACATCATATTATTGTTTTGATGTTTGTGGTATGTTGCAAGTATATGTAACATGTCAGAACGTACTTTTTTTAGTACATCACATTTTTTTATCGGATTGATCTTTCTTCTGCTTTTGGACGTCTTAAGAATGAGATGTAATTGAATTAACACAAATTTATATTTTGAACAAATTGTATATCAAAACTAATAAAATTAAAGTTAGAACTTAAAACTAATAAAATCAAATTATTTGAAAGTAAATCAAAAAATTGTTTGTATTATTTTATATCTACAATTGTTAATTGAACTAAAGTTAACAGTAGGCCAACCAAATTTTGAAGTAACTTTGGCCATTACACTAAACTACTTTTAGCAAAATTTCAAACACCCAGCTTCATTAGGTGTAGTGTAATGCTCATATAAAAGAAGGAGTTGTATGGCAGCTACTCGAACCCTCTACAGTAGACAAATCAAATTTTGCAGTAGCTTTGGCCATTATACTAAACTACCTTTAGCAAAATTTCAGACACCCAGCTTCATTCGGTGGAGAGTAATGCTCATATAAAATAAGCAGTTGTGTGGCAGTTACTCGAACCCACTGCAGTAGACCAACCAAATTTTTCAGAAATTTTGGCCAAAAAACTAAACTGCTTTTGGCAAAATTTCAGACACCCAGCTTTTATAAATACAGAGTAATGCTCATACAAAAAAAAGAAGTTGTATGGCAGCTACCCTAACCCATAAACCAAAATGGATGGATTTAAATAGCGATGACGGCTATAGCAAAAAAACGAATTTGCGAACATTTTGAGATCCTAGTTCCTTTCGTTTTTGAGTTATCGTGCGGACGGACGGACGGACCTACATAGCTAAATCAATTTATTTTTCGATTCTGATCCGATCCATACACTTGAGTCTGTATCTACCCCGCCTCCTTCTCTGCGTCACAAACGTAATGGCAAATTTATTATAGCCTTTGACTAAATATATAATAAAAGAAATTTACTATTCCTTCCGTGTCCCTCTAATTTGGGATCAATAGGAGTGCTGGTTCAGTACCCATCTTAGACCACCCAAGTCTTAAAAGATTATAATCGAAATTACTAAAAATAGTAACTTAAAATTATTATAGAACGTTCCAAATGTGTGCAAGTATTTAAAGTACAGCTTGGACTGCATAAGGGCGAAATCATCCCAAGGGTTCGGATTGTGGACCTTTTAATCGGTTTCAGGGCTAACGAACATATATAAACAATTACAATAACTCAACAACTAATGACGCTATCTTCATGAATTTTGTGCTGTAAGTTATTGGTAATGAAATAACGACGGCGATTGCTTACGGTGAGGATTGGGCAATGGGTTCGGAACTTAGAACTTTTTTATCAAATTTAGGCCAAACTAGCATAATTCCAAACCTCCAAATTTGGTATCAGGGTGTCGCTTTCGATTTCCTTAGTCTCCTTGAAATTTGAGCCCAATTGGAGTTGTGGATGGGGACCAGCCACTCAGTTCCGAGGACCTTAAAGCATATTTTCCAAATTAATAAAGATAGTAACTTGAAACAAATGTAGAAGCTTCAAATTTGGCACATGGGTGTTCTTTACTATTTCCTGCATGTCCCCCTAATTTTATATCAATTGGAGTGGTGGTTCAGTACTTCTTTTTGACCAAGGTTTAAAAGCTTTTCATCGAAATTAATAAAAATAGTAACTTAAAATTCAGATAGAACGTTCCAATTATGTACAAGGGATAACTAGTATTGAAAGTATGACGGGGACTGCATATGGGCGAAATCGTACCATGGTTTCGGGTTCTGGAACCTTTGAAAAGTTCAAGGGCTAATAAACATATATCTTAAAAACACCATAACTCAAAAAATAATGCCGCTATTTTGATGAAATTTAAACTCTGTATTTATGTAAAATTTATTTTTATATTTAGATGAATTATATGAAAAGGTCTACATTTGTAATTGTATTTTAGAAATACATTTATTGCATATTTTGCGTTTATAAGCATTTCTAATAGGTACATAAACTAACCATTTAAAATAATTGCAATTTTGAAAAATTCGAATTATTAAATATATTATGCTTTGATTATCTTTTTATAACCAAATTTAATAATTCAAATTTTTTCACTTTTGTAATTGAATTGAAATAAGTATAATTTCATTTATTTCAAGTTTTTTTGTTTTTTAATATTCTTAAATAGATTAATTAGTAAGAACGCTGGTAATATTTTTTAATAGATAGTGTAATTAGAAATTGTTTTTAGTATTATAAAGTTAATTTGTCTTACGATAAAATAATAACACCTTTTATGGTGTTAAAATGACTTATGGATATCTCATTAAATTTGAGCCAAATAGGTATAGGGTATTTCTAATTAGGTTGCACCAACTGAATGTTTCTTTACTTGTTTCATATGAGTATTACTTTGTGCCTATTACAGCTGCGTGTCTGAAATTTTTCCAAAAGCAGTTTAGTTTTATGGCCAAAATGTTTGCAAAATTTGGTTGGTCTACTGTAGAAGGTTCAAGTAGCTGCCATACAACTCCTTCTTTTATATGAGAATTCCAATACACTTAATGAAGCTGTATGTTTGAAATTTTGCCAAAAGTAATTAACCGGATGATATAATGTGTATGTTACGGTCATACCGGTATCCCAGAGTTGACACAGTCTACTCTACTACACTCTTCCTCGGTTTATACTAATATTCTAAAATAAAGAATATATATTTATGTTCAAATTACAAATAAATCTATTTCCAGATTGTTCGAAATAAGGAAGTTTGGCTGAAAAGTTTGACAAAATAATCCCCCCCCCCCCCCCCCATCTTCTCTGCCTCACAAACGTAATGGCAAATTTATTTTACCCTTTGACTTTGAGAAATTGAAATTATACCCGTCGTCCGACGGTCCTTTTTAACTAGTTTAATATAATTTAACTAGCAGGACCCCTGTGCAATTGCACAGGATTTTTTAGGCATTTTTGTTAAAGTATTTTATCTTCTTAAGCATTAGATAGTACTTTGTAATACCCAGTTACTTTAAAAAATTTTTAACACTTCGACTAATATTAAACGTTTTGTATAAATATTGCTAAAAAAATAAAAATTCAGATTCTTCTAAATTTATTTTGAAACGCATTGCCAATTTGATTAGTGAGAAACAAGAAACTTAATCTTTTTTATCTTTAAAATACCTGCTTTCCTATTACAATTTGAACAAAAATAAAAACAAATTCAATTCATATTAATTTTTTTTTTATATTTGCCTCTATATTCTATAATCTACTTCAAATACATATCTGTTACATTTATATCAATTCAATTGATGATAAAATTTCATTGTATGAAAATGAATTGTAATGTGAAATAGCTAAGTCTCGTTAACACATTTGTTGATTAGTAATTTGATTGATTATCGTTTATAAAAAATAAAACATTGCAACTAAGATATTGTACTTTAATTAAAATATAAAAAAAATTAATACATGTAATTCAAAATATGATTCTTCAATTTATAACTCATCATTTTGTAATTTTTGAAATAAACAACGAAAAACACCACACGACAGATAAAATGTCCTTTTTAAATTAAAGAAAATTCAAATTTTTAAAACTAATCAAATTCGTATGTTTTTTTAATCTTATATTTCTTATTTTTTAAGAAAACTTTCAAATATTATCAGAAAATCTTGTAAACAAACACTTTTTACATTAAAATGTAAACACGTAAACGTTAATTGAAAATATCTACACAATTCAATTCGTACAGTAGAAAATTATATCGTGCGTTGCACTTTTCTTGTAGCGCTAGATGCCAATACTGACTTTATTTCAGTTAAAAAATAAAAAAATATCATTTTTAATTCGCACTGTCAATATTGAGTACATATGTAGAGCAGTTCCAAATTTAGACGTTTAATAAAAGAACAAATCGACTATATGATATGTTTTTATTGTGTAAGACTAAAATAGTACCAAATGTAAGTAAATGTAAATAAAATTATTCTTTTGCTTTACACAAAAAAAATATTGGCACCAAAAATATGTAAAATATAATATAATTCGCAGCGAAAATTTTAAAACAAATGTTTTCTTATGTAATTGCACATAATTGTGACGATTGTCGCCCCACCAAATTTTTGGCGTCGTCGAAAAAGATTTATTTTCTAATTTTTTCGCTGTAGTCGAGTTTGACAACTTTTTAAATGTTAAAAACTAATTTTTGAATTTGACAGAATCTTTAAACGTTTTTATTTATAAGTTTTTTAAACAAATAACGAACTCTTTAATTTTAAAAATTTAATAATGAGTTAAATATTAAACTTTGAAGAATTTTGCAAAAAACCCAAACTCATATCGGGTTTACAATTTTACTTCACGTATCCACTATCTTCTTCTTCTAAGATTTTGATTTCTTTTAGACAATCTATATGCCGAAAATACCTTACGACAACTTGTACAGTTCGTACAATTTTTAACAAATTCATTTTTAAATTTTTGTAAGTTTTTGTTTATATTTCTCGCTTCGTTACAATTATGTTTCTTCTCACAAAAAATAGTTGAGCCGAGCGAATTTGGCTTGTGGTCGGTAGTCGGTGGTCGGAATTGTGTTTTTACCTTGTGTGTTTACCTGGTTTACTTTTAATTCAAAACATTCAAACAATCAAAGCAATTGTTGACTTTATTTCAGTTAAAATATAAAAAAAAAGATCATTTTTAATTCGCCCAAAAAATCCAAAATTTGACGTTTCATAAAATGACAAATAAATTATATGACGATATGTTTTTTATTTTGTCAGACTAAAATCATACCAAATGTAAGCAAGTTTGAATAAAATTGAACTCTTTTCTTATACAAAAAAAGCCATTGACAGCCCGTGGAGCTATTCTATACTATACTCATAATTCAAATTAAACGTTTTGGTTCTCTTTTCTGTTTGATATTTTTTTTTAAAAAATCGGTTTGTATTTTGTTTTGAAAGTGTAGGTATGTATATTTACAATATTGAATTTTATATTCTTCTTTTTTTAAAATTTTGTGTTCATTAAAAAGAGAATATAAAAATTTTAGAAATCGGAATATCTCAGCGTTCTTTCATGTCAAAAAAAGAAAAAAATGATATTTAAGTTGTTCATCTTACCTATACACGATACAACTCAAAATGCAAACCAAAGGTTTAGCCCACAAAAACCGATATTTTTTGATTTTCTTCCAACCAACTTTTCAACCTTCAAAATGAGCTTTACAAGATTCAACTTCGCAAGTACGCGTACCAAGTGGAAAACATCGTATATGGGATGCATAATAACAAAGAAGGTTCAACGTGTATGGGATTGCAGCTTTTAATCTGTAAGAGCATATTTTAGCTTATTTTAACAATTTTCATTCAAAATATCATATCGGAGACAGTTGCTTCAATTTAAAGAACCCGTTTCAAATTTAAGAAAAACCTTATTTTAACATATGATGAAATATAATGCTGCTTTAAATTTTGTATATTTGTAAAAAAAACTTTTAACAGGTATTTAAGTTACAGGTGTTTAAAAATAGGAAAATTAACATTTTTTAACTGACTCCTACTAATTTTTGGGGATCTAACTTCTTCCAAAATTTCAAAACCCTAGCTTGAACCGTTTAGAAGATATGTGTGGCTAAAAATTTTGCAAAAATTGAGTTTTGCATTATGGTAAATTTAGTACCGCACGGCAATCCTAAGCATTTGTCTTTTAAAAATTTATAAACTATTGTTATAACAATTTATATATAGGTCTTTTTCCAACTTTGGGGGGCTGCAGTTCCGTAACGGGTGGGGCTACAGAAAAAAGTTCTTCTATGAAATTATTTTTTTTTGTAATACCTATCCGTGGTTAAAATTTCTTTTCTCCCCTGTTTAGGAGTATTTTTTAGAGTTAGTTGTAAAAGCTTTTGTTACGGACGGACAGAGTGAAGCTATATAGGCACATTTATACAAAATTTTTTGAAAATGTGCTAAAAATTCTGGCTTTACTAAATTAAAAACTATATCTGCAGCTTTGACTGGTAAAACGAAATGCTACAATGAATTACACGATAAGCGAAACTATGGCTTTCAAATTTGCGAATTGCCAATTACCAATTACCTCAGTGTATGTAGAAAAGAGCTTTTCAATGTACGAAAGCATTCTACGATCGGACCGGCAGAATTTCTTATTTAAAAATTTAAGTGAAATGTTTGTGATATATTCCAACCAAAATTTAAGTAAAGCTTAGTTTTCAATTTTGCTAGGCGTAACATTTTTATTACTTGGGTTAATTTTTATTTAAATGTATGTTTATTTAACTTAATTTTAGTTATTTTATTCCCTTATTTGACTCTTTTTGTGTTTTTTTTTAATTTCATGAATTAATTTTATTTTATTTCATTAAATTTAATTTGAAAATAAAATTATTATAATAAAAATTATATATTAAAACATAAAACAAGTAAAGCAACAGTCAGTCGGTGCAACCGACTTAGAAATACCCTACACCTATTTGGTTCAAATTTAAGGACATATCCATAAGTCATTTTAACACCATAAAAGCTGTTATTAATTTGATCGTAAGACATAGCTAACCAAATTAACTTTATAATACTAAAAACATTTTCTAATTACACTATCTATTAAAAGATATTACAAATTCTTACTAATTTATCTATTTAAAAATATTAAAAAACAAACTAACTTGAAATAAATGAAAATATATTTATTCCAATTCAATTACAAAATGAAAAAATTCTAATTATTAAATTTTGTGATAAAAAGATAATCAAAGCATAATATATTTAATAATCCAAATTTTTAAAAATTGCAATTATTTTAAATGTTTAATTTATATACCTAATAGAAAAGCTTATAAACGCAAAATATGCAATAAATGTATTTCTAAAATACAATTACAAATTTACACCTTTTCATATAATTCATTTAAATATAAAAATAAATTTTACATAAATGCAGCAAGTACCTTTGAACATAACTGAACCACTACAATTAAGTCTAAATTTCGGGGACACATAGGAAATAGGAAATATATTCTTTGGCTTCGAAATTAAACTCGACCAGAACCATGGTACTTTCATTACTAGTAACCTAGTGTTAAATTTCATCAAAATACCGGCATTATTTTTTGAGTTATGGTGTTTTTAAGATATATGTTTGCTAGTCCTTGAACTTTTCAAGGGTTCCAGAACCCGAAACCATGGTACGATTTCGCCCATATGCAGTCCCGTCATACTTTCAATACTAGTTAACCCTTGTACACAATTGGAACGCTCTATCTTAATTTTAAGTTACTAGTTTTATTAATTTCGATGATAAGCTTTTACACATTGGGGGGTCTCAGAGAGGTTCTGAACCACCACTCCAATTGATCCCAAATTAGGGGGGCACGCAAGAAATAGTAAAGAACACCCTTGTGGCAAATTGGAAGCTTCTACATTTTTTCAAGTTGTTATCTTTATTAATTTTAAAGATATGCTTTAAGGTCTTCGGAAATGTGTGGCTGGTCCCCGACCCACTACTCCAATGGGACCCAAATTCACAAGACACTTAGAAAATAGGAAGGGACACCCTGATACTAAATTTGGAGGTTCTATCTTCATTGGTTTCGGAATTATGCTCGTTTGGCCTAAATTCGATCAAAAAGTTCTAGGTTCCGAACCCATGGTCCAATCCCGACCTTACGCAATTCCCGAAGTATTTTCATTACTAGTAACCTACAGCACAAATTTGATGAAAATAGCGTCATTAGTTGTTGAGTTATCGTGATTTTTTATATTTGTTCGTTAGCCCTGAAACCGATTAAAAGGTCCAGAATCCGAACCCATGGGTCGATTTCGCCCATATGCAATCCCCGTCGTACTTTCAGTCCTAGTAACCTACAGTTAAAATTTCATCAAGATAGCTCCATTATTTTTTGAGTTATCGTGCCTACGGACGGACGGACGGACGGACGGACGGACATGGCTATATCGACTAAGGCGGTCACGCTGATCACAAATATATATACTTTTCCATATCTAGCTCGCTTCCTTTAGGTGGTTACAAACACCATACCAAAGTTAATATACCCCTTTACCTATTCTATAGGTGTAGGGTATAAAAAATATATGTTCTTAATTCTAAAATTTACACAAAAAAAATTTCTACCAAATAGGTCTTTTTAGCACATTTTCAAAAAATTTTGTAAAAATGTGCCTATATAGTTTCACTCTGTCCGTCCGTCTGTCCGTCTGTCCGTCGGTCCGTATGTTTACAAAAACTTTTACATCGTTTGAAATAGAAAAAAGAAATTTTAACCAAGAGTAGGTATTACAAAAAAAAATAATTTCGTAGAAGAATTTTTTGCTGTAGCCCCATCTGTTACGGGGGTATAGCCCCCCAAAGTTCGAAAAAGCCCTATATTTGAATTGTTATAACAAGAGTTGTGTTAGATATATTTTCAATCTGGAAACGGCAAACGATAGCAGGTTTTATTGACTTTATAAAATTTTAAAATGCCAATGTTTAGGGTTGCCATACGGTACTAAAATTTAACATTATGCTAAACTCAATTTTTGCAAAATGTTTGGTCACACATATCTTCTGAACGGTGCAAGGTAGAAAGTCTTGAAATTTTGGGAGAAGTTAGATACTCAGAAATTAGTAGGAGTCGGTTAACAAAATTTTTTTGTCGATCCCCCTTTTTAGGAACTATAAGGCCCGAAAATTGAAATTTTGCTTTTTTTAAACACCTGTAACTTGAATACCTGTCCAAATTTTTTTTTAGTAATATACAAAATTTAAAGCTCTATAATTATATTTCATCATGTGTCAAAGGTTTTTCTTAATTTTGAAGGGTGACGAAGCTACAGCCCCTGCAAATTCCAAAAAAGCCCTATATTTAAATTGATATAACAAGAGTTCTGTTAGGTTTATTTTCAATCGAAAAACAATTGAAGAGAGGTGCTTTTATAGACTTTACAAAAATACTTCGCCAAAATATTTAGGGTTGCCATACGGTACTAAAAATTACTATGGTGCAAAACTCAATTTTGGCAAAATGGTTGGCTCCACATATCTTCTAAATGGTTCAAGCTAGGGTTTTGAAATTTTGGGAGAAGTTAGATCCTCAAAAAATAGTAGGAGTCGGTTAACAAAATTTTTTTGTCAAGCTCCATGTTTAGGAGGTATAAGGGCTCGAAAATTGAAATTTTGCTGTTTTTAAACACCTGCAACTTGAATACCAGTTTAAATATTTTTTCCTTAATATACAAAATTTGAAGGTCCAACATTATATTTTAACATATGTTAAAAGATTTTCTTAAATTTAAAAAGGGTTCTTTAAATTGAAGAAAGTGTCTCTGAGTTTTAATCATTTTTGCTTAAATAGTAAAATTCTAAGTAAAATTCCAAATTTTAATGGAATTCTCAATTTAATTCTTAGAACCTAAAAAAGTTTGGTGGAAGGGGAGTAGTGAGTATTATATCCTTGAGAAATTTGGCAACCTTCCTCATAGGTGGGCTTAACTAGGACTTAAAAATTAAAAATTTACTGTTTTTATAAGTAAGCAGTAACTAGTCACCAGCGTATATATTTCCTAAACTAAACGTTAATATTGAAGCTTCAACATTATATACCGATAAAATACTTAGTATGAAGCACTATATTATTTTGAAAATTTGCTTTTTTAAAAACCCTTGGTTTTTTTTATCACTTGTTTATGTATTTGATATCCTTTTTATAGAGCATTTTTATTAACCGACTCCTGCTTGATTTTTTTGAGCATATTTTAAGCGCTTAAAACGGATTTTTTAGAGCATATTTTTATTTACCCCAGTTATAACATATTTACAATATAACATAAGTGAAAAATTAATTTAAGGTAATGAAAAAAAGAAACATAAATAGATCTACCATTTTTTTAATTATAATGTATATTTTAAAGTGAGTTTTTTTCTACTTTAGTTATTATTATAATCATATTAGCAGTTAGTTATTATTATAATCAAAAGTTTGTCCTTGTCCTTTATTTATTGCCATCGCAAAAGCAAATCTAATAGGAAACTCAAAGAATGGGGGTTCTTTGGGGGTTTCAAAGAATTAATATATTCTGTCGGCAAAATTATATTGTAGGTTGAATCTGATATGACGGAATCCACACTATAATAACATTTTTCAGGTCAATCAATTAGTTTTAAAATCTCTTCATTAATTGTAAAACAACTCTCATTTAAAAGCCGCATAATAACTTTTGAAGCAATATTCTGAAAATCATCAATCGTTTCCCCAAAAACATGATTAATTATTGAACCGTTACAAATAATTTTATCGGGTATTTTAATAATCTTTTCACTCAATTTAATGGGAACCTGATTATTATCCAATAGCAAAAGCCATTTTGAATGGCTTATCACATTTGGATTTGATCTCAATTAAGTTACTTTAGGTGAATAAAAGTTACTTTTTGTATACATGCTTCAACTATTATAACTCTGTCCCCATTGAAAACAACTGGAAGGATTTGTCAAAAATCACCACCAAATACAATTACTTTTCCACCCATTTGTTCATTACATTGAGTTATATCTTTCAAAAAACGATCGATAAAATTAATAGCTGATGCAGGAATCATTGAAGCTTCATCAATTAAAATAAGGTTTGCTTGACGAAGTACATAAGCCTTTTGAGAACTCACTTTTATAGAAGAAATTGATGTATCTGTTGTTGGAATAGGTAAACCAAACGTTTTATGTACAGTCTTCCGTTCGTCTAAAAGTAACACTGCAATTTTTATCCATACAGCGGCAAGAACAATTTTATTACTTCCTCGTAAATTGTTTATTAAATATGAATATACATACATGTGGGAATCGAAATTAAAAATAACAATATTTATTTTTAATTTAAATAATTTTATTTATTTTTAGTTAACAATATTTATTATTGTTATATATTACAATTAATAACAATATTTATTTTTAATTTAAATAATTTGATTTAATTTTAGTTATTTAATTTAAATGGTTTAATTTTATTAGATGATTCGACTACATCTATCCACGTCCACGGCTTAAGAGAGAAGAGAGAAACAAAAGGAAGTTGAATATGTGTCAAATTGTAGAAAATGTGCTCGTCAGCTGATTGGGCCATTGAACTTGTTAGTGTTAACGTTATGATCATAACGTTATCGATAAGGTAGGCATAATTATTGATTCCCACATTCGGCCTTTCCTGACTGCTCATCAGACCCTGATGATGTTTCGTCCAGTTCTTCAATTTCGCTGTTTTCTGAAACTAAATTTTCTTCGTATTCTGCATAATCTAAAAAATCTTCTTTATTTTCGATCCAAGACTTTATTTTGTCTGCACTACATTCTGTAAAATTCGGACCTTCGTGACATCCTATTTTCTCAACTTTATATCTGTCAAATCCTTTGATCGCTATAATTTTGTATGGACCGAAAAATTTAGGGCGAATTTTAAGTCCAGTTCCGAATTGCACCCTTTCTATTGCTACTCTATCTCCAACCTCATATTTTCTAGCAATTTTTCTCCGTTTATTATAATTTTTTATATTTTCAGATTGAATTTTTATAATATCCTTTCTGGCTTCCTCTCTTATAGCTTCTCTGTTGCTATCATATTCTTTTATCCATTCTTCTTCGATTATTTCCACCAACTTTAAATCTTTCTTGGTTCTCATTTCCATTCCGACTAGTAGATGGAACGGTGTTGTCTGAATTGCGCGTTGAAATGTTGAATTAAGTGTTGTTTGTAATGGTTTCACAAAACGATACCATTTTTCGTGATCATCATGAGATAATTTGGTTAAAGCTGCTATAGTGGTAGAATGTAATCTTTCTATTTGCCCATTTCCTCGAGGTACTCCAACGGTGGTAAAAATGAGTTTAATGTCGTGCTCCTCGCAATATTCTTGGAATCTTTTAGAAGTGAATGCACCTCCGTGGTCGGCGACGATCCTTTTAGGATACCCAAACGTCTCTGCTATACTTTCTAATTTTTGGACAACTTCTTCAGAATTTAGCGTTTTAGTAGGAAATAGCCAACAATATTTTGTGAATCCGTCTATTACAGCAAAAATATATTTATAGTTTTTCTTCGTGTTGTGCATTGGACCAAGATGGTCTATGTGGAAGGTTTGTAAAGGTTGATCGCCTTTCGGAATGGGATGAAGGTAACCTTCCAACTTTCCACTTTTTCTCTCTGCTAGGATACATTTTACGCAGCCACATTTTTTTGTCAAGCCCCATGTTTAGGAGGTATAAGGGCTCGAAAATTGAAATTTTGCTGTTTTTAAACACCTGCAACTTGAATACCAGTTTAAATATTTTTTCCTTAATATACAAAATTTGAAGGTCCAACATTATATTTTAACATATGTTAAAAGATTTTCTTAAATTTAAAAAGGGTTCTTTAAATTGAAGAAAGTGTCTCTGAGTTTTAATCATTTTTGCTTAAATAGTAAAATTCTAAGTAAAATTCCAAATTTTAATGGAATTCTCAATTTAATTCTTAGAACCTAAAAAAGTTTGGTGGAAGGGGAGTAGTGAGTATTATATCCTTGAGAAATTTGGCAACCTTCCTCATAGGTGGGCTTAACTAGGACTTAAAAATTAAAAATTTACTGTTTTTATAAGTAAGCAGTAACTAGTCACCAGCGTATATATTTCCTAAACTAAACGTTAATATTGAAGCTTCAACATTATATACCGATAAAATACTTAGTATGAAGCACTATATTATTTTGAAAATTTAATTTTTTAAAAACCCTTAGTTTTTTTTATCACTTGTTTATGTATTTGATATCCTTTTTATAGAGCATTTTTATTAACCGACTCCTGCTTGATTTTTTTGAGCATATTTTAAGCGCTTAAAACGGATTTTTTAGAGCATATTTTTATTTACCCCAGTTATAACATATTTACAATATAACATAAGTGAAAAATTAATTTAAGGTAATGAAAAAAAGAAACATAAATAGATCTACCATTTTTTTAATTATAATGTATATTTTAAAGTGAGTTTTTTTCTACTTTAGTTATTATTATAATCATATTAGCAGTTAGTTATTATTATAATCAAAAGTTTGTCCTTGTCCTTTATTTATTGCCATCGCAAAAGCAAATCTAATAGGAAACTCAAAGAATGGGGGTTCTTTGGGGGTTTCAAAGAATTAATATATTCTGTCGGCAAAATTATATTGTAGGTTGAATCTGATATGACGGAATCCACACTATAATAACATTTTTCAGGTCAATCAATTAGTTTTAAAATCTCTTCATTAATTGTAAAACAACTCTCATTTAAAAGCCGCATAATAACTTTTGAAGCAATATTCTGAAAATCATCAATCGTTTCCCCAAAAACATGATTAATTATTGAACCGTTACAAATAATTTTATCGGGTATTTTAATAATCTTTTCACTCAATTTAATGGGAACCTGATTATTATCCAATAGCAAAAGCCATTTTGAATGGCTTATCACATTTGGATTTGATCTCAATTAAGTTACTTTAGGTGAATAAGAGTTACTTTTTGTATACATGCTTCAACTATTATAACTCTGTCCCCATTGAAAACAACTGGAAGGATTTGTCAAAAATCACCACCAAATACAATTACTTTTCCACCCATTTGTTCATTACATTGAGTTATATCTTTCAAAAAACGATCGATAAAATTAATAGCTGATGCAGGAATCATTGAAGCTTCATCAATTAAAATAAGGTTTGCTTGACGAAGTACATAAGCCTTTTGAGAACTCACTTTTATAGAAGAAATTGATGTATCTGTTGTTGGAATAGGTAAACCAAACGTTTTATGTACAGTCTTCCGTTCGTCTAAAAGTAACACTGCAATTTTTATCCATACAGCGGCAAGAACAATTTTATTACTTCCTCGTAAATTGTTTATTAAATATGAATATACATACATGTGGGAATCGAAATTAAAAATAACAATATTTATTTTTAATTTAAATAATTTTATTTATTTTTAGTTAACAATATTTATTATTGTTATATATTACAATTAATAACAATATTTATTTTTAATTTAAATAATTTGATTTAATTTTAGTTATTTAATTTAAATGGTTTAATTTTATTAGATGATTCGACTACATCTATCCACGTCCACGGCTTAAGAGAGAAGAGAGAAACAAAAGGAAGTTGAATATGTGTCAAATTGTAGAAAATGTGCTCGTCAGCTGATTGGGCCATTGAACTTGTTAGTGTTAACGTTATGATCATAACGTTATCGATAAGGTAGGCATAATTATTGATTCCCACATTCGGCCTTTCCTGACTGCTCATCAGACCCTGATGATGTTTCGTCCAGTTCTTCAATTTCGCTGTTTTCTGAAACTAAATTTTCTTCGTATTCTGCATAATCTAAAAAATCTTCTTTATTTTCGATCCAAGACTTTATTTTGTCTGCACTACATTCTGTAAAATTCGGACCTTCGTGACATCCTATTTTCTCAACTTTATATCTGTCAAATCCTTTGATCGCTATAATTTTGTATGGACCGAAAAATTTAGGGCGAATTTTAAGTCCAGTTCCGAATTGCACCCTTTCTATTGCTACTCTATCTCCAACCTCATATTTTCTAGCAATTTTTCTCCGTTTATTATAATTTTTTATATTTTCAGATTGAATTTTTATAATATCCTTTCTGGCTTCCTCTCTTATAGCTTCTCTGTTGCTATCATATTCTTTTATCCATTCTTCTTCGATTATTTCCACCAACTTTAAATCTTGCTTGGTTCTCATTTCCATTCCGACTAGTAGATGGAACGGTGTTGTCTGAATTGCGCGTTGAAATGTTGAATTAAGTGTTGTTTGTAATGGTTTCACAAAACGATACCATTTTTCGTGATCATCATGAGATAATTTGGTTAAAGCTGCTATAGTGGTAGAATGTAATCTTTCTATTTGCCCATTTCCTCGAGGTACTCCAACGGTGGTAAAAATGAGTTTAATGTCGTGCTCCTCGCAATATTCTTGGAATCTTTTAGAAGTGAATGCACCTCCGTGGTCGGCGACGATCCTTTTAGGATACCCAAACGTCTCTGCTATACTTTCTAATTTTTGGACAACTTCTTCAGAATTTAGCGTTTTAGTAGGAAATAGCCAACAATATTTTGTGAATCCGTCTATTACAGCAAAAATATATTTATAGTTTTTCTTCGTGTTGTGCATTGGACCAAGATGGTCTATGTGGAAGGTTTGTAAAGGTTGATCGCCTTTCGGAATGGGATGAAGGTAACCTTCCAACTTTCCACTTTTTCTCTCTGCTAGGATACATTTTACGCAGCCACGGATATAATGTTCAATTTTCTTAGTCAGATTTAGAATAAAGTATTCTTTTTCTATGATCTCTTTCATTTTTTTCACGTGGAAATGCCCTTTTTCATGTGCTTCTTTGATAATTTCCATGGTCATAGAATCTGGAACTACAAACAACAAATTATTATTTATGTTTTTAAAAAGTATACCGTTTTGTATGATATAGTCCTTGTAGGGTTTATCTTGTAATATGTTGATTATTGCGTTGAGTCTATCATCTTTCTGTTGCGCCTCACTTAACTTTTTTAGAAAATTGCTATTGTTACTCGTAACACACATGCTAACTGGATTTCGGCTTAACGCGTCAACATGCTTCATCTGGGTTCCAGATCTGTGCTCGACACTATAGTCGAACTCTTCCAAGAGCAAGGCCCATCTGGCGACCCTTGTGGCCAAATCTTTCTTCTTTAATGTGCACTCAAACGCCTTACAGTCGGTTACAAGCTTGAATCTTTGTCCTAGTAGATAAACTCTAAGTCGTTTCACAGCTTCAATGACTGCTAGTACTTCCAGTTCGTAGCTGCAATAACGTTTTTCGGCATCTGTGGTCTTTCTACTGAAGAAATGCACCGGATGTAGTTTATTGTCCTCCTTGTCCCTTTGTAATAAAATTGCTCCATACCCATCTTTCGAGGCGTCAGTGTGTAGTTCTGTATCAACTCCAAATTCGAATATTTTGAGTACTGGTTTTTTTCTAAGAACTTCTTTTATTTCGTTTATCGCTCCGATTTGTTTTTCTTTAATTTCGAAGCAATTTCCTTTTTTTAATAAGTCGCTTAAAGGTTTAGTTTTAACAGAGAAATTATGAATGAATTTTCTAAAATAACTGGCTAAACCTAAAAACGATTGTAACTGTTTTACGGTTGTGGGGATGGGAAAGTTTTTGATAGCTTTTGTTTTTGATTTTGACGGAGAAATCTGGCCTTTTCTAATTTGATATCCTAGATACTCTATATCGTCTTGTAGTATTTGGCATTTTTTCCACTTGATCTTCAATCCATTTTCTGCTGCTACGCTCAACACTTCTTTAAGTCTGGTCAGTCCTTCATCAATAGTTGCAGATGGAATTACGATGTCATCTAAATAAATTATCACAGCGCCTTTATTTATTAAATTCCTAAAAACATAATTAATATATTTTTGGAAAACGGCGAGGGAATTGCAGAGACCGAAAGGTACTCGAAGGAATTCAAACTGGCCGTTACTTGTCACAAATGATGTAAATTTCCTACTGCTTTCTTCTACTTTAACATGGAAAAATCCATTCTCAAGGTCAAGAGTTGTAAAAAAATTCGCTCCTTGCAATTTATCCACTTGGTCTTCTATGTTGGGAAGAGGGTACCTGTCCATGTGTATCTTCTTGTTGATATTCCTATAGTCGATGCATAATCTGTGACTACCGTCCTTCTTCCTCACCAAGACAACTTGACTGGCATAATCTGAACTGCTTTCCCGGACAATGTTGTTTTGTAACCATTAATTTATTTGATTTTCAATTATTTTTTGTTCTTGTTGTGGAAATCTTCTCGGTGGCCTGTAGATCGGGATATCATCCGTCGTACAGATTTTCATTTGGACAGGAGATTCTATGGGACTGTTGGCTGTGTAGTTGTTGATCAACTTGATTACTTCTTCGTTAACGCATTTCTCTTCCAAATGATGTACATCAGGTAGGTTGTTTTTACTTTCGTTATCTACATCAATTTCTGCCAAATAACAAGTGTTGCTTTCTTCGTTTCTGGTCGCACTTTCGCCTGAAACTATTTTTTTTTTGTGATATTTACTTTACCGTCTTCAATTTGCACTGTAGCTAACTGCAAAAGGTTCATTCCTATAATTAAATCTGGTTTCATAAAGTTGCTGTTGACAATATGAACTTCAACATTTTCAAAAGTGTTATTTCCAATTTTAATATTTAAGATACAGGAACCGCTGGTTGTGATGTTCGATCCTATCCCTGAAACTGATAACCGAGAGTCCTTAAAATGGTATTTTGGTTTTATGTTTGCTACATGGTTTTGCTTTATAACGCTTATTTCACTGCCGGTGTCGACCAATCCATCTAAAACGTAATTGTTTAATTTGCATGAAAGATACATGCTATTTTTAACGATAACGTTTGAAGATTTTTTTATTGTAGTTTGTACTGGACAATTCATCTTTCTATGGCCATATTGGTTGCATCCAAAACATTTAGGTCCTTTTCCTTTTTCCGGACATGAGTGGAATTCATGATCCGAAGATCCACAGTTGTAACAAAATCGTTTATTTGTTTTGTCCATACTTTTAGGTACATCTCTGTTAAATTTTCTTTGTGTTTCATTAAATTTTCCAGACTGCTTAGTGCTTTCATTTTTTATTTTTTCGTAGATTTCGAGCTTTATTTTAAATTCATTTATGGTTTTTGCACCATACAATATACTTTTGTTGCTTGCATAATCCTTGATTCCATCGATGACATACTCAATTATTGATGCTTCATCCACATCTGCCTGCGACGCAATGTCGATCATGCGATATAGGTATTCTCGTAACGATTCATCATTTTTTTTTCTTCTTTCCCTCAGTTTATTATGAACTTCTGCACTGGTTATTTTAGGTTGGAATTCTTGGAATAAAGCGTTTTTTAATTCGTGATAGTTCAGTGGCTTAGCGTCGAAGTCGATAAAAACTTTTGCAGCTCCTCTTAACGATCGTTTACAAAAAATGAATTTTTGTAAGTCATTCCAGTTAAATGTTGTCGCATATTGTTCGAATTCAGTAATCCATTTTTTAACACTCATTGTACTATCGCCTGAAAATTTACGCAAAATATTTTCTACGTCTCCAAAACTAAATCTCATGGATTGCCCTTCATTATTGTTGTTTGGCCTTCTCAACAATCCAGAAGTTTCCATGTCGAACTCAACAGCTACTTGGCTATTTTGCCTGCTTTGTCGTCTGCGTCCACTCATTTTATTAATTTGTTATAATATTTTAAAATTAGAAATATGTTTTGTAAAATTTAAATTCAAAATCAAGTAAATAAAAGCTTTATTTTCAAAAATTATTAATTTGTATTTATTTGTTTATGTATATTTTATATTATATTTAATTATCAAAAGAAAAAATTTATTTTATTTATTACCTGATGTACCTTAAAATTTTTTTTTTTTTTTGTTGTGTTTAAAGTGCAAAATGTCCAAGAACCAATATAAAAATATTATTTTAAACAATATTTAATTATTTTAATTGCTGCATTTATTTTAATTAAAGTTTATGTATATTTTATTTTATATTCAATTATCAAAAGAAAAAATTTATTTTATTTATATTTATTTATGGTTATATTTTATTATAAATTTATTTAAAAATATTTTTTTTATAATTTTATACCTGATGTCTAGCCCCCTTTTTTTTTTTATTTTACAGTACAAGGTGCTCCAGAAACAAAATAAAGATTTTATTTTAAATTAAAATCTGCTTTTATTTTTATTTATATATATTTCGATTTCGTTTTTTTTTTATAATTTTAATTTTTTTTTTTTTTTTTTATTTAAATTCAAATATTATACCTGTTGTTTCTTATTTCTTTTGGTGTTATTTTGTTCCATCCGAAAATTTCTATTTATAATTTTATTTTGACTGATGCTTAAGTTGGTATATTTAGCAGCCTGAGCACACTGTTCACATTTGTTAAAAAAAATTTTTTTTTTTTTATGATAATTTAATTCCGTAAAATCCCTTATAACAATTTTGTATAAATTTTATAGTTTGTATTTTTTGTTTTACGTTGATTTATTATTAATAATTCGAATTATTTAAAGTACTTTAAATTTTGTAAAGGTTTACTTTAAATAATGAAGTTAACATTCTTATGTTAGTAGTAGGATCCGCGTTAGTCCACAATTAATTCACTTATATTTTTTTTTATTTTACAGCTTATCTTTTTAGTCCATGTGTTTTATTTAATTATTTCTTTTAGTAAAAAAAATTTCAAACCGCAACCCTGGATTTGGTTTTTATTTCTTTTATCCCGGTTGAGCCCCCAAATTTGTGGGAATCGAAATTAAAAATAACAATATTTATTTTTAATTTAAATAATTTTATTTAATTTTAGTTAACAATATTTATTATTGTTATATATTACAATTAATAACAATATTTATTTTTAATTTAAATAATTTGATTTAATTTTAGTTATTTAATTAGAATGGTTTAATTTTATTAGATGATTCGACTACATCTATCCACGTCCACGGCTTAAGAGAGAAGAGAGAAACAAAAGGAAGTTGAATATGTGTCAAATTGTAGAAAATGTGCTCGTCAGCTGATTGGGCCATTGAACTTGTTAGTGTTAACGTTATGATCATAACGTTATCGATAAGGTAGGCATAATTATTGATTCCCACATACATTTCCCTACATTCTCCTGCAGCTTCTAAGAAAAAAAATTTTATGCAGACAATTCCATATCAATCGCTTCATATTCATTATACTTTCTAATTAAATCTTCAATCATTTGTTCTTTAAACATGACCCACAGAGAAGGAGGTTGGGCTGGCTCACAAAAACAACAAATATATGCAAATAACCTGCGAAGTTGTTTTCAAGACAATGTTACTTTTATACTTTTATATACTTTTATTTAACAGGGTGGAAATTTCGGCATGAGATTCCATTACGAAGTGAATAAGTGATTATTTTAAGAAAAAAAATGAGTGTTCAAGATGGAGAGGGCCTTAAGGAATAATAAGGATATATTTAGGTTATAAAAAATGAGGAAGGATGTAGTAGAGTAGACTGTGTCAACTCTGGGATACCCGTATAACCGTAATATAAACATTAATACTTATATAATGCTCATATAAAAAAAGAAGTTGTATGGCAGGTACTCGAACCCGTGGAACAAAATGGCTGGATTTAAATAGAGATGACGGCTATTGCAAAAAAAACTAATTTGGCAAAATTTCAAGATCCTAGCTCCATTAGGGTTTGAGTTATCGTGCGAAAGGACGGATGGACGGACATACATAGCTAAATCGGTTTATTTTTTGATTCTGACCCGATCCATATACTTGAGTCTTGGTTTTACTTTGTTTAAAGTTACCGGAAAATTTTGTTGGTCTACTGCAGAGGGTTCGACTACCTGCCATACAACTCCTTCTTTTATAAGAGCATTACACTGCACCTAATAAAGCTGAATGTTTGAAATTTTGCCAAAAGTAATTAACCAGATGATATAATGTATATGTTACGGTCATACGGGTATACCAGAATTGACAGTCTACTCTACCACACTCTTCCTCTTTTTACTTTATTTTCAATATCGATAATAATAATATTACATATTAAAAATAATTAACTTCTCGAATGACGGATAGTTATAAAATGTCAAATATATGTATGACAATTATATACTCCTGATACAAAAATTAGCGTTCCATTTACAAACTACTTCTATCTACCTTCATCTACACTTTTTGCTAAAAGGAACCCATGCATTATATAAAATTCGTTCGTTATGTCAAAGTAAAACCAAAAACAGTTTTTTTTTTTTAAAAACATTATTTGATGTTTAAAATGTAAAATAAACTTTTCAATTATTAGGGATTAACCTAAATCAAAACATACGGCGTACAATTTTTATACGGCAGTCCGTCAATACGTCTATCTACACATCCGGAAATCGATACACTCGTATATTATTTAATTTATCAAATTAAAATAAAATATTTATTTATTTGAATGTTTTTATTTAGTACAAAAAAATTCTTTTATTTCATACTATAGGTGTTTTGAATTATTTTCAATATAAGGTATTTTTTAATAAAAATAGTTTTTAAAAAAATTATTATTTTTTAAAACATAATCTTAAAAATAACAATATTTTTTTAGGTTTTGTCAATTTGTAAATTTTAAAAACTCGAGGTACATTGCATTGCATTACACGTATTTTGGCTGCACGCATGTATATTCACGTACCTACTTATTTCTAAATTGTTTTATAGAAATTATACGCGTTTTGTAAACATATTATAGGTATTTTCAATTATTTTAGATATATGTAATGAATGTTTTAACAAATTTATTATGCTTTATGCTTTACGCAAACCGCTATTCCAATTTTTAAAAAATTTCACGTACACAAAACAAATAAGAAGAAACACCTGTGTCCCAAATATTAGGTTCTATCTTCTTTGGTTTCGAAATTATACTAGTTTGACCTCAATTCGATTAAAAACTTCTAGAATCCGAACTCGACCAGAACCAATTCCCATGGTACTTTCATTACTAGTAACCTAGAATATAAATTTCGTCGAAGTAGCGTTATTAGTTTCTGAGCTATGGTATTTTCAAGATATATGTTTGTTAGCACTTGAACTTTTCAAGGGTTCCAGAACCCGAAACCATGGTACGATTTCGCCCATATGCAGTCCCCGTCGTACTTTCAATACTAGTTTACCCTTGTACACAATTGGAAAATCCTATATTAATCTTAAGTAACTATTTTAATTAATTTCGGCGATAAGCTTTTAAACCTTGGGAGGTCTAAGAGAGTTACTTGTACTTGTAGGAAATAGTAAAGAACACCCTTGCGCCAAATTTGGAGCTTCTACATTTGTTTGAAGTTTCTAACTTTATTATTTTCGAAAACATGTTTTAAGGTCTTCTAAACTATGTGAATGATCCCCGATCCCCTACTCCAATTGGTCAAATCAAACACTCTTAGGACATAAGAAGAGGCACACTGATACCAAATTTGAAGGTTTTATCTTTATTGGTTTCGGAATTATGCTTATTTGGCCTAAATTCGATCAAAAAGTTCTAGGATCCGAACCCATGGTCCGACCTCGACCGTACGCAGTCCTCGCCGTAGTCTCATCACTATACCACACCATACCACAAAATTCATGATTGTAGCGCCATTAGTTGTTGAGTTACCCTTATTTTTTATATGTTCGTTGGCCCTTAGAAAAACTAAAAAGTCCAGAATAGGAACCCATGGGCCGATTTCGCCCATATGCAATCCCCGCCGTACTTTAAATCCTAGTAAACAACTGTTAAAATTTCATCAAGATAGCTCCATTAGTTTTTAAGTTATCGTGCTTACGGACTAACGGACGGACGGACATGGCTATATCGACTCAGGAGGTCACGCTGATCACAAATATATATACTTTTGCCATCTAGCTTTAGGTGGTTGCAAACACCATACCAAAGTTAATATACCCTTTTCCTAATTCACAGGTGTAGCGTATAAAAACAATTATCTCTTGAAAGTAAAGAATGTGGTCAGTTAATGTCAAAATTGAATTAAAGACATTAAAAAAATTCCAGACAATACTACAGTTTATTCTTATTTTGCATGACCCCATGTTGAATTTAAACCATTGACGGGAGAAGTTGCCAAAATTATCTAAGATCAGAAACATATTCATTTTACAATTTACAATTGTTAGTTTTTAAATATTGTAGAAAAAATAATTTTAATAAAACTCGAAAAAGTTTATCAAATTGTAATATAAACAAGTAAAGAAACAGTCAGTCGGTGCAACCGACTTAGAAATACCCTACACCTATTTGGTTTAAATTTAAGGACATATCCATAAGTCGTTTTAACACCATAAGAGCTGTTAATAATTTGATCGTAAAACATAGCTAACCAAATTAACTTTGCAATACTAAAACATTTTCTAATTACATTATCTATAAAAAAATATTACAAATTCTTACTAATTTATCTATTTAAAAATATTAAAACAAAAAAACTTGAAACAAATGAAAATATATTTATTCCAATTCAATTACTAAATTAAAAAATTTCAATTATTAAATTTTGTGATAAAAAGCTAATATATTTAATAATTAAAATTTTTCAAAATTGCAATTATTTTAAATGGCTTGTTTATGTACCTATTAGAAAAGCTTATAAACGCAAAATATGCAATAAATGTATTTCTAAAATACAATTACAAATTTAGACCTTTTCATATAATTCATTTAAATATAAAAATAAATTTTACATAAATGCAGCAAGTACCTTTGAACATAGCTGAACCACTACAATTAAGTCAAAATTTCGGGGACACATAGGAAATAGGAAATATATTCATAATATATATGTTTGTTAGCCCTTGATCTTTTCAAGGGTTTCAGAACTCGAAACCATGGTACGATTTCGCCCATATGCAGTCCCCGTCATACTTTCAATAATAGTTAACTCTTGTACACAATTGAAACGTGTTATCTTAATTTTAAGTTACTAGTTTTATTAATTTCGATGATAAGCTTTTACACATTGGTGGGTCTAAGAGAGGTACTGAACCACCACTCCAATTGATCCAAAATTAGAGGGACACGCAGGAAATAGTAAAGAACACCCATGTGCCAAATTTGAAGCTTATACTTTTGTTTCAAGTTATTATCTTTATTAATTTCGAAAATATGCTTTAAGGTCCTCGGAACTGAGTGCCTGGTCCCCACCCACTACTCCAATTGGGCTCAAACTTCAAGGAGACTTAGTTAATCGAAAGCGACACTCTGATACCAAATTTGGAGGTTCTATCTTCATTGGTTACGGAATTATGCTAGTTTGGCCTAAATTCGGTCAAAAAGTTCTAAGTTCCGAACCCATTGTCCAAACCTCACCGTGCGCAATTGCCGCCGTAGTTTCATTACCAATAACCTGCAGCAAAAATTTCATGAAGATAACGTCTTTAGTTGTTGAGTTATCGTGATTTTTTACATATATTCGTTAGCCCTGACACGGATTAAAAGGTCCAGAATCCGAACCCTTGGGCTTATTTCGGTTTTATACAGTCCGCGCTGTACTTTAAGTACTAGTTAACCCTTGTACAAAATTTGAACGTTCTATCTTAATTTTAAGTTACTATTTTTAGTAATTTCGATTATAAGCTTTTTAACTTTTGGAAGTCTAAAAGGGGTACTGAACCACCATTCCAATTGATCGCAAATTAGGGGGGCACGCAAGAGATAGTGAAGAACACCAAATTTGAAGCTTCTACATTTTTTCAAATTGCTATCTTTATTAATTTTAAAGATATGATTTAAGGTCTTCGGAAATGTGTGGCTGGTCCCCGACCCACTACTCCAATGGGGCCCAAATTTCAAGGACACTAAGGAAATAGGAAGGGACACCCTGGTACCAAATTTGGAGGTTCTATCTTCATTGGTTTCAGAATTATGCTCGTTTGGCCTAAATTCGATCAAAAAGCTCTAGGTTCCGAACCCATGGTCCAATCCCAAACTTACGCAATCTCCGAATTAGTTTCATTACTAGTAACCTACGGCACAAATTCGATGAAGATAGCGTCATTAGTTGTTGAGTTATTGTGATTTTTTATATATGTTCGTTAGCCCTTCGATCGATTAAAAGGTCCAGAATCCGAACCCATGGGCCAATTTCGCCCATATGCAATCCCCGCCGTACTTTCAGTCCTAGTAACCTACAGTTAAAATTTCATCAAGATAGCTCCATTATTTTTTGAGTTATCGTGCCTACGGACGGACGGACGGACGGACATGGCTATATCGACTAAGGCGGTCACGCTGATCACAAATATATATACATTTCCATATCTAGCTCGCTTCGTTTAGGTGGTTACAAACACCATACCAAAGTTAATATACCCCTTTACCTATTCTGTAGGTGTAGGGTATAAAAAATCTAGAAAAAAAACAAAAACGTTTTTTAATTTCTTTTAATATTTATCAATGAAAAAAAGAACCTGAAAAAAAATTAACCTTAAAAAATCTAAAAAAGAAATAATCTACAAAATAAAAAAATTTTTCAATTTCTTTTAATATTTTTATTTTATTAATAAATTTTATTTTACAACGTCCGCCATTCGCTCATCAATTTTCAGGCTAAACAGCCTGTTAGATCCAGCACCTAGGTTGACGATGCTGTGGTTGCCTGAGTTCAGCTCTGCAACCTCTTCATCGTTAACTCCTGCATAGCGCTCTGGCATATACAGCAGCCTCTGTTTAGGCAACGTGAAACCGTTGTCCTTACTGGGTCCGCATTCGGTTCGCTCTCAGAATATTGGATTTTTTATTTATTGTCATCTCTGACAATTTGAATATATTCAATGGACAATATCTTTTATTGAAATTTTTTATAAATTCTATTTCAATTTTAGGTTTGGTTTGTACTATACATAATTAGAACAAGAAAGCTTTTCAATCTAATAAAGGATGTATGTGCTTTATGCTCTTCTCATGTAAAGTAAAATTCTTAGCTTAGTCCAAATTTTTAAAATTTAAATTGGATGAGGATGTTTGGGGTCAACTGATAGTTCTAGTTTCAATATAATAAAGAAGAAGATTACAGTTGCACTTGTCAACTTTTAGATACCCGTAAAAAAAGAGGAATTTATTAAAAACGAGGAAGAGTGTATTAGAGTAGACTGTGTCAACTCTGGGATACCCGTATGACCGTTATATAAACATTATATCATTATTATTATAAACATTAATTACTTTTGGCAAAATTCCAAACATACCAGCTTTATTAGGTGAAATATAATGCTCATATAAAAGAAGGAGTTGTATGGCAGCTACTCGAACCCTCTGCAGTAGACCAACCAAATTTTGCAGTAACTTTGGCTATTACACTAAACTATTTTTGCCAAAATTTCAGACACCCAGCTTTAATAGGTATAGAGTAATGCTCATATAAAAGAAGGAGTTGTATGGCAGCTATTCGAACTCACTGCAATAGACCAACCAAATTTTACAGAAACTTTGGCCATAGAACAAAACTACTTTTGCCAAAATTTCAGACACGTAGCTGTAATAGGTACAAAGAAATACTCATATAAAAAAAGAAGTTGTATGGCAGCCACCCGAACCCATGGACCAAAATTGCTGGATTTAAATAGCGATGACGGCTATTGCAAAAAAACGAATTTGCGAAAATTTCTTCTTTTCAAAATTTCAAGATCCTAGCTCCTTTAGTTTTTGAGCTATCGTGCGGACGGACGGACGGACATACATAGCTAAATCAATTTTTTTTTTTTATTCTGATCCGATCCATACACTTGAGCCTATATCTACCCCCCCCTCCTACTCTACGTTACAAACGTAATGGCAAATTTATTATACCCTTTTACTATATAGTTATACTGGTATAAAAAGTTATATCCCCGACCTGGATTTGAACTGCGACATTTTAGGCTGGCGTCCTAAACATCAAGCCTTGATGGCACATTAATTTCTTTGTTTTTTATTAAATTAAAATGAAATGTATTATCTTTTTTAGTTTTTTTGTTTTTGCATTTAGTTTCCAAGAAAAAAATAATAATAAATAAGTAGATACTAACAGAAAAAAGTAGTGATTGTAAATGTAGGGTAGGTAAGATGTGTACATTTTGTATTAATGAAATATAAAAAACAAGTAAAGAAACAGTCAGTCGGTGCAACCGA
This sequence comes from Dolichopus griseipennis, assembly GCA_963082915.1. Taxonomy (NCBI): domain Eukaryota; kingdom Metazoa; phylum Arthropoda; class Insecta; order Diptera; family Dolichopodidae; genus Dolichopus; species Dolichopus griseipennis. The sequence goes on from OY720443.1 coordinate 116,384,967, forward strand.
CTTAGAAATACCCTACACCTATTTGGTTCAAATTTAAGGACATATCCATAAGTCATTTTAACACCATAGAAGATGTTATTAATTTGATCGTAAGTCATAGCTAACCAAATTAACTGTATAATACTAAAAACATTTTCTAATTACACTATCTATTAAAAAATACTACAAATTCTTACTAATTATTCTATTTAAAAATATTAAAAAACAATTATTCCAATTCAATTACAAAATGAAAAAATTCTAATTATTAAATTTTGTGATAAAAAGATAATCAAAGCATAATATATTTAATAATCCAAATTTTTAAAAATTGCTATTATTTTAAATGGTTAGTTTATATACCTAATAGAAAAGCTTATAAACGCAAAATATGCAATAAATAGTATTTCTAAAATACAATTACAAATTTAGACCTTTTCATATAATTCATTTAAATTTAAAAATAAATTTTACATAAATGCAGCAAGTACCTTTGAACATAGCTGAACCACTACAATTAAGTCTAGATTTCGGAGACACATAGGACATAGGAAATATATTCTTTGGCTTCGAAATTAAACTCGACCACAACCAATTCCCATGGTACTTTCATTACTAGTAACCTACTGTTAAATTTCATCAAAATACCGGCATTATTTTTTGAGTTATGGTGTTTGTAAGATATATGTTTGTTAGTCCTTGAACTTTTCAAGGGTTCCTGAACCCGAAATTATGGTACGATTTCGCCCATATGCAGTCCCGTCATACTTTCAATACTAGTTAACCCTTGTACACAATTGGAACGCTCTATCTTAATTTTAAGTTACTAGTTTTATTAATTTCGATGAAAAGCTTTTACACATTGGGGGTCTAAGAGAGGTTCTGAACCACCACTCCAATTGATCCCAAATTAGGGGGGCACGCAAGAAATAGTAAAGAACACCCTGGGCCAAATTTGAAGCTTCTACATTTGTTTCAAGTTACTATCTTTATTAATTTCGAAAATATGCTTTAAGGTCCTAAGAACTGAGTGGCTGGTCCCCGATCCACTACTCCAATGGCGCCCAAATTTCAAAGACACTTACGAAATAGGAAGGGACACCCTGATACCAAATTTGGAGGTTCTATCTTCATTGGTTTCGGAATTATGCTCGTTTGGCCTAAATTCGATCAAAAGGTTCTAAGTTCCGAACCCATTGTCCAATACTCACCGTACTTAATCACCGCCGTAGTTTCGCTGCCAATAACCTACAGCACAAATTTCATGAAGATAGCCTCATTAGTTGTTGAGTTATCGTGCTTTTTTATATATGTTCTTTAGCCCTGACATCGATTAAAAGGTCCGGAATCCGAACCGTTGGGCTGATTTCGCCCTTATATAGTCCGCGCTGTACTTATAGTACTAGTTAACCCTTGTACACAATTTGAACGGTCTATCCTAATTTTAAGTAACTATTTTTAGTAATTTCGATTATAAGCCTTTAAAACTTGGGAGGTCTGAGAGAGGTACAGACAGAACCACCACTCCAATTGATCCCAAATTAGGGGAACACGCAAGAGACAGTAAAGAACACCCTTGTGGCAAATTGGAAGCTTCTACATTTTTTCAAGTGGTTATCTTTATTAATTTTAAAGATATGCTTTAAGGTCTTCGCAAATGTGTGGCTGGTCCCCGACCCACTACTCCAATGGGACCCAAATTCACAAGGCACTTAGGAAATAGGAAGGGACACCCTGATACTAAATTTGGAGGTTCTATCTTCATTGGTTTCGGAATTATGCTCGTTTGGCCTAAATTCGATCAAAAAGTTCTAGGTTCCGAACCCATGGTCCAATCCCGACCTTACGCAATCCCCGAAGTAGTTTCATTACCAGTAACCTACAGCACAAATTTGATGAAGATAGCGTCATTAGTTGTTGAGTTATCGTGATTTTTTATATTTGTTCGTTAGCCCTGAAACCGATTAAAAGGTCCAGAATCCGAACCCATGGGCCGATTTCGCCCATATGCAATCCCCGCCGTACTTTCAGTCCTAGTAACCTACAGTTAAAATTTCATCAAGATAGCTCCATTATTTTTTGAGTTATCGTGCCTACGGACGGACGGACGGACGGACGGACGGACGGACGGACATGGCTATATCGACTAAGGCGGTCACGCTGATCACAAATATATATACTTTTCCATATCTAGCTCGCTTCCTTTAGGTGGTTACAAACACCATACCAAAGTTAATATACCCCTTTACCTATTCTATAGGTGTAGGGTATAATAAGCACATTGTTTAAAATATTTTGAATTTTTGTAGGTACCAATATAATATATCCTTAAATAGGAATTTCATATAAAAAATAACAAATGTTTGACCGAAAATTCAAAATATTTGTTTTTTTTTTTATATTTAATTCAAAAAAAAAATTAATAAAAACGAGGAAGAGTGTGGTAGAGTAGACTGTGTCAATTCTGGGATACCCGTATGACCGCTATATAAACATTATATCATTATTATTATAAACATTAATTACTTTTGGCAAAATTTCAAACATACCAATTTTATTAGGTGTAGTGTAATGCTCATATAAAAGAAGGAGTTGTATGGCAGCTACTCGAACCCTTTGCAGTAGACCAACCAAATTTTTCAGTAACTTTGGCCATTACACTAAACTATTTTTGTCAAAATTTCAGACACCCAGCTTCATCAGGTGTAGAGTAAAGCTCATATAAAATAAGAAGTTGTATGGCAGCTACTCAAACCCAATGCAGTAGACCAACCAAATTTTGCAGAAACTTTGGCCATAAAAGGACAAGACAATTCGCAAAAAGGACAAGACAACCGAACCTTGGCTGAACAGTGAACTTAGGACATTGCGTAACCAACGCAATAAACTATACAAAATAATTAAAAATTCAAAAGAACGTAATAATGACTTATTAAACAAGTACAAGGATCTTGCTTTTGAATTTAAATAAAAATCTAATTTGGCTTATGATAGATATCTCACTAACGTAGGCAACAAATTAATTACAGATCCTAAAAAGTTTTTTAACTTCGTTAACACAAAACGTAAAACTTATGGTTATCCAAGCTTAATGTCAAAAGACAATACGTTTTCTAATTGTCCTAAAACGATCTGCAATTTCTTTGCTAAATCTTTTCAAAAAGTTTATCGTCCACACGAATCTTCAATTAATTTTGATTTCTCTAACTTAATTAATAATTCAAATCCTATCATTACGGACTTATATCTTACCGAAATTGAAATATTTGAAGCAGTCACTAAACTTGATACTAAAAAAGGTATAGGACCTGACCTAATCCCACCGATTTTTTTATACAACTGTGTTAGTTATCTAACTTATCCACTTCATTATATTTTTAATAAATCTCTTTCTTCAGGTATTTTCCCTCTTGTTTGGAAATCTTCTTATATTACCCCTATTCATAAAAAGGGAGATAAATCATTCGTCGAAAATTACCGTGGCATTGCTATTTTATCGACTATTCCAAGGTTGTTCGAAAAAATGGTTGTAAACAAAATTACGCCCATCATTAATACAAAACTAAACGAACAACAACATGGATTCAGAAAAGGTCGTTCCACAACAACAAACCTTTTGGTTTATACTTCTGAAATCCTTAATGAAATGGAAAATGGGCACCAAGTTGATGCTATTTACACGGACTTTAGCAAAGCATTCGATCGTGTTGATCACAAAATTCTACTAAACAAACTTGCAACTTTAGGTATTTCGGGCTCTTTTCTTTACTGGATATTCTCCTATATTATAAATAGATAGCAAAATATCAAATTTCAAGGATTTTTGTCGGACCCAATTAATGTTACATCAGGAGTACCACAAGGTAGCCACTTAGGACCACTCTTGTTTAATATATTCATTTCCGATCTTTCTAGTAAACTTTTCGGTGTGTCACATGTTGCATTTGCTGACGATCTCAAGATTTATCATGTAATTAAAAATAGTTCTGATGTTGCATTACTTCAGACAAATCTTAATTCTCTACAATGATATAATATCGATTCTGTTGGATGATAAACTGAACTTCCAGCTCCATTATGAGTATATAATTTCCAGGGCAAACAAAATGCTCGGCTTTATAAAAAGAAGAGCTAAAGAATTTAGCAGCATTGCTGTAACTAAAGCTATTTATTGTTCTTTTTTTGTTTTTTTTTTTTTTTTTGTCCTTATTACTCCTCTTGGGAGCATAGGATATCTACTAGGCATCTCCACCTGACTCTATTCGGAGCAGTTATTTTTGCTTCCTCCCATGTTTTTCCAGTTGAGGTTAGTTCTTCTGATATCGTTCGCCTTCAGGTGTTATTAGGGCGGCCTCGTCTTCGGGTTCCTTGTGGGTTCCATTCTAGTGCTTCCCTTGCTATGCTATCTTGCGGCTTTCTAAGTGTGTGCCCTATCCATTTCCACTTCTTCCTTTTGATCTCTTGCCCAATTGGTTCTACTTTGGCAAGTTTCCATAGGTCCTTGTTACTTATTGTGTTCGGCCAGTATATTCTGCATATTATTCTTAGACATTTGTTAATGAAAAATTGTAGTTTCTGTGTGATGTTGTTTGTAACTAACCAGGTTTCACTTCCATATGTTAAGGTGGTCTTTACGCAGGTTCCAAATATCCTCAATTTTGTTTCCCTGGGCATTTGTGCGTTTTTCCAAACTGGCTGTAAGCGACCGAACATTGCCCTGGCCTTTTTGACTCTGTTTTCGATGTCAGCGTTTATGTTACCGCTGTTATTTATGATGCAGCCTAAGTAGTGGAAATTATCTACATAATCGATTGGTGTGTTGTTTATCACCGGACGGCGTGGGTTGTTGATGTTGGCCATCGCTTTCGTTTTTTCGATATTTATTTCCAGGCCCACACTTCGAGCTAATGTAGCTAGATGGTCTATTTTAGCTTGCATATTATTTATTGTGTGTGATAGCAGGCAGAAGTCATCGGCATAGTCCAGATCTTCTAATTCCCTGAAGAGATTTCATGTTAATCCAGTTCTTTTAGTACTAATCTCTTTCATTATGTCATCTAGCACTACTGTGAAGAGGATTGGTGACAGTGGACAACCCTGTTTTACTCCTATGTTGGTGATGAATGGTTCGCTGGTATTACCATTGTGGAGTACTGAGAGTTGTGTTTCTTCATACATGTTCTGTATTATTTCTATTATTTTTTCCGGCACTTTTCGGTTTCTAAGTGCTTTCCATATAGCTTTTCTGGGGCTTTTAATGGGGCTCGCCATTCTATTAACTGTTCAACGATGATTCTGAGCGTATTAACCTGGTCTATGCAACTTCAATGGGGACGAAAACCTGCTTGTTCATCTCTTATTTGGTTCTCTAGTTTCTCTTGCAGCCTTGTTTGTATTATTGTTGCCATAATTTTGTAGATTGTGTTTAGCACTGTTATGCCTCTCCAGTTGTCGCACTTAGTCAGATCACCTTTCTTTGGAAGTTTGATGATTATTCCATTTTTCCACGTGACCGGTAATCTGCCCTCATCCCATGCTGTTGTGATGTGAGGTTCTAGAAGCTCGGCTGATGTTTCTGGATCTATTTTTAAAATTTCTGCTGGAAGACCATCTTCGCCTGTTGCTTTGTTTATTTTTAGCTTTCTTATTGTCTCTTTGATCTCTGCTTTGGATGGTTTATTTATTCTGATGTTGTAATTGTTATTATTTGTCCGATTTTCTGGTCTGGTTTCTTCTAGGTTGGGGTCGCTGTTACTGGTTTCTGCGAAGTGTTGTCTCCATATTCGGGTTTGTTCTTCGGGACATGCTATTAGTTCACCATTTTGGTCCTTGATTGGGTAATTTTTGTTGTTTCTTCTGCCAGTGAGCTGGTTCACGATTCTATGTAGCTCTCTTGTGTTGTTGTGTATTGCAGCCGTTTCAGCCTTATTTGCGAGATCGTTAAAGTATGTTCTTTTATCCCTTCTTGCAGCATTTTTGACTTGTTTAGCTATATTATTGTATTGTTGTCTTATAGCGTTATTGGTATTCAATTGCTGTTTCTTTGTGTTATTAGATTCCAGGTGTTATTGGAAATCGATATAATTCTTTGCGGCTGAATTGCCCCTAGGTGTTCTTCTGCTGTGTTTTTGGGGGTCTCGACAATGTGGTCCCATGTGTGTGGTTGGTCTATTGGGAGGGTTTGGCGTATTGTTTCTACGATGTTATTTCTTATTTCAGTGTTACGGAGTTCTTGGAGGTTTATCTTTCTTCTTATGTTTCTTCTTGACCTTTTTTTGTATTTCTGCCATATTCTTATATTTTTATTTATTTATTTATTTTATTTATTTATTTTTTACTACAATGTCTTAAGAGATTTATCTCATTACAGACTTTATATAATAAAATTATTAAAAATTAATATGAAATGTAACAGCATTAAAAAACAACAAAAAAAAAAGCAAGTATAAAAAAATTATGAATTAAATTAGAAAGACTAAACATAGTGAACAAAACAAAACCCAAAAAGAAAAAAATATTAGCAAGTAAACAAAAACAAGTATTACATTGATAATTTTACAAATTCATATTTTGTTATTGTTAAATTAATTATCCAAATTCTGATATTTATTTATACTATAATTATTAATGAATGATTCAGTTAAAATTTGTTTTAAATGAAAAGAACTTTCATGTTTAAGACTGACATCAAGATTATTGTACAGTTTTGTACCCATATATACTGTAGTTGAAGATCCGAATTGAGATGTTCTAATTTTATCAATATGAAATGTATTTTTGCTTCTGGTGTTGACATTATGAATTTCCTTTCTCTGCTTGAGTGAAGATTGTGTATGGATATTTTCATTGATAATATCATGTATATGTGTTATTAGCTTAACTTGAAATAGGTCATTTATTAAAAGCAGCTTATTTTCTTTATGAATAAAATGCGTTCTTTCTCTCCAGTTATAGTTGTATAGGTTTTTAATCGCTTTATTTTGGATGACTTGAATATCTTCGATTTCCGTTTTGGAACTAGTGCCCCATAACTTTATACCATAAGTAAGATGGCTATGGAATACACTGTAATAAACTGATTTTTTAACAGTACTAGGCAGGAGATTAGAAATTTTGTAAAATTTTCCTGCAGTCGATGACAAGTTTCTGCTCAGTGTTTCCATGTGTGTGCTCCATTTTAGATTTTCATCTATCCATATACCCAAGTATTTGTATTTGGACACTTTTTCCAACATATCGCTAAAAATCCTTGTACTCAGACTAGGTGTTTTTGAGCCAATTAACATATATTTACTTTTCTTAGCATTTATTGTAAGTTTGTGTTTGTTCATCCAACTTTGAATCTTTTTGACCTCCACATTCATTTTATTTTCTAATAATTCATAATTTTGTTCCTCAAACACTATACAAATATCATCAGCAAATAAAAATATTTCAGCATTTATATTGATTTCTTGGAGGCTCTCCATATATAACGTGAATAAAAGCGGTCCAAGAATACTGCCTTGTGGAACTCCGTAGTTTACACTCTCTTCGCTACTTTTATCCTCTTTAACTTGTATAAATTGAGTGCTATTACTTAAATAGGATAGAAACCAATTATAAGCCGTCCCTCTGATGCCATAACTATATAATTTTTTTATTAATATCTTATGGTCCACAGTATCAAATGCTTTTGACAAATCAATAAATATTAATGATACCATTTTTTTATTGTCTTTGAGTTTTTGAACATGAGTGACCATATCAATAATTGCTGTTTCCGTACTAGATTTGGCTCTAAACCCATATTGTTTATTGCTGAATAAGTTGTTTTTCTTCAGGAAAGCATGCACTTGGTTATAGATCACTTTTTCAATAATTTTTGCCAAAATGGGTTCGAGACATATAGGTCTGTAATTGTTTAAATCATCCTTATCACCACCTTTGTAAATAGGTATTATTTTTCCAACTTTAAGTGAACTCGGAACGATTTTTTCGCTGATAGACTTATTGACGATTAATGATATATTTTCACATAACTCATCTTTACAATTTTTGAGTAGATGTGTTGATATACTGAACTGGTCATACGACTTTGAATTTTTTAAACTTTTAATAATATTGGCTATTTGATGTTTATTGACAAGTTCAAATTTGATGCAAGAATTGACTTTATTTGGCTCATAAAAAATATCATTCGTAAAGTTTTTTGCTAATACTTCCCCCCTTTTTGCAAAGTGTTGGTTTAATTTATTTAATTTAGCTAGCTTGCACTCATCCGAAATACCTTGTAAAAATTCATTCTTTTTTTCTGTTTTTTCACAGTTGTAAATCAGTTCATTTATACAATTCCATGTGTTAGCTGGATTATTTGCACTTTCGGTAAATTTTTTTTCATAAAACATTTTCTTTTTTATTCTTCTTAATCTGGTCACCTTATTTCTATAAAACTTATACTGGTTTTCTAGATCGAAATTATTACAGTCTTTTCTCCATTTAGAGTACCATAATTGTTTTAAATTGACAACAGATATAAGTTCGGCGTCCGCCCATGAATTAGTTGTTTTTTTGTTTTTTCTAGGTAATACAATTTTAGAAGCTTTATTGATTTTGACTTGTAATTTCGATATAAATTCAGTAACAATTTCGTCACAATTTTTTGATGAATTTAATTTAATTGGTTCATTTTTCAATATTTCATGTAAACGATTCATGTTAGTTGTTCTTATTGTAGAGACTTTACTGTAATTTTTATTGAAATATGCTTTCTTATTTAAAACTTCAAAAACAATGACATTGTGATCAAATAAATCAATATTTACATGTGATAATTTTAGTTCTTGAGTTAAATTATTAGTGAAAAAGAGTTGGAAAATCGTTGATGCAGTTATTTTTGTATTTAATTATTTTTGTATTTTTTTCAAATAAATTTAAGTTGAAATCACCAAATATAGTGTTTATATTGCAATTAGTTTTAGATATACATTTTTCTAGTTCGTGCAAAAAACTGTTGAAACTATTGTTATCATCAGTTGGTGATCTATAAACATTTATAATATTACAAGTGATATTTTTTATCTTTATGTTTATGCTTAAGATACTGTCATAGTTGTTGGAATATGAATATTTGGTCGAGTAAGTATATTTATTGTTGACAAAGACACCACAACCTCCACCAGTTTTATTTTGTCTACATGCACATACAGATGAAAAATTAGAAATATTATATAAGGAAACATCATCATCTCTCAACCAAGTTTCAGATATACATATAACATCAATGGAATCCTTTAATATTTTCAACATAACCTCAATATCGTTAATTTTATTTTTTATGCTTCTAGCATTCAAATATAAAATAGAAACATCATTATTTATAGAATTAATTGAAATTTCATTTAGTGTGTTTAATTTTTTATTTACTGGGTTAAAAAGGAACGGGTACTTAGATATATTATTTGTTAAACTCATTTAAAATATCTACGTTTTTTATGTGTATAATTTTACTATAATTTTACTATTCACTACTTACGGATTATTTTTCCATTACTAACCCAGGTAAATTCAATTTTTTTTTCTCTTCTTAAGTCTCTGGCTCTTTTATATATAAAACTATAAAAATTTGTTAATAGTTCATTCATATAAACAGGTTGATTTGAATTGTCTTGTAGGATCGTACCAGAATGAAGATAATTATGTTTTTTCTTATTTTGTTTATATTTAGATAAAAGTCTAAACTTACTTTTGTTCTCCATAAATTCAACTATAATATCAGGTGGGTCAGCATTATTATTATTCACTTTCACTTTTCTATATACTTCTTTAAGAGGTAGTTTAACAGGATCCAAGTTGAAATGAGATAAAATATTTGAACTGATCACTGATAGATCTTCATCTTTGCTCTCTGGAATTCCACTAATTGATATGAAATTATTGAGCTTATCTTGATCCATAATATGTAACTTTTTTTCTGTATAATTAAGACGTGTTTTTAAATAATGAATTTCATTGTTGAGATTTATATTATCTTCAGTTAGGTTATTAGTTATCATTTTATAATCCTCTAAAGTTTTTTTTACACACTTCAATTCACTTTCTAAAGATTGATTATTTGCAATTAGGATATCAAGTTTTTGGTTAAGAACTTGCAAAGTAGATTGATCTTCTATTAAGATCGAATCATTTTTATTTAATATTGCATTCTGAGTTTTATTTTGTTCAATGTTTTGTGGAACTAAAATAGTACTGCGACGTCGATTGCGGGAAGACATACAATTCGAGCAGAACCAAATCCGTTTTTCATTTATAGTTTCTTCGAATTTTTTACTCGCCAAACCGGAACAATTTTTATGAAAGCTTTTCTTACAACTTCCGTCGCAAATAATAAAATTATTTCCCGATAATTTACAATTTTTATTACACTTGCCACAAATCGATGTTGTTACGTTAGCCGCCATTTATCTACGGTTATTAATTCGTGGTTGCTTCCTATATCTGCACCTCTCTTGTTTCTGACATCTTGCAGTGTGTTTCTCCATTTTCTGCTGATACATATATGGTCAATTTGGTTTTTCGTTTGACCGTTTGGTGAGGTCCATGTACGTCTTTATGGGGGAATAGCGAGCCGCCGATAATTAGTTGGAATGTCTGGCATATGTCTATGAGTCTCTCTCCGTTATTATTTCTAGCTCCGCAGCCATGTGTCCCTATTGTATCTTCTATACCTTGATTATCTGATCCTATTTTAGCATTGAAGTCACCCATTAGTATCGTAATATCTCCTTTCCTTATGCTGTTTAACGCTGTTGTTAGTTGTTCATAGAAGTCGTCTTTAATCTCATTTTCTGCGTCTTCTGTAGGTGCGTAGCATTGTATTATCGTTATACTTTTACTTCTTGTCGCAAATCGTGCCATGAGTATTCGATCTGATATTGGCTTCCAACTGCTTAGTCAGTTACGAAAATTCTTTGATATTATGATACCTACTCCGCTTTCACCTCCCCTATCCTTTCCACTGTATATTAGTTTGTTACCATTTGATGTTATTTCTTCTCCACTTTTGTTCCATCTCATTTCGCTAATTCCGAGGATATCTAAATTATATTTGCTCATTTGTTGTTCTACTTGCGCCAGTTTGGATGCTTCACGTAGCGTTCTTACATTCCACTGTCCTATTCTTGTCCTTTTGACTGCATTAAATATTGTTACCGTGAATTCATTATTGTATCCGAGGCTCTGCTTGTATTTCGAATCGTTTTTTTCCTTTTTTTCGATTAATTAAATGATTGGTTTACTGTAATCTATCTACAAGATGTCGCTTTCTTAATTTTTCCCTAGTGTCATCTATCGGTCAAGTAGAGAAACCGTGTCATGTTTTTAGGTGCGTACTGCCATTGTAATTGCATATGACAATTGCAATTACATTGTCATTTCTAACACATATGTCATCTCTGATCATATGCACATATAGGTTATTGTTTATTCAGTATTAATTATTAGATTATAGAGTATAGCTGGAAACACGATTATAGGTATATTTTTATATTATTTGTTACTAATTATTTGTTATTATATTTTTAGGTATAGAATTATTATATTATAATTTATTACATATTAATTTATTATAATTATTAATTTTATTGGATATGTTATCTCCCACCAGGATTCGAACCCGGGACCGCCACAGTGTTTAGATTGCAAGGTTGCGCTCTAACCACCTAGGCTAAGGAGGAGATTGTTCTTTAGTACGTTCTATTCTTGAATATGGTAATATTGTGTGGGATCCTGCATTTCAAATACATTCTGATAGAATAGAATCCCTGCAAAAGCAACTTCTTCTTTTCACTTTAAGAAATCAATATAATCCTAGAGATTATTCAATTCTGCCTAGCTATCTCGTAAGACTTAATTACATATTCAATGGATAACGTTATCCTCACGCAAGCAAATTCTTTCTTCCTGCTTACATGTTAAGAAAAAACATTGACGTTCGGTATTTATTGGATAACTTTAAAATAAACAATGGTGCGAGAAATACGAGAAGCACTAAATACTTAGTTGCAAGTACTCATAGAACTAAATATGGTAAAAATGAACCAATAAATAGATGTTGCATTACATTCAATAAACACAGTGATCTTTATTCTACACAAATTTCTCGATACACTTTTAAACATAAATGAAACTTAAAATTCATTCATGACCTAAGACAATAATTTTAACCTTCATTATATCATATTACACTTCAAGTTCATATTATTTTTTAATTTAGTTACTTTATACAGTTAGTTAATACAGTTAGTATTCATAAATTTAATTTCAACTGTGTTTTTGCTTTGTATGCATTTTCTACAAATAAACAAATAATTATACTTTTGATTTTTAATCTGTGCTAACGGACGGACGGACGGACGTACAAGTTGGCTAGATTGATTCACTTTTCGATGCTGATTCGATACGTATCCTTGGCCGCATATCTAGCTGGTCTAGTTCAATGAGTAACAAACGGAAGAGAAATTTTAATATGCCCGATCCATATATGTATGCACGGGTATAATGAACAACATTTGTTAAAACTAATACAAACCAAAGTTCATTATTTCATTATAATAACAACAAATTTACCTAATCATGAAATAAAAATTTTTGAGGTTGTTTGGAGTCAACTGATAATTCGGGTTTCAATATAAAAAAAATGAATAGCATTTTTTAAAACTAATACAAACCAAGATTAATTTTTTCATTATAATATCTATCAAAAAATTTGCCTAATCATGAAATAAAATTTTAGAGTTGATTTTACATTGAAATTTAAAAGCAAAAATCAATTAACTTAACACATTTAGAAAAAAAATTTATGTTTACTATTTAATCACTATCAGAAAAAAAGAAAAAATAGTAATCAAACTTAAAAAAAATTTTCATATAATATTAGCAAATATGTGTCACCAGTTTTCAAATGTGTTTTAATCTATTTCAATACAAAAAAAGAATAATTATAAAACTTATCAACCAAATTTAAAATTGAAAAACTAATGAACAATTCATCAAAACACATTTTTAAGAACAATTTAAAAAATTTATTTCTTGTTTATTCATTAATACTGTAATGACTACATGGTACTGTACTGTAGGAATCTTCTATTTAAAATCTTTATCATCGGATGCATTTAAAGCTAATCTTGATTGGTTTATACAATGTACAGTATGGAGTTTTGATTTACTATTGTATTAACATCATTATTTAAACAATCGATAAAATTATCAAAAGAAATTTCGTTTTCTACAATATTTTTTTTACTCCTTAAATTTTTATACCCTATGAAATAGGAAAAGGGTATATAAACTTTGGTATGGTGTTTGCAACCACCTAAAGGAAGCGAGCTAGATATGGAAATGTAATATACCCTTTAAAGTATATAATATACCTAATAAAGCTATCTTGATGAAATTTTAATCAACACAGTTCGGAAGACCTCAAAGCATGTTTTCGAAAATAATAAAGTTAGTAACTTCAAACAAATGTAGAAAATTTGACGCAAGGGTGTTCTTTACTATTTCTTACGTGTTCTTCTAATTTATATTAATGTTAGAATGTTCTATTTGTTTACAAGGGTTAACTAGTATTGAAAGTATGACGTACCATGGTTTCGGGTTCTGGAACCTTTGAAAAATTCAAGTGCTAACAATCATACATCTTAAAAACACCATAGCTCAGAAACTATTTACGGTTCGCTAAATAAACCAAAGAAGATAAAACCTCAAATTTGGGACACATGTGTTTGTTCTTATTTGTTTTGTGTGCATGAAATTTTGGATGAATTGGAATAGCGTTTTGCGTACCACTCCCACTACTCCCAAGACCTTAAAGCATAATAAATTCGAAATATTCAAAAATAAAAAAATCAAATTTGATATACTATTTCCTATTTCCATTCTTATTTAACACTTTTATATTTTTAAAAGGCTAAGAGTTTTACTATGAAACATATTATGTATTATATTTTATAAATTAAAAACAAAATATTTTTTTAATAAACGGCGAAATTTTTTTTGTTTTTAATTTTTATTATATCTGTATTTTATTGAATTATTACCCTAGGTAATATATAATTAAAAAATTGTGTATGATATTTAGTTGTAAAATTTATTTTTATACCCGTATGACTATATAGTCAAAGGCAAACGCACCGGCAGTACGGTGCAAGGTGGTGCAACTGCAACTGCACCACCTTTGGTTGAAAAAAGTTTCAACTTTTTACTTTTTTAAGCATTAAAAATAAAACAATATAATTTTTCTTTATTCATAATCTTTATTAAATAATAATTGTAACCTACGCGGCTTCTCTGCGAACTTTGAAATTACTTCGGTTATAAAATCTTCATTATCAACAGTTCTTTTTTTATGGAGACTCATCATACATAAGCCCGACAATCGTTGATCTTGTCCAAGTCTTCACTCTTCTTAATGTGCTAAATGAGCGTTCCACCGTACATGTTATTATAGGAAGTGTGAGGCCAATTTGAATATCTTGGAAAACTGATGGATAAAAACTTTTAGCGTTTTCCAATAAATCAATGTATTCAATATTTAATGGATCTAGGTTTTTTTTTAGCCCAAGTTTCGTACCATGTTGTGGCTTCAACAATAAAGTTTTCCAACAATGATGTTCCATAGAAATTTTCAATTTTTGAAACAATTTTTATAAACTCTTGCTTTATTAACAATTTCATTTCACGGGGGTGAAGCTGCAGGAGCGCAAAAGGTATTTTATGGTTTTCAGAAAAACGTTCATTCAATGATGTAATAATAAAGTCTAAATAAGAAATGAATAAAAATTTGTGTGTCATTTGTTTCACTAATCGAGGCAATTTCAGGTCAATATTCAATAAGTTGCAACAAGTTTGAATTTCCTGAAAAATTAGGGCAAATTCTTCTTCTGAATTTTCTCTATGGCAATTTAAAATCTTTACTAGGTCACCAATTTTTTCATTTAGAGATTAATTGAGTTCCCTGCAACTGATTAGTGACGGGTTCTAGTATATATGAATAGATAGCAATTATGTGCAGAGCTACAACAAAATTACTGCTAGTTGCTGCAACGTAAAGATGGTGTGCCTTTTGTCTTGTTTGGCAGTTCATACTTGTGGACAACTTTTCTAAACCATTCATTATCTCTATAAAATTATGTTGAAAAATACGTATTGCCTTATGTTTGGCTGACCAGCGAGTTTCACAGAGTAAAGGAATATTTGGAACCATATTTCTTCTTAGAGTAGAATCCCGGAAGGATTTTATAATTTCTTTTATAGTTCCTACCCTGTTTCTGATTTCAATTACTGCGTTTGTGTCATTTATTACAAGATTTAATCTATGATTTGCACAATGGAAAAACATTACTTTTGGATACAAATCCCCTATTATTTTTTGAACACCACTTATATGTCCGGACATGGTAGCACAGCCATCGTATCCTTGCCCAACCAAGAGGTTCAGATCTAAACCGAAATCTTTCATTATTACCTTAGATAAAGCTTGGGCACCAAATTCAGAGAGAGAAGAAAATCCCGTAAATTCTTCATGAAGTTTGAAAATATTGTTCTGATCTTGATGTAAGTAGCGAATTCCAATAGACATCTGTTCTATTCCTGCTATATCTGCTGTTTCATCAGCTAGAACAGAGAAAACTTGCGCTTCTTCAATTTCTTTAATAATTTTCTCCCGCAGTACATTCTCCAGAGCTTCAATAATTTCATTTTGTGATTGATGGGATATATATAACGAATTTTAAGCCCCGGATTCCAAATGCTGCTGCAAAATTGTGTCTCCAGAACTTACTCGGAAATGAAGTAACTCTGTAAATACATATCTTTGATCCGTTTTACCACGAAGAGGCAAATCATTTATAGCACAAAACATGATCGAAGCTATAATGGATCGCAGTTTTACTCTGTTTTCTTGAATTGCTTTGTCGTAAGCATTATTTAAGCTTTGGTACACACTTACTTGTTTTCCTGTCATTACACCGATAAAATTTTCTGATTTCATTATTGCTTCACGGTGCTACTGGGTGCATGCATGAGATTTTGCCAATTCATTAAATTTATTATATTGTATGCATGGTTTAACAATAAAAGCACCTGATAAACTGGAATGCGCTACAGATCTAAATAACACACAAATCCGACAAAACGGTCCTTTTTCGGCAGCAGAGTACGATAACCATGGATACAAAGTTAACCATTCCAGTCGAAATGCTCGTTTTGCTGCATTGTCAAAATCCTTCTTAAAATTATATTCTACACTTGGTATCCATTGTGTTTTTAAAAGTTTATATCGCATTTCGTCATTCATATCCTTTTTTATACCCTACACCTATAGAATAGGTAAAAGGGTATATTAACTTTGGTATGGTGTTTGTAACCACCTAAAGGAAGCGAGCTAGATATGGAAAAGTATATAAATTTGTTATCAGCGTGACCTCTTGAGTCGATATAGCCATGTCCGTCCGTCCATCAGTCCGTAGGCACGATAACTCAAAAACTAATGGAGCTATCTTGATGAAATTTTAACTGAAAGTACGACGGGGATTGCATTTGGGCGAAATCGGCTCATTGGTTGGGATTCTGGACCTTTTAATTGATCGAAGGGCTAACGATCATATAAAAAAATCACAATAACTCAACAACTAATGACGCATTATTCATAAAATTTGTGCTGTAGGTTACTAGTAATGAAACAACTTCGGGGATTGCGTAAGTTCGGGATTGGACCATGGTTTCGGAACCTAGAACTTTTTGATCGAATTTAGACCAAACGAGCATAATTCCGAAACCAATGAAGATAGAACCTCCAAATTTTGTATCAGGGTGTCCTTTCCTATTTCCTAAGTGTCTTTGAAATTTAGGCCCCATTGGAGTAGTGGGTCGGGGACCAGCCACACATTTCCGAAAACCTTAAAGCATATCTTTAAAATTAATAAAGATAGCAACTTGAAAAAATGTAGTAGCTTCAAATTTGGCACAAGGGTGTTCTTTACTATCTCTTGCGTGTCCCCCTAATTTGGGATCAATTGGAGTGGTGGTTCAGTATCCCTCTTAGACCCTTTTAAGTTTTAAAAGCTTATAATCGAAATCACTAAAAATAGAACTTAAAATTAAGATAGAACGTTCAAATTTTGTACAAGGGTCAACCAGTACCTAAAGTACAGCGCGAACTCTATAAAGGCGAAATCAGCCCAAAGTGTTCGGATTCTGGACCTTTTAATCGGTTTCAGGGCTAACGAACATATATAAAAAATCACGATAACTCAACAACTAATGACGCTATCTTCATGAAATTTGTGCTGTAGGTTACTGGTAATGAAAATACGGCGGCGATTGCGAACGGTGAGGATTGGACAATGGGTTCGGAACTTAGAACTTTTTGATCGAATTTAGGCCAAACTAGCATAATTCCGAAACCAATGAAGATAGAACCTCCAAATTTGGTGTCAGGGTGTCGCTTTCGATTTTCTTAGTGTCCTTGAAATATGAGCCCAATTGAAATAGTGGGTGTGGACCAGCCACTCAGTTCCAAGGACCTTAAAGCATATTTTCGAAATAAATAAAGATAGTAACTTGAAACAAATGTAGAAGCTTCAAATTTGGCACATGGGTGTTCTTTACTATTCCTGCGTGTCCTTCTAATTTTGGATCAATTGGAGTAGTGGTTCAGTACCACTCTTAGACCCACCAACGTGTAAAAGCTTATCATCGAAATTAATAAAACTAGTAACTTAAAATTAAGATAGAACGTTCCAATTGTGTACAAGAGTTAACTAGTATTGAAAGTATGACGGGGACTGCATATGGGCGAAATCGTACCATGGTTTCGGGTTCTGAAACCCTTGAAAAGCTCAAGGGCTAACAAACATATATCTTAAAACACCATAACTCAAAAAATAATGCCGCTATTTTGAAAATTTAAACTCTAGGTTACCAGTAATGAAAGTACCATGGGAGTTGGTTCTGGTAGAGTTTAATTTCGAAGCGAAGGAATATATTTCCTATGTGTCCCCGAAATTTTCACTTATTTGTAGTGGTTCAGCTATGTTCAAAGGTACTTGCTGCATTTATGTAAAATTTATTTTTATATTTAAATGAATTATATGAGAAGGTCTAAATTTGTAATTGTATTTTAGAAATACATTTATTGCATATTTTGCGTTTATAAGCTTTTCTAATAGGTACATAAACAAGCGATTTAAAATAATTGCAATTTTGAAAAATTTTAATTATTAAATATATTAGCTTTTTAGCACAAAATTTAATAATTCAAATTTTTTCATTTTGGAATTGAATTGGAATAAATATATTTTTATTTATTTCAAAGTTTTTTGTTTTTAATATTTTCTTTTCTTTTTATTCAAAAATTTCACTTAATCAATCATTTGTAATATTAAATTACGTACTTAATTTTTTTCTTTTTTTAAAATTTTTTTTTTTTTTATTTAAAATATTATACTTATTTTATTGTGTTGCGATGGTGTTTTGCTATATTTAATAAATTTCTCTCCATTATTGGATTAACGAGCCGCACTTCTAATGGTGGAAAGATAAGTATTTCTATTTTCACTTTTATTATATTATTTTGTTTTTTTTTTTTTTTTATATATTATTCTATTCTATAATATTTGATGTAAAGAAGAAAAAAAAAATACTCTAACTAAACAAAACTATCACATAATTAACACAAATTTTATTTTCGTATTTCAATTTATTACGAACATTGACTTTTTCTTCTTTATATGTAGTTTAAGAACTTTTATTTTATTTTATTTTTAAAATTAAATAAATTTTATTTTATTTTATTTTTTTAAAACACGCGTCGGATTTGTTTTGTTTACAATTAATAACTTGTCAAATTTAATTCTTTTTTTATAATTTATTTTTCATACATCTCCTAGCAGTAAACAAAACAAATATATCCATCTCCCTTCCTCTTATGTATGGATGTTGATGCTCTAAATTAATTATTTCATGATTCTCAATTTTTTTATATTTTTTTTTTATAATAGTATTGATGATTGTAAATTAGATTACACTAAAATTATTACACTAAATATAATTTTATGTGTTGATCTCTTTCTTACTTAAATAAATCAATACTAATTATGTTATTTTAACATTAAATTTTTCTATTTTTAAACATAAATTTTTTTTTTTATATATTAAAATCTAAATTACATGTGGTTTTACTTTGTGTGAGTTTGCGACTGTAACTTCGTTCAATAGTTACAGTCGCTATTATATAGTGTCGCACATATAGTGTTTCGCCATTATATCGTGCAAGATAAAAACTGTTGAACTTTGATATAAGTCGTTTTCTCACTCTAAGTAAAATAAAATTAACCGGTGTTAGTCATTAATTATTAAGGTGGTCAAATCGTACATATTTATTTTTAATTTTAATTTCTAAATTTTTAAATTCTTCTTTTCTTTATTTGTTTTAAAATTCAAATATAAATTTCTTTCAATTTCAAAATAAGAAAAATTTCGGTTTTTGCTTCTATTTCATTTTTCTATTCTTAAAATCTTTCTATTTTTAAAAAAAATTTTTTTTTTTTTTTTTTGATTCTTAAAATTTTGTATTAATTTTCTGTATCAAAATTGCCAACTTTTGTATTAATTTTTGTAACATACGTGGGTTGCAGATGAATTTTCATGCCGTAGAATGCCATTTAAACTCTGCAAAACCAGCTATCCTAGTGAAACGCAAGTTAGTGGCCAAAAAGATAATTTTAGTATTACAGGCTACTCAATTGTTTCACACTTCGTCCCTAAAAGAGGCATCGCTATCTTCATTAAAAATGACATAGTTTTCAACATTCTTCATAAATATAAAGCTTCTAGCCCAACCTTCCATTACATTTGGGTCAAAATTCTCGT
Source organism: Dolichopus griseipennis (assembly GCA_963082915.1). Taxonomy (NCBI): domain Eukaryota; kingdom Metazoa; phylum Arthropoda; class Insecta; order Diptera; family Dolichopodidae; genus Dolichopus; species Dolichopus griseipennis. The sequence goes on from OY720443.1 coordinate 116,404,857, forward strand.
TGGAAAACATGTCATACATTTCTGTTTCTTATACAGATCACCCAACTCAAATGAACATGAAACTGCTACGGAGATTGAAAATCTCTCTAACCAGATTAATGAAATTTTGGAGTTATGCCCAAAAACTGAAATAGTTCTGGCTGGGGATTTCAATATCCATAACAGAGATTGGCTTCATTTTTCAAGTAATTCTTCTTTGAGCCAAAACTCAATTGGGAAGCAAGTTGAACTGTTCTCATCAATGTTCCACCTTTCTCAACTTGTCCAAAATCCCACTAGGGTCCCTGACCGTGTTGATCAAGAAGGTTACCTCATGGATCTGTTTCTGACTACACATCCTGAAAAGTATGTGGTTTCAGTAGGTTGTCCCCTGGGGGGCTCCGACCATTGTTTGGTGAAAACAAGCTTCCATATTAATACAGTGATCAATGGAAAGACTCCTCCCAAAAAACTGGTATGGAATTATAATCGTGCCAACTGGGAAGGTTTAAACAACTTTTTTAAAGATTTCGATTGGTCAATGTGTTTTCGCAACAAGCATGTTAACTTTGCTGCAAATGCGATCAGTGAAACCATCTTGCTTGGAATGAGGTTGTTCATACCTCACTCCATGAGAAGTATTCAACGAAAACCGAATGCATGGTTCAATCGCATTTGTAGTAAAGCAATTCATAATAAGGAGGAGGCTTTTAAACGTTACCAACACAATCGGTCGGAGTCTCACAGGGCCAACTATATAGTGGCCAGAAATAGATGCAAGAGAGTTATCAACAAACAAAAGTTCTTATGCAACCAAAGAATAAAACGTAGGTTGCTCCACATGCCAAAGAACAGCAAGTCCTTTTGGACTTTTACAAAGGGGTTAAAGGAGGACGTGAGCGATTCCTCTTTTCCCCCACTTGTTGATAAAAATAACAGAATTGTGTCAGATTCTAAAGAAAAAGCAAACTTGTTTGGTGAACAATTTTCTTCCAATTCAACACTGCCCCAGTCAACACAAAATCCATCTCAAATTCCACGCGTTGGCTGTTCTTTGGTAGAATTTACTTCAGGACACGAACAGTGATGAAAATATTGAAAAATCTTGACGCAAACAAATCGGCCGGTCCGGATGGAATCACTTCAATGGTTCTCAAAAAAACTTATTCCACTATTTCAAAACCTCTCCGCAACCTTTTTTTCCTTTCCTTTACTTCGGGTACTCATCCTGCCCAATGGAAGGTTGCGAATGTTTTTCCAGTTCCAAAAAAAGGCAACAAAAGCGATCCCTCAAACTACCGCCCAATTGCTGTAACCTCGTTCCTTTCCAAAGTAATGGAAAACATTGTAAACATAAAGCTTCTGAAATACCTTGATCGCAAAGGTTTGCTCCATGATCGAAAATACGGGTTCAGAGCCCGTCGTTCAACCGGTGATCTCATGACTTACCTTTGCGAGAAGCTAAATATCAGTCTTTACCACTCTGGTGAATCTGATGTTGTAGCCTTGGATATATCTAAAGCTTTTGACCGAGTATGGCATGATGCTTTAATAGCAAAATGCGAGGCTTTAGGTTTAGGTAGGGTTTTTCTAAAATGGATTGGAGATTTTCTCTCAAATCGCACAATTCGTGTACTTGATGGTTATACTTCCAACCAATTTCAAATAAATGCTGGTGTCCCCCAAGGATCTGTTCTATCCCCAACTCTTTTCTTAATATTTATCAATGACTTACTTTCAATAACCTCCAATCCAATTCACAGTTTCGCAGATGACAGCACCCTTGTGGCTTCCTATGAATTTCATAGTCGCTGTAACATTAATCATCAGATTACCACAACAGCAAAAAATTTCATGACTAGTGAGCTAAACAATGATTTAGCAAAAATCCAAAAATGGGGAGAGTGTAACCGTGTTGATTTCAACACAAAAAAGACCCAATGCTATTTAATCTCGTGGAAAATTGAAATATCTACCCCAAGCTTGTCATTTCAGGGTATAACTCTGTTTTATAGATACCTCGTAGGGACGAACACCTGTTCCAATGAAATCAAACAATTAATGCCTCCCCTAAAAGTTTTTCAACGTGAAACAAGGAGTGCGACAGATGCTAACCCCTACTCTGTTGAATTAGTAAGATGGCGAAACACGGATTATGGAAATTCGTTTGTTGTGCGCACATCGCGATTATGGAATCAGTTACCATGTAATGTGTTTCCCAAAGTTGGTAGTTTTTATATGTACGATCCAATAAAGTTTAAGAGAACTTTAACATCCATCTTCATGACTTTCCTTTAAATTAATTCCTTTATCCATCATAATTCAAACTCCTAAATCCTAATCCTAATTTTCTTCCCAATCCCGATCCTAAAAACCAAACAATACATTTGTATTTAAGGTCCATACCATGTTTGGTTTTAAAAAAAAAGGTGGGTGGTTTTAGTTGGTTAAAGTCCAACACTCCCCAGATTAACCCCGTACAGTGATTCTGGGCGGCTTTCGATGCTTTCCATCAACCTTCGCAAAAAAAAAAAAAAAAAAAAAAATCTCATTAAATTTGCACCAAATAGGTGTAGGGTATTTCTAAGTCGGTTGCACCGACTGACTGTTTCCTTACTTGTTATATATATACCAATATCTAAATCAATTAATACAGGTTCTTCTAAACTCGTTGTGGGAATCGATAACATTACTGATGATGACGGAGCAGGAGCAGATGCAAGGGGATTCTCTTCATTCTCGTCCACTTTACGTTTTTTATTCTTGATTAAAAAATTTCGTATATCACTAATTGGGCTTAATTTTTTTGCATAGAAACCACAGCTTAAATTAGGAAATAAATAGCGCTTAAAAAGATATATATATTACTTACCTTATAAAAACTGTAGAACCTTTTCAACTTTATACTTCTGTAGTATTTAGAATAATGGTATTTTAATTTCGTAAAATGCACTACAGGACACTAAAAATAGCTCAAATTTCTACACAACTTTTTGATACATATAAAACGCAAAACAACTGAATTTGACGCAAAAAGCAAAACAACTGAATTTGATGCGTATGCAAATTTAATGAAAGTAAAAGTTGATTCTCAAAAGTTCTGAGCATCAGCCTACTGAGATGATTTTTTTGGTAAATTCAAAATATTGTTTTGTAACGGGTATTTCTTGAAATCAAAATTTAATTTTGTTTAAGGCTGAAACAATGTTACACAAAGGTGGCTGAAAGATAAATTCGCAATATGTATGTAGAACATTTGGTGAAATCAATAATAATTTTCACATGCACCACCTTACACAAAATCCTGCCGGCGTCCATGGTCAAAGGGTATAATAAATTTGCATTACGTTTGTGACGCAGAGAAGGACAGAGGTAGATAAAGACTCAAGTATATGGATCGGATCAGAATCGAAAAATAAATCGATTTAGCCATGTATGTCCTTCCGTCCGTCCGTCCGCACGATAACTCAAAAACCAAAGGAGCATTCAAGATCCTAAATTTTCTCAAATTGGTTTTTCTGCAATAGCCGTCATCGCTATTTAAACCCAGCCATTTTGATCCATGGGTTCGGGTAGCTGCCACACAACTTCTTTTTTTATATAAGTACTAGCAGATTTACCCGGCGTTGCCCGGAAGCTTGCAAATTGTAAAAACGCAAGTTTCAGCCAATTTTTTGAAATACTACTTTGCTTATAAATGAAGCCACAAAAAACTATTTGTGGAGTTCCGTTAACCCATCGTGGCCCAACAGCTTTTTATATTTTTTTTCGTTGCTTTGTTATATATTAGAAATTATTTAACCGATTAACTTCAAATTTTGTATATGTGTTCTTCTTTGAAAATGAAGTTCAATTTACTAACAGACTTGGAAGTTGTTAACCCCTGCCGAACCGACGATTGTTCAAAAAAAAATTTCTAAGTAAATTACGTCCAATTTCTGAAAGTAGGTACAACTTCTTTGAATTAGGGGAATGCTTAAAAAAATGTTTTGTCGAGTTCTTTTAACCGATTTCGAAACAAAAACTTTAAAAAACAGTTTGAACGATTTTCTCTAATTTTTCTATACATGGTGCTTCTTGACAATTTGGTGCTCCTTGACGATAGAGTTGAGGATGTTAGGTTTCCGGCGAATAATGTTAACTGAATTAAAATGACTATTGGTCAAATGGGGATACTAAGTTTGCCATTATGTCATTATACTATGTCAATAGTAGTTTTCTTGAATTGCCAACGTTTGAATAAAATATAGTCGATGGTTTAGAAAAGGTTTAAAAATTTGCTTTTCAACTTATATTTTGTTTAGTACTCACCTGAAAGTTGTAATACGCTCTTAAAATACTATGTTTTTAAGCATTATATATAAGAAATTGAATTTTTTGATTTTTAGATTTCATTTGAAGAAAACTGAAAATTTCATTGAATCTTTGTTCAAAACGCACAAACAGGTCAAAACCAAATTAACCATGTGGGTTTTAATTAAAATGTTGGTACAAAATTTTCAATAAAATACTTTTAATCGTATAAGAAAATAAAATTTATAGAAAACTTCATGGCGTCGTCGTGGAAAACGGGTTAATCGAACTTAACTAAAACTTTTTGCAGCCTCTCTTTAGACTGCAAAATCAACCTGTAAAATTGGACACAAATCGAAAACACAAAATTTTTTGAAAGTCCGCCAGGCCGAAATGGGTTAAATTATTCCAACCAAATTTATACAACTAATTGCGGTTGCTAAGAGGAACATTTGTGCAAAATTTCAAGTCAATTTGTCAAACGGTTTTGACTCGACATCAAAAACATTGAAAAACCTCCTTTACGCCCTCGTGCCCAAACGGGTTAACCGAACTCAACAAAAATTTGTGCCAGACTCTATTTTCGACTGCGAAACCATCTTGTAAAATTGGACACAAATCGGAAACACAAAATTTTTTGGAGCCCACTACGCCGAAATGGGTAAAATTATTCCAACCAAATTTATACAACTAATTGCGGTTGCTAAGAAAAACATTTGTGCAAAATTTCAAGTCAATCGGTCAAACCGTTTTGACTCGACATCAAAAACATTGAAAAAGCTTCATTGGGCCCTCGTGTCCAAACCGGTTAACCGAACTCAACAAAAATTTGTGCCAGACTCTCTTTTCGACTGCGAAACCACCCTGTAAAATTGGAAACAAATCGCAAACACAAAATTTTTTGGAAGCCCGCCAGGCCGAAATGGGTTAATTTATTCCAACCAAATTTATACAACTAATTCCGGTTGCTAAGACGAACATTTGTGACAAATTGCAAGTCAATCGGTCAAGCCGTTTTGACTCGACATCCAAAAAACGAAAAAGCTTAAAACAGCTCTGGAGCCGCAACCTGTTAACTCATAAAAATGTGACATAGCCTATGTCACCCCCGGTCTCCGGATGATATAATGTATATGTTACGGTCATACGGGTATCCCAGAGTTGACACAGTCTACTCTACTACACTCTTGCTCGTTATTTAAATAATTATATAAAAAGTTCTAAATTTGTCACTGTATTTTAGAAATATATTTATTGCATATTTTGATTATTAAATTTTGTGATAAAAAGCTAATGACAGTATTAATGGTTTTAACTAACATTAAAATCCATGAAATTATATAAACTTTTATATTTATATTATTACAAATTAATATTTCTTTTGAATAACTTTGAGTTTAATTATATAAAACATAATATAAGTAAATTAAGAGAATAAATTAAAAAATTATTTAGAATTGAAATAATTAATCAAGGGTACTAATTTATTCAACAGTAAAAGCGCTACAGCTAAAAATCCTGAAGAGAAGTAATTGCTGCAATTGAGAAGTAATTGCTGCATGTGTGTAAAATTTTATTGAATTTGATAAAAAGTTTTAAATATGTAATTTTGTAATTGCACTTTACAAATCCATTTATCTCAAGCTTATTTGTTGTTTAATATTTTTAAATAGATAAATTAGTAAGAATTGGTAATATTTTTGAATTGATCAAATAATTAAAAATGTTGTTGGTATTATAAAGTAAATTTGGTTAGCCATATCTTACGATCAAACTAATAAAAGCTTTTATGGTTTTAAAATGACTTATGGACTTCCCATTAAATTTGAACCAAATAGGTGTTGGGTATTTCTAAGTCGGACTAACTGTTTCTTTACTTGGTTTTATTTTTTTTTTTTTTTTAGCATACATTTTTGCTCTTAAACCTAAAACGTGAGACATGATATTACCATTTTATACATCTTTCATTAGACCAACAACTTTTTTATTTATTTTTGGTATTGACCAAAGATTTTTTGCATGATAATCACTAGTATCAAAGAGAGTATGGCAATAATTTTTCATAACTTCATAAATTTTAGTTTTGAAAATTTCATAGATTTAACCATCAGTATCTGTATAAACAATTGTACAATTTTCTCCAAATTTTGGTTACATATAACCATAATGATAATTATAATTTATAGTTTTTGAAATATCTAACACACATAATCCAACATAAATTAGTTTACAAAAATACACTTCAGATTTAAAAATTTCTCTTGCTACCAAATTTTTATTTGAAAATTGTAACGCTTTTAAAGAAAGGTGATGCTATCAAAGCACAAGCTCCATATCTACATTGCCATTTTGAAACCAGTTTCATGGAACTATATATTCGCACGTTCTTCAAGGTTTTTACAAATACAGCATTATTGATCAATTTATATTGATTTTTTTCAAAATCATTTGTTGCTTCTCTTAGTTTTGTATTCAAATCAATTTATGATTTTAACCATGCAGATTGATTCATTTCTATTAACTTATGAGTTTTTGTTTATTTTAAGCTATGTTTCAGAGCTTGTTTTAAATTTCTATAATGAATAACATATTTAGATTTGTCAAATAAAGTAACAAGCAATTTTTTCTGTTTGGAACCTGGTGGACACATATTTTCAGGACAAAATGGTAAATCAGAATGTAAATCATGAACCTCTTTAGGATATTGCAAATCTACTTCAAAAATATAACCTTTAACCCAATCATCAGAAATAGAAGAAATTGTATTAGCTGTAAATTTTTCAATATTTTTAATCCATTTAAAACCTTCATTAGGTAAATGTTGAATGATTATTTATATCTCAATACATTAAATATTTCTCTGGTTTATTTTTATTAAAAGTTTCCAAATATTGATTATTCGCTTCACAGTATCTTTATTTGTGTCAACCCCCCACGTATATCCATCTCAATAAACATTATCATATCAATATCTGTAAGAAGTTCCAACTCCATATTTGTATATAATAACATTGCATCCCATGTATAACCAGGAAGCGTATAATAATGAGCTGGATCTAGTTTGCATGCTTCCAAAGAAATAATCCGAAATTTTTCAAAAACATCAGCCAACAACAAAACATATGTTTATACCCGTATGACTGTAGGTCAAAGGGTATAATAAATTTGCCATTACGTTTGTAACGCAGAGAAATAGGGGGGTAGATATGGACTCAAGTGTATGGATCGGATCAGAATCGAAAAAAAAATCGATTTAGCTACGTCCGCACGATAACTCAAAAACTAAAAGAGCTAGGATCTTGAAATTTTCGCAAATTCGTTTTTTTGCAATAGCCGTCATCGCTATTTAAATTCAGCCATTTTGGTCCATGGGTTCGGCCATACAACTTCTTTTTTTATATGAGTATTTCTCTGTACCTATTACAGTTACGTGTCTGAAATTTTGCCAAAAGTGGTTTAGTTTTATGGCCAAAGTTTTTGCAAAATTTAGTTGGTCTGGTGCAGTGAGTTCGAGTAGCTGCCATACAACTTCTTATTTTATATGAGCATTACTCCATACCTATTAAAGCTGGGTGTCTGAAATTTTGCCAAAAATAGTTTAGTGTAATGGCCAAAGTTACTGCAAAATTTGGTTGGTCTACTGTAAAGGGTTCGCGTAGCTGCCATACAACTTCTTATTTTATATGAAAATTACTCTATACCTATTGACGTTGGGGGTCTGAAACTTTGCCAAAAATAGTTTAGTGTAATGGCCAAAGTTACTGCAAAATTTGGTTGGTCTACTGCAGAGGGTTCGAGTAGCTGCCATACAACTCCTTCTTTTATATGAGCATTACACTACACCTAATAAAACTGTTTATAATAATAATTATATGTTTATATAACCGTCATACGGGTATCCCAGAGTTGACACAGTCTACTCTACTACACTCTTCCTCGTTTTAAATATAAATCAGAATATTCACCTAAGTTCTTAATATGTACACACATTCCACACTTTTTCAGCATGATCATAATCTTTATAAATAACATTTTGTTTGTTATCTAAATGAATCTATAAATTTAAATTTGATTTTACAGTTATCAATATATTTTGTAAATGATATATACTTTTCGTTAATAAGTGGTAATACATTCAAATTACCTTCACCTATTTTATTAATATCTTTTATAATAAAATGTGCATTATACCAGCTTAAGTTATGAAAAAGATTGGTATGGTTAAGTCATCTTGAAAATTTAAATTACAGCTGTTATGTGCAGCTCCACGAAATTTACTCGTTAAATGGCAATGATCTTGTACTTTTTTACAAGCAGAAGTAAATTGTTTTTGACAAATAAAACTTTTTGCACCTATTCTAAAATTTAATTTGTCCTCATTTGTAATTAAATTATCATTGGTTTTGCTTAAGACAATTCATCATTTAAGATAGTTCTTAATAAATTAAGTTCAGTCTTAAACCAATTAATACAATCTTTACCTCGATAAAATGCATAAGCTTCAAAATAAGAATTATATGAAGATTTTATACAATACCCGATTGAGCATGGAATATGTCCCTGATATATATTACTCTCATCGGTTTCTTTTAAAATGCGTTAAATACCTGCATACAAATGGAATCATCAAAATAATTGTAGGATAACATTATCCACTTTAGAAAATAATACTCTTAGTTTTAAAGAAATTCCCTGACGTCATTTTAGTTTTTTAAAATTTTTCATATATATAATTTATGTTTTCTTGGTTTTTGAGTTATCGTGCGGACGGACGGACATATAAGGCTAAATCGATTTATTTTTCGATTCTGATACGATCCATACACTTGAGTCTATATCTACCCCCCCTCCTTCTCTGCGTCACAAACGTAATAGCAAAATTACCCTTTGAGTATATAGTCATACCGGTATAAACAAAAGAACATAAAATAAATTTATTTACAAAATACATTTAAAAAATTCAAACTTAAAACTTTTATACAATTCAAAAAAATTTTGCACACATGCAGAAATTATTTCTCTTCAGATTTAGATTAGATTTAGTTAATTATGGAATTTTTAGCACTTCTGTTAAAAATAAGTATAACAATTATAATTCTCCTGTTATCTTAAATTCTAAATTTAATTAAAACTCTATGTTATTCGAAAGAAATATTAATTTGTGATAATATATTTACAGGTTTCAGGGACGCAGGACTCATACATTGAACGGGATGAGTTCTTCTCTTTCAATTTGAACAAAAATCCATTGAAAAATTTATTAAAATTCATCAAATCAATTTTATTTATTATGTACTTTTATATGAACTTGCCTGTGTCTATGGCTTTATTTTTCATTCTGTCAGTTAGTGATATATTTAAATTAGAAATCTGACCATAAATTTATAAGAATTGTATGGTTCAGTGGTTAGCAAAGTGGCTAGTTGTGTAAATAGATGTGAGTTCGATCCTCCTTGGAAGGTAAACATTTTTTTTTTTTTTATTAAATTCAACAGCAATAATAATGAAAATAAATAAAATTAATTTATTTGGATAGCTTCTTTAAAAATTTGTAACTTTAAAAACTAAAATACTTCACTTTGATAATATAAAACCATAGACCAAATAATTATTAAACGATCAGTTTCATATAAAAAATTTTTAGGGCTTTTTTTAAGTTGTCCGTACATTTTTGGTTCATTAATTTAAAATTTATACAAATACGTACTTAAATAAAAAAAAATTTCACCATGAAGATAATTTGAACCCACGACCCCAACATTTTATAAAATATGAAAAATACAAAAAGTAAAATACGTAACTTATTCTTCTTCAAATTTTTAAAATACAACAACAAAAATTTATCAGTCATTTGTTTTTGTTTACTTTTTCTGCATGTCTATATTAGAATCGAAGCATAATCTGCGTAATACAAAATGTAAGGTTACGAAATGATTTTATTAATTTGTATTGATATGCAATATATGTATATGCATAAATTATAGTATAATGTGCAAAAAATGTGTATCTATTGTTAACAATAGATACACTTTGGTGTAATGTGTCTAAATGTGAATTTACTTGTATTTTGTAAGATGCATAGTGCCTATTTTGTTTTTGGTGTACTTGCAAATGTGCAAAAATATTTAAGTGAGTATTTTTATACCCGTATGACTATATAGGCAAAGGGTATAATAAATTTGCCATTACGTTTGTAACGCAGAGAAGGAGGGGGGGTAGATATAGACTCAAGTGTATGGATCGGATCAGAATCGAAAAATAAATTGATTTAGCTATGTATGTCCGTCCGTCCGTCCGTCCGTCCGTCCGTCTGTCCGTCCGTCCGCACGATAACTCAAAAACTAAAGGAGCTATGATCTTGAAATTTTCGCAAATCCGTTTTTTTGCAATAGCCGTCATCGCTATTTAAATCCAGCCATTTTGGTCTATGGGTTCGGGTAGCTGCCATACAACTTCTTTTTTTATATGAGAATTACTCTGTACCAATTACAGCTGCGTGTCTGAAATTTTGCCAAAAGTAGTTTAGTTTTATGGCCAAAGTTTTTGCAAAATTTGGTTGGTCTACTGCAGTGGGTTCGAGTAGCTGCCATACAACTTCTTATTTTATATGAGCATTACTCTATACCTATTGAAGCTGGGTGTCTGAAATTTTGCTAAAAACAGTTTTGTATAATGGCCAAAGTTTCTGCAAAATTTGGTTGGTCTACTGCAGTGGGTTCGAGTAGCTGCCATACAACTTCTTATTTTATATGAGCATTACTCTTCACCTATTTTGCTTAAGGATGCATGACTTATTACAACGGTACTCTTCACCTAATGAAGCTGGGTGTCTGAAATTTTGCCAAAAATAGCTTAGTGTAATGGCCAAAGTTACAGCAAAATTTGATTGGTCTATTGCAGAGGGTTCGAGTAGCTGCTGCCATACAACTCCTTCTTTTATATGAGTATTCCATTAAACTTAAAAAAGCTGTATGTTTGAAATTTTGCCAAAAGTAATTAACCGGATGATATAATGTATATGTTACGGTCATACGGGTATCCCAGAGTTGACACAGTCTACTCTACTACACTCTTCCTCGTTCATTAATGATATTAATATTTTTAATTAGATTTTCAACCATGTTATTGTTATATTATTATGTATGCAGAAATATTATAAAAGACCATAAAAAAAGAACTAGGTATAAATCGTTTTATTATTCATTATAGAAATTATCACAAGAATTACTTTCGAGTAAAATTTGAATACCTATTTGCATAGATATCTATACCAAGTTTCTTTAAAAATGTAACATATATTCTAAGCCGTAATTAAAAAACGTTGAATTGGTTTTGGAAATTTTGAAGGAAAATATAATTTTGCAACAATTTTTAATACAAATTACATTCAGTAGATTTTAATAGGGTTGACTTTAGAGGTAGGTACATTATGTCTGTTACACGACATGTGAAACATTTACAACCATACATATATACGTACAATGTGCAAAAATGTATTCAGACTTAAAGATACCTAATAAATGTAAAACAATTTTGTTTAACGAACTAGATGGTTAGATAAAAATTTTATCAAGTAGGTACTTATAATGCTTTTTAATGATATTTTTGTCTTCTGTTAATAAAATTTAAATCAATTTAGATAAATTTACTAGGGGGCATATTTTAATAATTTATGATTAGTTAATAGATAAACCGATTATAACTATTAATGAATTGGATCAAACTTGGAAATTGTTAAATTAAATATTTTATTTAATAATTTTATATAAATAATTATGTAAAGAAATTGAAATAAAAATAAAAAGTATAAAATAAAATAAAATAAAAAAAATATTTTTTTCAATATATACTTTTATTAAAGTAGTACTTGCCCCCTAAAATGTAGAAAATAAAAAATTGAAAGTAGATTTTGGGAATTTGTTACTGTTTTAATATAAAAGTAAATTGCTGATATAAAAATCAGCTCTTTTAATGTTTGAAAACTTCTAAGCTTAAAATATTCATTACCCAAAAATTTATGGTAGATCTTTTGCATTTAAAAGTGTTTTAATATAAAAGTAAATTGGAGGATTAAGACTAATAGAAAGAAGAACTGTCTCCCATTTCAGTTTATATTGACAAAAATAATTTTTTTATTTTATTCTATTTTGTAACATAAAATATCGCTCCCAAAACACTAAAAATAATTTTGATTTATACTTTAGTTGCATCCAAATAAATAAATATACATATATATTATAGATGATAGATATATTCCATAATAATTAGACATAATAAATATAAATATTATACATAATGATTACACATATAAACATTATATATGATGATTATACATATTTTCCTGCAATAATACAGTAAAATGTAGCACAAAAATAGTTAACAATTTCACCATATTTTTATACCATACATGTAGGAATTGAAGATTTTATTTTAAGTTAATAATTGTTGTGTTTGTCACTAGCTGTCGCTTTTATTGATATTGATCAGTATTGAAGTATACAGTATTAAATCAGAATGGATTACAGTATTGATCAGAATCAGTAGAAAGTATAAATAGTCAGTTTAAAAATTTTGTAGATTCAATCTAAAAAATAAATCAAAAGAATCAAGAACAAAAAGAATAAAAAGATTACCTATATAAATTAAAGACGTTTGATTTTCCTACAATTTTTTAAAAGAAGATTATATATATTAAAGACGTTGGATTTTCCTACAATTTTTGGGGGCTCAACTAAAAGGATATAGAACTGTAATAATATAAAGAAGTTGTTCAAAAAGTAAAGTACAGTTTAAAAAAAAAAAAGAAAAGAAGAAATGATGTCTGATTTTGAGACGCCAGTGAATGCAAATAAAAAGGCGGAAAATTTGAAAAGTATGAACGTTAAACAATTCAGATACAAATTAGGAGAGTTAGGTTTATCAAGAAGTGGAAGAAAGGCTGACTTGCAAAAGCGACTAGAAGAAGAATTAGGAAGATTAGATTTAAATAAGAATATTGATGAAGAATTACATAATTCTCATAATGAAGATTACGAGGAAATTATCATTGGTAACGAAGACGAAATAAAAAAATTAAAAGAAGAAATGGAAGTGATGAAAAAAAGATTGGAGCAGTTAAATAAAGGTGATGAAGACTTAAGGTCGGGATCAGAGAGTGAGGACTTGCCGGTGTCCTTTTTATTTAGAGACATTGAAGAATCGTTGAGTACATTCAGTGGAAGCGACTTATATTCTGTAAAAGACTGGATTACAGAATTTGAAGAAGCGGCATATACAAGTAGATGGAATAATCAACAAAAATTAATATACTCGAAAAGATTACTTAAAAATCCACCAAAAAATTTGGTGAGAAGAGTAAGATTTTGGAATGAAGTAAAAAATCAGTTAATGGAAGAATTTGACGTCAGATTATCAGCAGCGGACGCTCATAGTGTGATGGCAAAAACAAAAAAGAGATATAATGAGAATACTTTTGATTATTTCATGAAGATGAGAGAACTGGGGACTACATATGGGATTGATAATGTGTCAATTATGAAGTACGTAATAAATGGAATAAATGAAGATAGTCCAGGTAAAAGTATTTTATATGGGGCAGCTACTTTCAAGGAGTTCAAGTTAAAATTACGAGCTTACGAGGATTTTAAAATAAATACGAAGGTCAAACCACATGAAAACAGGTTTACGTCCAGAGATGATCTACAAATAAAAGAGAAAACAAAGGATGTTCGATGTTACGCTTGTGGAAAATTGGGACATGTAGCGCCTAGATGTCCAAACAAGGCCAACGGGTTAAAATGCTTTAAATGCAACGAATTCGGGCATAAGTCTTATGAATGTCAAAATAAAAAAGTTGAAAGAAATATTTAAAAAGGAAATTATGATGTCAAGTACAAATGAGTATAAAAAAAGCATGAATAAATGGGTTAAAATTAAAAATAAATTTGTTTCAAGTCTTATTCATACAGGATGTGATGTAAATTTAATTAGGTTGGATGTAGTACAAAGAATTAACTTAACTTTTCACCCTGATAAAACAATGAAATTGAAAACAGCTGGCAATGCACAAATTAGTACTATGGGTTATTTGAATGAAGAAATTGAAATTGATGGAATTTTTTTTAAGGTTATGTTTTATGTAGTAGGTATAAATGATGTGCCTGTCAAAATGATTTTAGGTAAAGAATTGTTAAAAGATATAAAACTAATTATTTGTAATGGAATGATTTCAATAAAAAAAAATATTAAGGAAGTTGATGATGAAAATTGATTGATGAAGATGGTGATTGAAGATAACAAAAAATATGACGAAAAAATCCCGAATGAAATTAAAAGTTTAATTGACAACTATAAGCCGAACAAATCCATTGAGACAAGTATAGAATTAAGAATAACAACGACTGACATTATTCCAGTATGTCACAAACCTCGCCGACTAGCTTTTAAGGACAAAGATGAAGTAGAACAACAAATTAATAAATGGATTCAAGATAAGATCATAGTACCCTGTTCATCTGATTATTCTAGTCCAGTAGTGGTGGTGCGAAAGAAGGATGGTTCACCACGGGTGTGTGTGGATTATCGAAAACTAAATATGAAGGTAATCAAGGTTCGCTATCCAGTTCCGTTAATCGAAGAGCAATTGGATAGCTTACAAACAGTAAAAATTTTTTCAACATTAGATTTGAAGAATGGATTCTTCCACGTGAAGGTGAATGAAGAAAGCCAGAGGTTTCTGTCCTTTGTCACAAGTAAAGGAATGCTTTCACAACACTCATTCTTTATACCCGTATGACTATATAGCCAAAGGGTATAATAAATTTGCCATTACGTTTGTAACGCAGAGAAGGAGGGGGGTTAGATATAAACTCAAGTGAATGGATCGGATCAGAATCGAAAAATAAATCGATTTAGCTATGTATGTCCGTCCGTATGTCCGTTCGTCCGTCTGTCCGTCCGTCCGTCCGTCCGCACGATAACTCAAAAACTAAAGGAGCTAGGATCTTGAAATTTTCGCAAATTCGTTTTTTTACAATAGCCGTCATCGCTATTTAAATCCAGCCATTTTGGGCCATGGTTTCGGGTAGCTGCCATACAACTTCTTTTTTTATAGGAGCATTACTCTGTACCTATTACAGCTGCGTGTCTGAAATTTTGCCAAAAGTAGTTTAGTTTTATGGCCAAAGTTTCTGCAAAATTTGGTTGGTCTACTACAGTGGGTTCGAGTAGCTGCCATACAACTTCTTATTTTATATGAGCATTACTCTCCACCTAATAAAGCTGGGTGTCTGAATTTTTGGCAAAAATAGTTTAGTGTAATGACCAAAGTTTCTGCAAAATTTGGTTGGTCTACTGCAGAGGGTTCGAGTAGCTGCCATACAACTCGTTCTTTTATATGAGCATTACACTGCACCTAATGAAGCTGGGTGTCTAAAATTTTGCCAAAAATAGTTTAGTGTAATGCCCAAATTTACAGCAAAATTTGGTTGGTCTACTGCAGAGGGTTCGAGTAGCTGCCATATAACTCCTTTTTTTTATATGAGTATTCCACTACACTTAATAAAGCTGTTGCTTTTGAAATTTTGTCAATTTTTCGGATGATATAATGTATATGGGAAGGTCATACGGGTATCCCAGAGTTGACACAGTCTACTCTACTACACTCTTCCTCGTTTTATATAAAATTTTTTTTTATAAGAATAAGAAGAAATGAATGAGTTTGGATTACGGATTATTCACCTTAAACAAGTTGACATGAATTTGTGATTATTCACCTTAAACAAGTTGACAGTCGTACGGGTATCCCAGAGTTGACACCGTCTACTCTACTACACTCTTCCTCGTTATATATATATATACCAAGTACATTTTTGGCACATTATCAAAAAATTTTGTAAAAATGTGTCTATATAGTTTCACTCAGTCCGTCAATCTGTCCGTCTGTCCATATGTTTACAAAAAAATTAACATCGTTTGAAATAGAGAAAGAACTTTTTCTGTAGCCCCACTCATTACAGAGCTACAGTCCCCCAAAGTTGGAAAACGCCCTATTTTTAAATTGTTGTAACAAGAGTTCTGTTAAGTGTATTTTCAACCTGACAGAACAAATGTTTAGTGTTGCCATATGGTACTAAACCTTACCATCATGTAAAACTTAATTTTTGCAAAATGTTTAGCCACACATATCTCCTAAACAGTTCAAGTAATGGTTTTGAAACAGTTAGATGCTGAGGAGTTAGTAGGAGTCGGTTAATAAATTTTTTTGTCAGGTCCCCTGTTTACGAGCTATAACGGCTCGAAAAATTAAATTTTGCTATTTTTAAACACCTGTAACTTGAACACCTGTTCAAATTTATTTTTTACAAATATAAAAAATTTAAAGCTGCAGCATTTAATTTCAACATAATTTAAAATGTTTTCTTAAATTTGAAAGGGATTCTTTAAATTGAAGAAATTGTCTTTTAGTTTAACCATTTTTGCTTAGATAATAAAATTCTAGGTAAAACTACAAATTTTGGTGGAGTTCACATATGATTTCCTAGAACCTAAAAAAAATTGAAAAGTTGGGACAGGAGGGAGGTGGGCAGATCTATCATAAGTTTGCTAAGCAAAAATTTGGCAACCTTCTCCATTGAAGGGCTACCAGGTCTTCAAAATTAAAACTTTTATGTTTTTATAAAACAGTAACTTATTCAGCAGTGCATAAAACTGCTGAATCAGCTACTGTTTCAAAATTAAACGATAAAATTGAAGCTCTAACATTATATTTGGCACTTTTTAATAGGTTTTCTTGAGTGTATTGGGATTATATTCTAAGTATTGATTTCACTATTGAATAATTAATATTCTGTCATAATTAATGAGTTGATGAAATAACTAAATTAGAATATTATCATTTATTATACCCTACACCTATAGAATAGGTAAAAGGGTATATTAACTTTGGTATGGTGTTTGTAACCACCTAAAGGAAGCGAGCTAGATATGGAAAAGTATATATATTTGTGATCAGCGTGACCGCCTGAGTCGATATAACCATGTCCGTCCGTCCGTCCGTCCGTAGGCACGATAACTCAAAAAATAATGGAGCTATCTTGATGAAATTTTAACTGTAGGTTACTAGGACTGAAAGTATGGCGGGGATTGCATATGGGCGAAATCGGCCCATGGGTTCGGATTCTGGACCTTTTAATCGGTCCAAGGGCTAACGAACATATATAAAAAATCACGATAACTCAACAACTAATTTTCATTAAATTTGTGCTGTAGGTTACTAATAATGAACCTACTTTGGGGATTACGTAAGTTGAGGATTGGATTATGGGTTCTGAACCTAGAACTTTTTGATCGAATTTAGGCCAAACTAGCATAATTCCGAAACCAATGAAGATAGAACCTCCAAATTTAGTATCAGGGTGTTGCTTTCGATTCCCTTAGTCTCCTTGAAATTTGGGCCCAATTTGAGTTGGGGGATATGTATTTTAGAAATACATTTATTGCATATTTTGCGTTTATAAGCTTTTCAAATAAGTACATAAATAAGCCATTTAAAAAAATTGCAATTTTGAAAAATTTTAATTATTAAATATATTAGCTTTTTATCACAAAATTTAGTAATTCAAATTTTTTCATTTAGTAATTGAATTGGAATAAATATATTTTCATTTATTTCAATTTTTTTTGTTTTAATCTTTTTAAATAGATAAATTAGTAAGAATTTGTAATATTTTTTAATAGATAGTGTAATTAGAAAATACATATTTCGTATAATATTTTATAAATTAAAAACAAAATATTTTTTTAATAAACGGTTAAATTCCTTTTTTTATACCCTACCCCTATAGAATAGGTAAAAGGGTATATTAACTTTGGTATGGTGTTTGTAACCACCTAAAGGAAGCGAGCTAGATATGGAAAAGTATATATATTTGTGATCAGCGTGACCTCCTGAGTCGATATAGCCATGTCCGTCCGTCTGTCCGTCCGTAGGCACGATAACTCAAAAAATAATGGAGCTATCTTGATGAAATTTTAACTGTAGGTTACTAGGATTGAAAGTACGGCGGGGATTGCATATGGGCGAAATCGGCCGATGGGTTCGGATTCTGGACCTTTTAATCGGTTTCAGGGCTAACGAACATATGTAAAAAATCACGATAACTCCACAACCAATGACGCTATCTTCATCAAATTTGTACTGTAGGTTACTAGTAATGAAACTACTTCGGGGATATCGTAAGGTCGGGATTGGACCATGGGTTCGGAACCTAGAACTTTTTGATCGAATTTAGGCCAAACGAGCATAATTCCGAAACCAATGAAGATAGAACCTCCAAATTTGGTATCAGGGTGTCCCTTCCTATTTGCTAAGTGTCTTTGAAATTTGGGCCCCATTGGAGTTGGGGGTCGGGGACCAGCCACACATTTTCGAAAACCTTAAAGCATATCTTTAAAATTAATAAAGATAGCAACTTGAAAAAATGTAGAAGCTTCAAATTTGGTGTTCTTTACTATCTCTTGCTTGCCCCCCTAATTTGGGATCAATTGGAGTGGTGGTTCAAAACCCCTCTTAGACCTCCCAAGTTTTAAAAGCTTATACTCGAAATTACTAGAAATAGTAACTTAAAATTAAGATAGAACGTTCAAATTTTGTACAAGGGTTAACTAGTACTTAAAGTACAGCGCGGACTGTATAAAACCGAAATCAACCCTAGGGTTCGGATTTTGGACCTTTGAATCAGTTACAGGGCTAACGAACATATGTAAAAAATCACGATAATTCAACAACTAATGACGCTATCTTCATGAAATTTGTGCTGTAGGTTATTGGTAATGGCCAATATAGGCCAAACTAGCATAATTCCGTAACCAATGAAGATAGAACCTCCAAATTTGGTATCAGAGTGTCGCTTTCGATTTCCTTAGTCTCCTTGGAGTTTGAGCCCAATTGGAGTAGTGGGTGGGGACCAGCCACTCAGTTCCGAGGACCTTAAAGATATTTTCGAAATTAATAAAGATAATAACTTGAAACAAAAGTAGAAGCTTCAAATTTGGCACATGGGTGTTCTTTACTATTTCCTGCGGTTCCCTCTAATTTTGGATCAATTGGAGTGGTGTTTCAGCACCTCTCTTAGACCCACCAATGTGTAAAAGCTTACCATCGAAATTAATAAAACTAGTAACTTAAAATTAAGATAACACGTTCCAATAGTGTACCTACAAGAGTTAACTTGTATTGAAAGAATGCGGGGACTGCATATGGGCGAAATCGTACCATGGTTTCGAGTTCTGAAACCTTTGAAAAGGTCAAGGGCTAACAAACATATATCTTAAAACACCATAACTCAAAAAATAATGCCGCTATTTTGATAAAATTTAATCTCTAGGTTACTAGTAATGAAAGTACCATGGGAATTGGTTCTGGTCGAGTTTAATTTCGAAGCCAAAGAATATATTTCCTATTTCCTATGTGTCTCCCAAATTTTGACTTAATTGTAGTGGTTCAGCTATGTTCAAAGGTACTTGCTGCATTTATGTAAAATTTATTTTTATATTTAAATGAATTATATGAAAAGATCTAAATTTGTATAAGTATTTTAGAAATACATTTATTGCATATTTTGCGTTTATAAGCTTTTCAAATAGGTACATAAACAAGCCATTTAAAATAATTGCAATTTTGAAAAATTTTAATTATTAAATAAATTAGCTTTTTATCACAAAATTTAATAATTCAAATTTTTTCATTTAGTAATTGAATTGGAATAAATATATTTTCATTTATTTCAAGTTTTTTTGTTTTAATATTTTGAAATAGATAAATTAGTAAGAATTTGTAATATTTTTTAATAGATAGTGTAATTAGAAAATGTTTTTAGTATTATAAAGTTAATTTGGTTAGCTATGTCTTACGATCAAATTAATAACAGCTGTTATGGTGTTAAAACGACTTATGGATATGTCCTTAAATTTGAACCAAATAGGTGTAGGGTATTTCTAAGTCGGTTGCACCGACTGACTGTTTCTTTACTTGTTTAATGTTAATTATATCATATATTTTATTGAATTATTAGCAAAGGTGATATATAATTAAGACATTGTGTACAATACATAAGCTATATTCAAAGGTACTTGCTGCATTTATTTAAAATTTATTTTTATATTTAAATGAATTATATGAAAAGTTCTAAAATTGTAATTGTACATTAGAAATATATTTATAGCATATTTTGCGTTTATAAGCTTTTCTAATAGGTACATAAACTAACAATATAAAATAATTGCAATTTTGGAAAATTTGATTTATTAAATATATAGTTAGCCTTTGTACACAATTCGGAAAGCCTTTTACGCTTTCTACTACTTTTTGCATTAACAGATTTACTACTTGCTGTAAATAAAAATTTTTAAGATAGTCTTCATTTTGTTTCATTAAGAATTAAGAATAAAGTAGGTATACTGGGTCGGTAAGGGTCATGTAGGTATACTTCGAGATTCGACTATGGGTTTGGAACCTGGAACTTTTTGATCGAATTTCGGCCAAACGAGCATAATTCCGAAACCAATGAAGATAGAACCTCCAAATTTAGTATCAAGGTGTCCATTCCTATTTATTTAGTGTTCTTGATTTTTCTACTTGATTTTTGGAGTAGTGGGTCGGTGACCAGCCACACATTTCCGAAGACCTTAAAGCGTGTCTATAAAATTAATAAAGATAACAACTTGAAACAAAAGTAGAAGCTTCAAATTTGGCACAAGGATGTTCTTTACTATTTGGCCCCCTAAATTGGGATCAATTGGAGTGGTGGTTCAGTACTCCTCTTAGACCTACCAAGGTTTAAAAGCTTATAATCGAAATTATTTAAAATAGTAACTTAAAATTAAAATAGAACGTTCCAATTCTGTACAAGGGTTCACTAGTATTTAAAATACAGCGCGCACTGCATATGGGCGAAATTGTACCATGGTTTCGGATTCTGGAACCTTTGAAAAGATCAAGGGCTAACAAACATATATCTTAAAAATAGCATAACTCAAAAAATGATGCCGCTATTTTATATATTTTCATTTATTTCAAGTTTTTCTGTTTTTTAATATTTTTAAATAGATAAATTAGTAAGAATTTGGAATATTGTTGAATAGATAAAGTAATTAGAAAATGTTTTTTAGTACTATAAAGTTAATTTGGTTAGCCATGTCTTAAGAACAAACTAATAAAATCTTTTATGGTTTTAAAATGACTTATTAACTTCCCATTAAATTTGAACCAAATAGGTGTAGGGTATTTCTAAGTCGGTTGCACCGACTGACTGTTTCTTTACTTGTTTTTTTTCATCACTTGTTTAATCTTTTTATTTTGTCTATAGCCAATTAGTTTTGTTTTTTTCTTCAAACAAATGTTGTATATTTTATACAGCTACTAATATGTATTTTATATGCATTTAATTTATTTATAGCTAAAAAATTTTGCTTTTTAAATTTAAGAAGTCAAAAAAAAAGTTAATATAAAAACATGTAAAAATATTTTAACAACAATTAAAAAACAAAACACCTTTTCTTTTTGATAAAAATTTGTTCCCTAATTTACTTAATTTTGAATTGAAAAAAATATTTTAAACTTACCAATATACAGTGAGCGTTTTTGAAACATTTAATTATTTGGTAAAAAGCTCTTATTTTTACGTCTTCGTTGTAGTATCTGCAAAAGTTTTAAATTAAAATCAGCAATACATACTTTGTTAATATTTTAAATACAGTTATTTACCCTTATTCAAAATAAATGCCAATATAAAGATTGAACATTCACAATTTAATAATTCTACAATTGAAACTATTGTTATTAGTTATACGTAAACTATTGTTATTAGTTTGAAGTGTTTTAACACTTAATTTAAAACTACATGCATTTTATTTAATTGGACGGCATGTGTTATTTAACAACCATTATAATATAAATTAGAAACCATTAAAATGTTGGCAATAAATATTTTTTTATTTATTTTTAAGAATCTTTCTTCCATAAGAAGAAATTTAGTTCCATAAATTTTTTAAAAATTTATATTATTTGAAACTTAATTTACCACTTGAAAATATATTTAAATTACATTTTTAAAAAAAAATTAACATTTTTTTTATTATTTCTCTAATACTGAAATGAAAGTAATTGTACATAATGTTATTATTTAAATTAATTTTAAATCAACTTTATTTTTTTGTTAAATATTATTGTTTTGCGCAAATTATATCGCAATTATTCAATATTTATTTAAAATTTGAAATTGTTTAATTTAAATAATAATTTTGCATTAGATAATTAAAAATTTTGTTTTTACTATCTATTCACGGTATTTATTGTTAGCAGTCGTATTTGGTAATTTAGAAAATCAAAATAGAAAAATTAAAATAAAAGAATAATTGATTAGATGACGTTTTATAATGACATTACTTCCAAGTTTGAGTTAAAGTATAATTCTAAAATAGTAAAGCTCATAAATTTTAGACAATTTAAAGCAAAAAAAACTTTTGACCCATCCGTAATGCTATTAATTAATAATATACTTAAATTTTTTTGCCAGTTTTTTGATATTTTATTGTTAAAGTAAAATTTAAATTTGGAATACTATGTGAATAAAGGTAATAGAATCCGCTTATGATTTTTAACAACAAAAGGAAGGATTTTCACTAAATAAACTTATATATAAAATTTATTAATTGGCAAAATTATAGAAAGTTTCGCATATATAAAAAGTTAAACATATTTTAATTTATAAGTTTAAGCTTTTAAATTTTAACTTTAAGCTTATAGGGAGACAATAAAAATTTTATATCGAATTTTATCAGTTTTTGAAAACGTTTATAATTTGAACATGTAAAAACAAAATTTCGTTTTATCCAAGTATGAATACGTTTCTATTTAAATACTGAGAGATCTTTTTCTTAACTTCAAAAATATATAAAAACAAAATATTTTATTTCAATTGTAGAAATTATTTAATCTAACAATATCTTATTACAAATTTGATTTATTAATTGATTTTATCTGTTAAATTCTTTTTCATGATTTTTACTCAGTGAAAATTTATTTTGAATTTAAGATAGATATTAAAAAGTCATAAAATAAAAACAAAAACAAATTAAACATAAATGTTAAAGTAATTTTTAAGAGCATGTGCAACTTTTTAATATAAAGCTTTGTTTCAAATGCAATAAAATCTGTATGCGACTTACTATAATAATAGTCTAATGAATCTGAAACTTATAAAAATTTATTAAATATTTTACTTTGAACATAAAAATTGAGAAAAAAATCAGAGATTAATTAAAGTATAATAATAAAAGAAATATAAATTATAAAATAAATCAAATTTTATAATATAAGGTAAGCGTTATTTTTGATAAAGTTTAAAATTAAAATTTTTAATTGTATATTGGTTCGAAATTTTTAGAAATTTAGAAAACCAATTGATTAAATTTTCAACTTTTAACTCATTGTTTTTAATTACTCATTTGCAATTATTTAAAAATAAATTATTCGTAAAATTATCAACTATATAAGAAATAAAAATAATTGTTCTAAAGTGTTGTTAATATTTTTGGTATTTTAATATATTTATTTAATTACGAACTGTTAAATTCGACATAACAGTTCAAATAAATAAATTGGTTTGAAAAAATCAACCAATAAAACAAAAATCATATGTTAACTTTTTCAAACTATTTATATAAACTGTATCATACGATTAGATAATATAAAATGAATAAATAATATATTTCATGAAGAAAATTGAAATAGAAAATATTTAAACGAAAGAACCTAAAATATTCAGAGTTCTTTCGAAAAATTTTTTTTAATATTTGTTATGTTTTTATAAATTAAAGTTACACTTAAAGGTTTCTTTAACCACTGTTTTACAATGCAACAAAAACAAACTGCAACAAAAATAACCGTATTCGAATTTTTAATAATCTGTTGGAATTTCTTAATGTTTAAAAATGAATTACCGAACTTGAAAACTATTACTTTAATAATTTGGTGAACTGCAGCTGTATTTTTTTTGTGTTGAAAAAACTTATAAATATGATGGTATAAAATAGCAAAAATATATTGATTGGTGCGCACGCATTTGCTTTAAAGGCTTTCTGCAGAGGCTTTTTAAAAAAGTAAAAAATTACTCCTGAATTCCTAAAATCTGTATTCATTATTTTTGTTAAAAAATGTTTTTAACATGTATAAATTTTTATTTTTAATTATCCTGCAAGTTTAAAACTAAAGAACAACTAACGGTATTGTAAAAAAAAGTTTATTTGTGAAAAGTGTTTGAAATAAATTAATTATGTTCACATGAAAATAATTAAAAATTGTGGTTTGGTTTATTATTTGATAATAAAAGTTGTTAAATTTTAACAACTTGGAAGAAAAAAACGGCGTGATTAAAAAATAATATTTTAATATAACTTATCTTCTAAAAACATGAAATTTGTTAAAATGAATTCTGATTGTTTATTTTTATTTCAAAAATGAACAATTTTTGAGGGCAATATGCCAATAATTTTTCGTAGTTATGTAACTGCAAAAATAATTATTATATCCTTTTTTCCAGTGTACACCATTATTGATTCTTTAAATAAGTAATATATAATATGCAATCTTAAAACTTCTTATAAATGCATAGTTAAAAGAATTATACCTACATAAAAATATATAAAATATTTTTTAAATGCAATATATTAATTTATTAATTTTTTTAAAGAAAAGTTTGCAAAACAAAACGTAGGAAAATTTAAAGTTTTTATTAAATATCTAGAACAAGTTTCTGATGGGGAAAAAAAAAAAAATTCCTGTAGAAGATTTGATAATTCCACCACAAGATCAACGCATTTGTGGTACGATATGTGTCTGTCAAATGACGTTGGTATTAAGTTCGGTGGCTTTAGTATACTTAACAGTAGCTATATATATGCCATCTACTCGTGCATTTCAAAGTGGTATAGACGAAAACCCTGTAATGTGCACAACAACAAGAAATGCTAGGCCAGATTCCGCCTTATGGTGTTCTTGTGGTGAATGGTGTTTGAGTAAAACTTCTGGTGGTGGTTGTAATCAAATTTATGTTAATTTGCGAAATAATGGTACCAACATAACTTTTCAAAACTGTACTAACTCTGCCAACAAAACCTGCTATGGAATAGATCAAGATCGCGCAGATAAAGCTCGTTGTATAATGGATGAATGTAAAAATTTGACTGGTACGTTTAACTGTACAGAAGGTCAGTGCTTAAATATAACCGATGCTTTTGAATGTGTCTTTCACAACACGGGTGAATCATATAAATGTTCGGGCAGACGTGGTAAAATAACATGTATGGACATTAAAGGTTTATTTTCTTGCAACCGTGGTACATGCAAAAAAATAAGGACACCCTATAATTGTGATAGAAGATGTGTCGATATACCTACTAGAAACAAAAATGTAAGAAACTGTAAAAATTAAAATTATGAGTTGAAAGCTAATATTAATTAATCTCTTGTCTCTTATTTTGGAAATGAAATCTGTGTTATTTATAATTTTGTTGTTGTTGTTTGTTGTGGGGGATAGCATGTGCCATCCTAACACGTAAGCCTTGCGACACGTATTTATAATTTTAATTATTTTTGTTTGGTATTTAGAATTATTATTTAAAGATTGATTTCTAAATATGTCAAAAAATTATTCAAAATATGTAATTACGAATTAAAATCATGCCTATTCTTTTAAAATTTAATTTGCTGTCAGAATATTTTTTACTTAACTATTTCACTTAATTTTATATGTACTATAAATTGGATAAATGCAAGTTGCAATCTAAGCTTTTCAAATTCCAAACACAGATTTCTATTCTAAAAAAATTTAGATTTATAAAAAATTAAAATGAATTACTTGCAGATTGTAATTTTAAGTGGAGATAAGGTATATTTATCACAATGCCAAAATGCTATAAATTCAGAGACACAAGAAGAAGTTTGGAATGAGTCAGCCGATAATGTTGTAATGGTTTCATGTTTTTTAATAAAAAATACTTCTGATCAGGTAGAAGCCGTAGATTGCATAAATGGCACAGTTTTGGATAAAAATATGTTGCAAGATCTAACAAATTTTACTTATCTAAATTATATGCATGTTGCAATGGGAATGTCAGTTCCAGAAATAGCACCGCCAGATTTAGATTTAACAATATCCAACGAATCAAAACTTATGATTAACTTAGAAGGATGTGTTAACACTCTTATGGATGAATGTGCATATTTCTTAAAAGAATATGGCCGCGACGGTGCTGATCATAATGCAAAAGCCCGCTTTCCCTGCTTTTATGCTCCATCGAACAAAAATATTGTTGTTGCCCGTTTCGACTTAGATTTAACGTATAAGCAGTTTCTCGTAGCTTCTGTAATTCCTTCGACATTATTTGTGATTTCGTGTTTAGTTTTGTTATTATGTCAAAGAACTATATATGTGGGAGATGATGCAAAAATGCGATTTAAAGGATGTGCAGATACAGACACAATATTAGCGTCAAAAAATGATATTGCAAATTCCCAGCGTGATCTATCAGATGCTGGCGTGGGAGACAATGTAATGGCGCTCTGAGATCCATCACGTAAGAAAGATTTCCTTATTTTCAATCACCTATACTTTAACTGACAATATATAAAACGATTTTATAGTATTATAGTATTTTAAAAAATATGGGATTACCATATTGTGTAATATCTTAATTTCTTATTATAACGTAATATGTATATATCGTTACTGGTCTTCTATATATATATATAAAAATTGGGTGGGTTCCAAAAAAATCAAAATTAATTTTTTTTATTTTTTTTTTTTTTTTATTTTTTTTTTTATTGACCCTTTACTAATTTTCTTTTGATATTTCAAAAATGAACATTGCCTTGACTGGTAACCATTGGCAACCCTGTAAATTTTTTTTACACATATTTATAAAGCTTATAAAAGCTACTAACCGTCTTTTGCCATTTTCAGAATGAAAATATACCTTATTGTTATAAGAATTTAATGCAAGGCCTTTTCAGACTTTCCGGGATAGTAGCTCCAACAAATTGTTGCATGAAGTTATTTTTTTTTTAATATTTAACCGTAGTTAACCTTTTATTAATTTATTTTAAATGGTGTAGACATTTTGTCAAAACAAGGACAGACGAACGCACAAAACGAAACTATAGAGACACATTGTTTAGAAAATTTATGCAAATTTGATTTGAAAATTTGGTTTCCAAAAAACTTGTTTTGAACTAAGAAGTAAAAATAAATTTCATATAAAAATTTTTATTGTAATTTTATTATATTTCAAAGAAACTTCGATTGTAACAATAATTTGGCAAATTACTATTATTTTTCTTTTTCACCAAAGTTTATTTTTTTTAATATCTATTAAGACACTTTGGTTCGTATATACACAAAAAATAACATGGCCGAATTCAGTTTAGTTTCAGCAAAGTTTAGCGCTTAATTCCTTAAAGTGTGCCAACCTTCACGCGGCCATAACATTTTTCTATAATTTTATCTTATAGGCAAACATTAAAAAGTACCTTTTTATAAATTAAAAGCTATTCATTTTTATTAATTAATAAAATAGTATGTATTCCTTAAAAATTAACCAATTAAACTAGTAATTAATTGTATTAGTGTGCATATAATTAGAGTCGTACTTTTTATTGTAGTAGATATTTTTTGTTTCCTATTATATACGTAACGGTACTTCTTATAAAAAATAATTACTAATTGTTATTTTATTTAACAATATTCTAAAGACATTTTAATGTCAAATTAACAGCAGTTCGTTTTTATTATATGCTAGTGTAAGGCTCCTGTCCCCACAGCTTTTTTTAGATATATTTGCTAAAGTTTTTTATTTCTTCTACCATTAATACTGTCATTTTAAAATCTTTGTAATACCGAGTTTCTTTAGACCATTTTTATTACGTACTTTGATAATATTTAAATTGCGTTTTGTGTAGATATTGTAAAATAAAAATTTCGGTTTTTTAAAAATTTATTTTTGAATGCGTAAATGCAACGAGTGCAACTACCTTTTAATAATTTTGAAATGTGTTAGCTGTTTCTAATAAGTAACATTATTTAATCCTGTTACCAAATTCTATACAATTGTAGAGTACTATTGCATTTCATTTAGATATGCTGCTATTGTATCATTTAGATATGCTTTTGAAAATTTTCTAAGTAAATTTAAAAGAGGAAAAATATAGTTGCCCTTGTCAACTTTAAGATACCCTTGCATAGCCTCTATAATGTATAAAATAAAATAAACCGTTATTTAATTCGCTTAAAGCTATTATATTACAAAATATATATAAGCGTAAAATAAATAAAAAAAACATTTGAGTTTTTACTTAAAAAAAAACCATTAAAACAAAAAAACAAACAACAAAAAATTTTGCCCGAGTAATTTTGAGCTTTGCTAAGCAGGCCATAAAAAAATAAATAAATTGGGTCTACCCTAAAAGTTGGTCTGGGTAATGTTCAACATTGCCAAGTAACTTGCCCTATCACTTTAGTTGCCCAGTTTTAATTTTAATCTCGTAGCTTTATTAGGTTCACAGTTATCGAATGAATAACTTTGTACGGCAGCTTGTTCTATAACCGTGTTTAGAATTTGTATGGTGGCACCCCAAAAATAAAGTTGTAACATTTTGAAACTTCATATAGGTGCTTGTTCTTTTATACAACTAACTGTGTGTAATTTTTTTCCTCCCAGAATAATTAGTTTTTAAGAAATTCATTTTGGTGCAAAGAAGTTGTATGACAGCTCCCCGAAGTCTTGGCCCAATTTGAACCAAAAACAATAGGGAACCTGGAACTTGTATAATTCTAATACTTAACCTATCTCAATTTACTTTAAGATTGAAATACATTGTAAAAAAATGAATTGTAACAATTGAACAATAATTGTAGTAGATGTGAATTTGCTAGGTTTCGCTAACATCTTTGTGTATTAGCAGTTTGATTTATTTTCGTTTTTAAAAATAAAACATTTCAATTAGAACATTCGACTGATAATTTTTCCACTTGAATTATTTTCAGACAAAAAAAATTTCGCTGTCAATAATAGCTTCTTTAAATGATGATCATGCTTCTTTTGAGATACTACAGTTTACTTTTCGCACGTCCCTGTCGCATATATTCTTTTGCCAGCTCACGATTTCATTCGCGGTAGTCACACAGTATTCTCTTGACATTGTAACCAAAATGTAAATATGTAAATATGTTAAAAACCGCTATTGAAATCTAGACATTTTGCTCAACGGGTTCGAGTAGCTATCATACAACTTCCTTTTTTATTTGGATATTTGAAATTTTGTCAAAATTAGTTTAGTTTTATGGCAAAAGTTTGTGCAAAATTTAGTTGGAGCTGCCTTTCAACTTATATTTTTTTTTGTTCATAACTGAAAGCTTAATAAGCTGTGTACTAAAAACATTGCCAAAAGTAATTAACAGGATGATATAATGTCTATATAACGGTTATACGAATATTCCAGAGTTAACACAACTGTGTTTTATATAAAAAATGAAATAAAAAAAAAATTATTTTCAAAATATACTTTTATTAAAGTATTACTATTATTACTGAGAATTTGTTACAGATTAAAAGTAAATTTCTGGTATAAGAATAGCAGTTTAATAACTTTTAAGCTTAAAATATTGAAACTTTGCAATAACCAAAAATTTATGGTAGATTTTTTGCATTTAAAAAGGTTTAAATATTAAAGTAAATTGCTGAAATGAGAGACAGTTCTTTTTTCAGCTAATCTTAATCTAGCATTTTTCAATATAAAAATTATTACAACTCAATTCTTTTTAAATCTAAAAAAGACTAAATTAAATCTTAATTCACATATCAAGTAATTAAGTAATTTATTAAGTTAATTTGCAATGTTATAGATCTTAGCCTTAGCTGTCTGATCCTTTATACATGTTTGATAAATATATTACGAAACTTCTAAGTTATTTGACTTTAAAATGTAAGGACAAATACAAAACTAACAAATAAAAAAAATAAAGTAACAAAAGAAAAAAAAAACAAGTAAAGAATCAGTAAGTCGACAGTATTTAAAGTCCATAATTCATTTTAAAACTATAAAAGCTTATAATAGTTTGATCGTAAGACATAATTAATGAAATTAATTTTATAATACTAAAAACATTTTCTAATTAATTTAACTATTCAAAAATACTAAAAATTCTTACTAATTTATCTATTTAAAAATATTAAACAACAGAACAGCATGAAATAAAAGTTTTTATAAAATGCAGTTACACAATTACAGATTTAAAACTTTTTTTACAATTCAATAAAATTTTCTTCTTTTCGGGATTATTAATCTTAGCTGTACTGAATTTACTGTTGAATGATTTAACACCTTTGATTAATTATTTCAATTTTAAATTATATTTAAATTAATCCTCTTAATTTACTTATTTTTTAATGTTATACATCATTTAAGTTTTTATAGTTTAATTCTTTTCATTTGATAAATTCTGATTTGATTAAATTTATAGATTTATAGGAATCATATTTACTCTTCCTTGAAATATGTCCTCTTCAGGTTATAGATATGAAAAAGGTTAATTTCAGATTGAAATATTAGGATTAGAATTGTTTAATTTTTATCTTTTATATTAATGAAATGGAATTTGAGCACTTCTGTTATAAATAAGTACCCATTGTTCGATCTGGACCATAAGCACACCCCGCGGTGCTTTCATTACTAGTAAACAGAGTTTAAATTTCATCAAAATAACGTTATTAGTTTTTGAGCTATCGTGTTTTTCACTCGTTAGCCCTTGAAACGATCAAAGGTTCCAGAAAACGAACTCATGGTCTGATTTCGCACATATGCAGTCCCCGCCGTACTTTCAATACTAATTACCCCTTGTACCAAATTGAAAGGTTCTACCTTTATTTGAAGTTATTATTTTTATTAATTTCGCTGAGAAGATTTTAGTCTACAAAAGCGTCACGCTGGAAATAGCAAAGAACACTCTTGTGTCAAATTCAAAGCTCCTACATTTGTTTCAAGTTCCTATCTTTATTAATTTCGAAGATATGCTTTAAGGTCCTCGAAACCGTGTAGATGGTCCCCGAATCACTATTCCAATTGATCGCAAATTTCAAGGGCACAAAGTAAATAGCAATATACATCCTTATACTAAATTTGGAAGTTCTATCGAACCCATATTCCGATTTCGCTCATATGTCATCCCTGCCGTACGTTCAGTACTTGTAACCTACAGTTAAAATTTCATCAAGTTAGCTCTATTAGTTTTTCAGTTAGCGAGTCCGCGGGCGGACGGACATACATGGCTACATCGACTCAGAAGGTCACGTTGATCACAAATATATATACTTTTCTATACCTAGCTCGCTTCCTTTAGGTGATTACAAACCCCATGCCAAAGTTAATATACCCTTTTACCTATTTCATAGGTGTATGGTATAAAAATATTATTATGCATATAAATTTTATCATTATTCCATTCTTCTTGCTTGAATCATACCATTTTTGCACACTTACTAAAATGATAGCAATAGTTACTTTTTAGGACTCTATTGATTTCAATTTTGAACAAATCAATTTAATCAATATGTCCGGTTTCTACTGGGAGTTCATTATGTAACTTCAAGCTTTTAAAAAAACAGTTTTTTTGGTTGTTGGTTTGTTTTCAATAATGCCAAATAAAAGTTAGAACGGTTTCAGGTTATGATTGTGTATGTTTATCATTATATTAAGAATAAAATTGCGCTTAATTTTGTAATATATAATTTTGAAGGCTTTAAGATAAAGCTCTCGTTTGCAAATATTATGAAAACGTATGTATTTTACTGACTATAATCTATTTGTAGGATAAATATTAGGATAGAAGTGGATGATTTTAATTGCTTTCTTATGGATTATGTCTAATTTATGTAATAATTGTTGATTAGCCCCACTCTATGAAGGACGAGTATATGGAATATAAAGCATTGAAATTCTATATCATTTTATTCGAATTTTTTTCAAAACTATATTCTTCTCTGTGTAAAATGCTATTATTTGACACAAAGTCGTTTAGACGATGTTTTAAAACTAATTCAAACACTTTGACTGGTAAGACGATTTTCAAGAGACTGGTTAAGACGATTTCCAGATTTATAGATGGATGTAACAATAGCTTATATAGATTGTGGGAATGAATTATTTATTATTTTACTAACACCGGTGAAAGTCTAGTGGAAAATTTTTGAACAAATTTGGTGGATATTTTATCATAACTAGTAGCAGCAGACGATTTTAAGTTTTCAATAATTTGTTCAATTTCTATAATCTTGGTTGAAGATATGCTAAAGCTATGGTGGATTGTTCTGTAAATCCAATTAATAAACATACAATCAATAGGATTATTAAAGATATTTAGTGCGTCAGTCATATTGACATAATACTTTTGTTAGCTATATCATGCTTATTACTTATGATTATATTATTATTTAACTGAGCTTTAATACTAGGATAAAGGCTTTGTTTGTGTGAATATATTATCTTACTATTGAGTTTCCACAAATTTTTGACGTTAGAGATTCCATGTTGCACTTCTTTAGAAAAGAAATGTTTCTTAGCTTGCAAAATTAGTTTTTTAAACTCGACTTTCATATTTTTCGATAGGTCAAGAATACGACTATTTCCTATATAGTTAATTTTATTTAATATATCTTTTGCTATCCAAGCTGCTTTATTTTTCTCTTTACGCACAGCAACAAATTTTGTGTTTCATATAAATCGATTTTGCAAATCTGAAACAAAATTATTAAATTCCCTTGCAATTTTGGCACAATAATTTTGGTTTTAGTAAAAATTTTTGTTTTAGTAATTGGTGTAAGATTAATGTTAATAACAAACATTTCGCGATCAGACAGGGAAGTATCATTAATCAAAACTACAAAACTTCTTTGTTTTATATTAATTGAACTATTTCAACTTTTGTTTATTTAGTTTGCAACTGAATTTTTTCAAAGTTTTAAATTTCTAAGATCCCACGGTTCTTTAACTACGATCAGTTCAATAAAAGTTTAGTTAAGTTAAAATTTAGTTGAAAATGTTAAGTATTTTATAATAATTTTTACATTATTATATTTCGTTATAATGACAAAACAATCGAAAAATGCGGGGGCCTCGGTGGCGCAGAGATTAACTACAGTGCATGCCAACAGAGAGTGAGCGAGTTCAATCTTCTCTCAAATCGTATAAAAGGAAAATTACTAAACAAAGGAGTTTTCATTAGAATAGATCAAATTAGTGTAATATAATTTAATAAATATAATAAATAGTATTGGTATAATTTAATAATAATATTTTAACCTATTAAGTCTCACTAACCGATGATTTTAAAATATTGAAGTATTATTTATGATTTGTAATATGAATGTATAATGTGTAATAAATAAAAATATCGAAAAATTCAGATGTACCTAAAAGTAAATTATTTTAACAGATTCATTTACATTTAAAATTTTTATGAAAAGTTTGAAAATTATTCTAAGATTAATTTGTAAACTTTTATAACTTTTTACTATAATTATATATAAAACTTATTTATATTTTAAATTTATATCCTTTTCAGGCATTCCTCTACTTCTGGAAGATAGTCCTACAAATCAAACAGGAGTTTTTTCCTTACAATAAAATTTTTTTGAATTACATACATACTTATTTAAATAAAAACAATTTTTTTTAAGATATTACTTCAGATTTAAATGTTTTAAGCACTTCAATTTTAATTAATTCACTCAAAACAGAAAAAAAATTACGTATGTTAATTTTAAAATATTTTAGTTAATGACACTAGTCTTGTAATTAAATTCAAGCTTCGAAAGCAGCAATGTTAAAATAAAAATTAAAGGTTTGATAATTTAAAAAAAAATAATTTTTTAATTATTTTTTCATTTATTTGTTAGGGGAGTGCGTGGTTTAAAAATAATATATAAATTTAATATTAATCAAATTATTCTTAAACAAAGAAATATTAATAAAAAGTTAGATAAGAAAAGATAAAATACTAAAATTTCCAAATTTAATTTTTTTTTAAAATTATTCTCAAATGTTAATAAACTTTTAAATCAACCAATATGTTTTCTCACTGCGATTTATTCCAGAGAAATATTTAAATACCACTAATTCAATATTTTGTATATACTAAAGTACTTCTATGTATACTTGTGCATACTAAATTATTAAAAATGATTTATTTTTAAATAAAATACGATAAATTTATAGAAATACATTTAACAAAAGTTTTAATTAATAAATACACAAATTAATTTTGGAAATTTTCTAAAAGTATATAATGAAAAATCCAAACAAATCAACGTCGATTCCTAATTCACCAACATTTTCTTGTGCTAATATTACTGGAAGTAAAGTGAGTTTAAATAGCAGCAATCGTTCAAAATCACTGCATGCGGACATCGATAAAAAAAGTGAAATAAATCAAACATTTGCTGAAAAAGCTAAATTTTATACTTCACTTTGCATGGGTAATTTTTATAAATAGTTTTAAAATTATTTAAAAAATTTTTTAGTATAAAATAATTATTAAAATAAAAATTATTACTTTAGGAACTACAGCAATCATTTCAGTTTTTGCTTTTTTATTTTTAATACCTTTTGTTGTGGACCCGGCAATTTCAACTATTATTGCTGATTTTGATCCGGTTCCAGTTACATGTGTTGTAACGGATCATATTTATGCTGAAGGAATTAGAAACTGTACTTGGGCATCGTGCCGAGAAGGTTGTACTAATGCTCCAACAAAGTAAGTTAATAATATTTTATTGAAGATAAAAAAAATAGAATAAATGCAACTTATTTTTAAATTTCGAGTTAATTTTTGAAAGTTATGGATACGTTTAGTTAAATGAATTATTTTAGTAAATTCTATCTTTAAGAGATTGTCGTTGCAATATATTCCTATTGTAATGTTCCTTAAAATAGTTTTTATAACTTAACGAAGCTTTTACAGCACTAACATATTTCTTTTCAACTATTAAACTTATCGCTTAAAATTAAAAAAAAATATTTAGTTTGATTAAGTTT
This sequence comes from Dolichopus griseipennis, assembly GCA_963082915.1. Lineage (NCBI taxonomy): Eukaryota > Metazoa > Arthropoda > Insecta > Diptera > Dolichopodidae > Dolichopus > Dolichopus griseipennis. Next base: position 116,440,273 of record OY720443.1, read on the forward strand.
TACAATTTTAAATAATTTTTAAATTTGTTCCTTTATTTTCTTATTTTTTTATTTTATACACCATTCAATTTTTATTAAACAATAGTTTATTTTAAAAAATGCTGGTTTGGTTTTATTTATAGATTTTAAAGAATCATATTAGCTTTTCTTTAAATTATGATCTGATCCAGGTAAATGGTATGGAAAAGATTAATTTTGGATTAAAGTATTGGAAATAAGAAATGATTTGGAACTATGCTACATTGAGCTCATTACGATCATTACGATAAAAGCATCTAGAATCCGAACGCATTGGCCAATATCGACCATATGCCCGTCTTTATTTCATTATTAGTATCCTACAGTATAAATTTCTTCTAGATAGCGTTCACATTAGTTTTTAAATTTATCGTATTTTTAGATATATGCCCGTTAGTTATCAATCTAAAAAAATTTAACTGCAAAGTACTGCTTTGACCCAAAACAAAATCTTAAAAACAAGTTTGACAATTTATGTAATAAAGTAACATATTACAGCGCAATTTACAAAGTGTAATTTTTGTGTTAATTTTTACAAATTAACACCCTTTGAGTTGCGCAGAAACGGTAAACCGTCTAAAGAACCAAAAATGTAAAGTAGATAAAACGATACCAGTAAAATAAATATTATATCATCAGGTTATTTACTTTTGGCAAAATTTCAAACATACAGCTTTATTAGGGGTAGTGTAATGCCCATATAACAGAAGGAGTTGTATGCCAGCTACTCGAGCCTTCTGCAGTAGACCAACTAAATTTTGCAGTAACTTTGGCCATTACACTAAATATTTTCGAAAAATTTCAAACACCCAGCTTCAATAGGTGTATAGTAATGCTAAGAAGAGTTGTATGGCAGCTACTCAAACGTTCTGCAGTAGACCTGATTAAAATTATTCAGATATACCGACCCAATACAAAATATAATACTATGTAGGCTGACATATCAAATAAAATTCATTTGATGTGCTAGAATTAGCACATTTTAAAATGTTCAAGCCTTATACTAATTTTTCAAAATTTAAAGCATTCTTTAAAAACGATATTCGTTTATTACGACGAATATTTTGGGTCACTTCATGGTCGTTATAAGTGAAAAGTACTGTATATTGTTTTTGTTTTTCTAAAAATAAAAAAATTTATAACACCGTATAATGTTGTTGCTTTTTGTTAAGATACATTTAAATAAAAAAAGCTACTTTTAAAATAAATTCTGTAGTTGCCATTACTTTTAAGTGACAAACAAATGATAAAATTAAAAATTAAAATAATCTTTCTTAAAAATATAATTTGTAATTTAAATGATTTGTTCGTTAGGGCCTAACCAAAATCAAACGCGTACGGTGTATAATTTCTAGAACAAATTTTGAAGTAAGTAGTCAGGAACATGAATTTACATGTTAGCAACCGAAATGCGCGACGAACTGGTACCTCGGATTTAAAAATTGATTTAGCGAAAACTAAAAATAGAAAAATTAAAATAATATTTTTGTAAAATATTTGTTTATTCAAAAATACCTATAATATGTTGGCAGAAATTTTAAAAAAAGTAATATTTCTTGAGAAAAATGTTTTGTTTCTTCTTATGGATCATCCAAAAACAACACGTACGACGTAAAATTTCTGTCAAAAAATTTGAAATAAGTAGTAATGTAAATAAATTTACATAAAAGCATACACTCCGTACTATACCTCGGATTTTTTAAATTTTAAAATTGACAAAGCGTATAAAAATATTGTAATTGTTTTTTCTTATGTTGCTACGATTTATATAATATTTTTTTTTAATAATTTTTTTTTTTAATAAACATATGTATTCAAATTAATTGAAAATACCTATAACATGTCTTCAAAAACAAAAACAAATAATCTTCCTAAAAAAATTATTTGTTCCTTAGAACCCAACCTAAATGCGTACGGCGTATATTATTTAATGTATAATAATATTGTTATTGGTTTTTCTTATAATTCTAAGATTATGTTTTAAAATATAAAACTGTTTTAGAATAATTTTTATTAAAAAATATCTTAAATTGAAAAAAATTCGAAATACCTATTATATGAAATTAAAAAAAAATGTTGGTACTAAATTAAAACATTCAAGTTTTCATAAATTAAATAATGAACGTGCGTATCGATTTACGGATATGTGGATAGACGTATTGACGTACTGTCGTATAAAAATTGTACGTCGTATGTTTTGATTTAGGTTAAGCCCTAATAATTGGAAAGTTTATTTTACATTTTTAACATCGAATAATATTTTTTTATAATAAAAAACTATTTTTAGTTTTGCTTTGACATAACGAACAAATTTTACATAATACATGAGTTCCTTTTAGCAAAAACTGTATTTTTAAAAATGTATTTTACACATTTTGGACGTTTTAAAACTATTTTTCATTTGAAAAGTTAATTGCATTTAAAATAATTAGATATTGAAAATAAAGTGAAAAAATTAAGGTTTATTGCTGATATATACAAATAAAGAATATTTTTTTAAAATGGAAGAGATAAATGCTTATTGATTATCAAATAAAAAACATGATTTAACATAACCTTTCAACTGAAAATCGATCTATTATGAGAAATTTTAATTAAAGCCGTCTGCCGGAAATTATTTAATTATCTACGCCTCTCACTCAACCCTATTTTACAAGAATTGGAGTAATGTAGCTGACAGTAGTTGAAAGTAGAAAAGAGTTTATTACTTATAAAGGAACGCAAGCAATAACATTTGTTTGTTTTAAGAAACTTATAAGTCACGATACATTGAAATATATTTTTGTCAACAAAAAACTTAAAAAAAATTAAATGAATAAACTAGAGAAATAGATATAAAGTAAACTAAAGAACCAAGACCAATTTTTTACATGTTTTTCAGAACGTTATATAGGCATACATTTGTAGTAAAAATTTCAGATTTTTTTATGGAATTGTAGTTCCTACTTACCTAAACTATTTAATATAAAAAAAATTAAGAACAAAACTTATTCTCAGGTATATTGAAAAACTTTTATTCTATGTACCTAGTAGTTTTTTTTTATATCTGTATAAATCTTAAAATTGAGATTTAAAAAATAAAATCTCGATTTCTTTCAACTTGACTATTATATAATATAAAGTACTAAACTTATTATTTATGATATGTTAAATTTTGTTGTACATGGAGAATTATGATTGATTACAGAAAATTAAACAACATAACTGTCTATGACAAATTTCCTATTCCTAATTTGGAAGACATTTTTGACAAACTAGGAAAAGCAAATTATTTTACTATTTTAGACCTGGCCAAAGGGTTTCACCAGATAGAGGTGGACGCAAAGGACAAAAAAAAAACCGCGTTTTCAACATCGACGGGACATTATGAACTCATGAGGATGCCATTCGGATTAAAGAATGCACCATCAACATTCCAAAGACTTATGAATCAAGTTTTGGAAAAATACATAAACAAAATTTGTATAGTTTATATGGATGATATCTTAATTTTCTCTTCATCTTTGCAAGAACATTTAGATTTTTTGCAGGAGATATTGCAAACATTATCTAAAGAAAACTTGAAAATCCAGTTAGAAAATGTTCGTTTTTAAATCGGGAAACCGAATTTTTGGGACACATCGTAACGAAAGAAGGTGTTAAACCCAACCCAAAATAAATAGATTCAATTTTAAAAATTTCATTGCCTACGAGGTAAAGTAAAGTAGCGTATCCCTTAACAAAATATTTAAAAAAGGGAGCAAAAATTAATTTGAAGGATAAAGAATATTCTAAAAGTTTTGAAACATTTAAACGTTTGATCACATCAGATCCCATTCTAAAATAACCTGATTTTATCAAGAATTTCATTCTAACAACGGATGGATCTGACTTTGCACTGGGTGCCGTGTTAAATCAAAATAATCATCCAATTTCATTTATTTCGCGTACTTTAAATAAGCACGAGAAAAATTACTCAACAATAGAAAAGGAACTACTTGCTATTGTTTGGGCTACTAAGCAATTCCGACTCTACTTATTCGGTAGGAAATTTACCATCAAAACAGATCATAGACCACTTATCTGGCTCAACAATTTGAAAGAATCAAATTGTAAGCTTCAGAAGTGGGAAATCAAATTAAACGAATTTACCTTTGATATAGAGTATCTTAAGGGTAAACAAAATTCTGTAGCGGATGGTTTGTCTCGCATTAATGTTGAAAAAAATTACGAACAATATAATAACGAAATAAACGAAAGTTAAGAGGAAACAAATTACGATGAAGTAATACAACCTCTTTTAAACGAAATTAAAAGAGAACTAATGAGATAAACAGTTTGAATTATGGGCTAAATTGTAATAACGAAGATGTCATATCAACTGGCGCCACGATTCATAGCGCTCAAGAAGATTCTAGTGATCTTATATATATCACGGAAAAACCTATAAATCTATTTAAAAACCAAATATTCCTAAAAGAAGGAAGTAAAGAAAAATTTTCTTTAAAAATCGTGCATAAAAAATACAAAATACAGTGCATATAGCACAAAATAGCAATTTATTACAGCTAATGCAAAGAATTCTATCAGACAAAGGTCTGCTCTGTGTATACTGTAAAAATACAAAACTATTTCTAAAATTTCAAGAGCTTTATTCTAGAAACTTTGCTACAAATAAAAATTTGAGAATTTCAAAAACATCTCGAAATCTTATAAACGTTGTAGACAAAAATGAATTAATTACAATTATCAAAAATGAGCACTTTAAAAAAAATTCATTCGAAGTTTTCTTTGAACTAACACAAAAATATTTTTACCCAAATCTTCGCAAAGAAATAACTAAATTCATAAATAATTGTGAAACTTGCAGTCTTTCTAAGCACGATAGACATCCTGCAAAAATTCATTTCAAATTGAGCCCTATGCCAGCCCAATTCAACGACATAGTGCAAATGGATATTGTACCTAACAACTATTGGCAATTTCTCTAAATATGCTATATTGCATAAATTAAATGATAGAAATTGGATTAGCGTTTTAGAAGGCATTAAGGAAAGAATAAAATATTTAGGTAAAATGAAAAAGTTAGTATCGGATGGAGATAGATGCATAATCCACAATGCCGTTGAAGAGTTTGTAAAAGAAAACGGTATAGAATTCCACCAAACAATTACCGCTTTAAAAACTGACAATAGTGACATAGAAAGACTACATGGAACTCTGAACGAACACTTAAGAATCATGAATGTCGAACGCACTAACGATACTTTAGACAACAATCTTTTCAAAATAATAAATTACTATAACAATTCTATACACTCAACAACAAAATTAAAACCTGTCGATTTTTTAACAAAAAATTTAGACAAAACCGACATAGAAAAACTAAATTACCAAACGTTTACTCTTTTTCGGAATAAAGTTTAAAATTTTAATTGCAATCAAACTACTCGCTCTGATGAACTTAAGCATAAATTCTGCCCAAGAAATGGAAATCACACCGTTATTCGGAGAAAACGGTTATACAATCATAAAACTAAACGAAATGCAACTCGTAGACAGTTATTCAAAAATACTACACATTGTAAACCTAGATCAATGCCAAAATTTAATTAATACAATTGAAACAAATATTGATTCGTTAAACTTGCAAGAAACTACTAGTTAAAGAATTAGAGCAACTTTACTACTAGTTAAAGAATTAGAGCATTTGAAACAAAATTTTGAAACTATTATCCCTCCCATCCACAGAAATAAAAGGGTCTGCTAAATGTATTAGGCTCGGAATTAAAATTCATTGCTGGTACAATGGACGCAGACGACGCAAAACAAATTTCTGACTACATGGATAACTTAAAAAAGAATACACAACAATTAACAGAACAGTCTAACAAACATATAACCGTAAACGAAAAACTAATAACCTCAATAGATAACATAAGAAAACATATTAATGATCAACAACAACAGATTCAAAAACACTTATCTAAGATTATTACAGAGACAAACAAAATAATACAAGATGATTCAAAATTCGTACTACAAGTCAATAATTAATCTGTCTAAATTTTAATCGGTCTAAAATTTTAAGTCAAATATTAATCTATTTTGTTTCTTCAAGTCAATAATTAATCGTTATCGAATGTAGACGTGCTAAAAATTAACGGAAAAACTGAAATTAATAATTTTTATTTTTTTATTAAACGTAAATTGCGTAATTTTTTTATTACCGCTTGAAATTGAAATTTGATCACTTCATTATTTAAAGTGATCGAGCAGTTGTTCTTACAACCATAAGCTTGTGATAGCAATGGATTGTACTAAATGTAAGCTGAAAATTAGAGGTGAAACAGGTGTAAGGTGTGCTGGGGTATGTAACAAGATATACCACAGTCAAATTAAATGCTCGGGACTAGATCAGCCTTCAATTGGAGTACTAAAAGTGAATCCCAATATCAAATTTATATGTGATGAATGTGTTTTATACATCCAAAATGTTGATATGGTGGTTCAAAACATAGATTGCTCAGTCAAAAAAAATAGTGGTTATTTAAAAGAATATAAGGCTGAATTTGAATGTGCTTTGAAGAAAAATGAACAAGAGGTTATTCAATTACTAAAAGCCATCGAAGGAAAATTCTTAGAGAGATTAGAGCAAATAAAAAAAGAACAAAAAAGCGAAATTGAAAAAATGTTTCAACTTACGGAAACTTTCAATAAATACTATATCAAAGAACAATGAACGTGTAGTGAATTAAAAATTTTAAACAATGAAAATAAAAAAAATATAAATATAGGTCAAAATATTTCATTTGCTGATATTTTAAAAAGTGCTAGTGTAAGCAAAAAAAATTTGCCACCAATAAAAACAGGTGTACCACTGATTATTAAACCGAAACAAAAACAAAAATGCCAATTAACTAAAATGGATTTAAGTAAACAAGCGGATCCAATAAATCTCAAGATAAAAAATGTGGTAAATAGGAAAAATGGAATGGTGCTTATTGAAACTGAAACAAAAGAAGAACGGGATAAAATAATAAATAAACTTGAAAATAAGATGGAAGATTATGAAATTAAGGTGCCAGCTGAAATAAAAACAAAAATTGAAGTTGTACATATGGGTGTTAAATATACTGAAAAAGACTTAATTAACAAACTTAAGGCACAGAACGCTAATTTAGAGCACAGTTCTATGAAAGTGGTGAAAATATATCAAGCAAAAAATTTTACAAATGCTAAATATAATGCTATAATAGAAATTGATAAAGAATCTTTCCGAAAAGCGATTGAAAATGAAAAGGTATCAATAGGATGGGAGCGTTGTAAAGTTTTCGATGCTTTGAGAGTTCTACGATGCTACAAATGCAAGGGGTTTAATCACAAAGCTGTAAATTGTACCAAAGAGGAAACATGTAGCAAATGCCATCAAAATCACAAAAGTAAAGATTGTAATAAAGAAGAAGTTAACAAATGTATTAATTGTTTAAAAGTTAATGAAACACTTAAGCTTGGTTTAAACGTGTCCAGTTTACCAGAGAAAGTTAAGCAATCTAAAACAAAAAATTGGATATTAGCAATCAATGATAGTTGAGAAAGAAAACAAAATCTCAATTGCTTTGGATATTAGTAGTGAACATACTAATACTAATGATAATAATATTAATGTCAATACTAATAATATTAATAATAATAATAAAAATAAAAATTATAATAATAATAATAACATTAATAATAATAATAATAATAATAATAACATTAATAATAATAATAATATTAATAATAATAACAATAATAATAATAACAATAATAATAATAACAATAATAATAATAACAATAATTATAATAATAATGATGATAATAATAATAATAATAATATGGAAAATAAATTGGATATTGTAAGAAAAATTATAACAAAAACGGAAGAATCCAATAAAAAATCTGGTCAAAGTCAAAAAAGCAGTGTATTACTTAAACTATTACCCTTCAAAAAGATAATTAATGCAAAAAAAAAAAATTGCACAATTCAAGTTAACAAGAACAGTAATAATAATATATGTTTCTCTGACAAAGATTCCAAGGACATCGTGGCAACAGATTCCAACAATAAACTACATCAGAGTGAAAATATTAATGATAGTCAAAATAAAAATAAAAATAATAATATTGCTAATAATAATATTACTCTTATGAATAAAGATATGCCTAAAGATGAAAGACAACTTGTAGTGCCAACAACTAAATATGCTAATTGGATAAAGGGTGAAACGATAAACGTAGGCAGTAGTGAGATTGCAAAGTCAAATAACAAAAGCTTTATTAATCCACTAGCTCCACCGATTGTCAGATTAACTAGAAATGCGATTATATCTGGTGACAATATTTATGCTATTTCTCGGCTTAGAGAACACAGAATATACAACAATGTTAGATTATTTTTGTCGTTTTTTCATGATCATGGTGATATCTGTTATGAGGGAATGACGCAAACTAGTCTAAAAGTACTTATACACCAAGAAGGTTTGCCAAATAACCATCAAGAGCTCTCTAACCTATACTTTAATTATCATGAAACTACAGGAATATCAAGAAAGGAAGTGCTACAAGATCTAGCTCATTTTAGGAGACATGTAGAAAATAAATACAGAGAGAATGTGCAGAGATATAGAGAATCATGGCAAAATTATTTGATTGGAAGACCATGATGATGGACAAACTATTGAATTTGAAATGGTGCATTTTAATGCTAGAAGTTTGAGGAAAAATCTAATCGAAATTGAAACATTTATAAAAATTAAAAATGATGTTGATATTATCATGGTTGGAGAAACTTGGCTTTATTCAGAAGAAGAAAAATACTTTAATATTCCTGGCTATACAGCATCCTTTATCTCTAATAATTTAAGCAGAGGAGGTGGCTGCGCAATATATGTAAAGCAAGGTATTAGTCACAAAATTTTGGAAACATCTATTACGTTCAATACTATTGTAATTTCTTTAGAAGATACCAAACCTACCATTAATATTGCCGTATGTTACAAAAGCCCGTCTGAAAACAATAAGGCATTTATAGAACATCTAGATCAGCTGTTCAATAAGTACAAAAATATAATTGTGGTTGGTGATACTAACATCGATTTGCTCTCTGAAACGGATGCAAGCAGAATGTATATGGATATCCTAGATGTTAACTCTGTTAACATAAATAACATGAATGAAGCTACTAGAATTACATTAAACTCAGCGACTCTGTTAGATCATGTTCTTTCAGATCTTAAGACGAATCGATTTGGTTTTAATATCACTTTGCATGATATTCCTAACCTAGATCATAAAGCAGTATGTGTTGAAATTAAATCAGTTCTCAGAAAACTTGAAACGATGGTGTATAATCAAATAACTGTTACTAACTATGCTAAATACTCATATCTGTTGGAATACCACTTACGTAGACATACTTATGAAAATATTGATGAATTGATTGAAGCTATAAAATATTTCAAGGACACTAGTACAAGTGTTAAATATATGGGAATGAGAAAAAATAATTCGTGGATGTCCAGAGAAATTTTAAAACTAATTGAACACAGAAATAAATTGTATAAGTTTCATAAAAAATACCCTAATATTGCGGAGCATAAAATAAAATATAATGAATTAAAAAACAAGGTTAATGTTTTGTCAAAGCAAAATTATTTTAATAGAAAATTACAAGAAGCTGATTCAAATACTAAAAAGATATGAAATGTTCTGAACTCTCAGATAGCAAACCAAAAAGCAGATAGTAACAATATTATAAAGGAAATAAGACACAATGATAAAATTTTAAATATTAGCAAAGACATAGCCAACGACTTTAATGAACATTTTAGTAATGTTGGAAGAGAGTTAGCTGATAAAATACAAACTAAAGAAGAAAATATAATAAAAAATAGAATAAATGAAAGTTCCATGTTCTTGGTACCGACTAATGAAATAGAAGTGCTTAATGTTATTATGAATCTAAAAGATAATTCACCTGGCTCAGATAATATAGCAGCAAAAGACTTAAAAGCGGTAGCTGAGATAATATCTCCGATAATTAGTAATTTTATTAATGACAGCTTTCGCACAGGAAACTATCCTAGTTTATTAAAATGCAGTACTGTGATTCCAATATACAAGAATGGTTCTCCCTTGGAAACATCTAATTACCGGCGATAACACTCACTAGCTGCATGAGTAAAATATTTGAAAAAATAATTAATAAAAGAATATGTGAATTCATTAAATGTGCAGGCGGATTTGACATCAATCAGTTTGGCTTCCAAAAGTCGCATGAAACTGATGTAGCAATCAATGATTCTGTGAAATCTATTATTGGACATCTTGATAAAGGAAACTATGTATGCTCTGTTTTTGTAGATCTGAGTATTGTTGGACAGATTATATGAAATTGGAATAAGAGGACTACCGCATAAACTACTAAGAACGTATTTGACAAACAGATTTATCAAAACGAAAGTTAATGGTGTTTGTAGCAATGAACGTGCCATAAATATAGGTGTGCCACAAGAGTCAGTTCTTGGAGCTACCTTATATCTATTGTATGTGCATAATATGCAATTTTCTAGCATTAAAGCTGATTATAAAATATTTGCTGATGATACATTGCTTATCTATACAGCTAAAAATGCGGAAACATTAGAAAGATTGGTCAATAATGATTTGAAATTATATATGAGATGGTTAAATGGAAATAAATTAACAATGAATATTGAAAAAACAAAGTACATGATTTTTAAACGTTTAAATAAGCCTGATATCAATCCAAAAATTTGTATTGATAGTAGAGAAATTAAAAGAGAACAAACTTATAAATATCTCGGTATTATAATAGATGACAAATTATCATGGAATGATCATGTTAATTACATTATAAAAAAAATAATGCCATTGCTAGGCTCTATTAGAAGAAGTGGAATAATATTAGATGACAAATCAGCTAAACTATTATTTCATGCACACATCATGTCTCATATAAGATACAATGTGGCGACATGGTCGTGTTGTTCCAATACATTAAAAATGCAAATGAAAATATTAATAAACAAAGCAATCAAGATACTATACAAACTAAATTGGCGTACTCCAACTGATGATCTATACAAAAATACGGGATTCCTTAACTTAGACGAATTAATAATATTGGAAAGGCTAAAATTATACATAAAATAGAAAATGTTGTTACTAAAAGTAAAACTTTATTACCAAAAAGAAGGAATATTCACAATTATAACACAAGAAACATGGGAAAGCTATGTCATGAAAAAACTCGAACTGAATTAGCTAGAAACAGTAATTTTTGCTCATCAATAAGAATTTACAACTATCTTCCGGAGAATTTAAAATTGCAGTAATATAAGTCGCTTCACATTTAAATTGAAAATATTATTAAAAAAAAGATCAGGCTTTATTAAAAAAATTGTTAGAATTATAACTAAATTAATATTTTATTGTTAAATATACATTAGGTTATAATAAAAATATATATTTAATTTTTGTATTTATACTCCATAACTGTATACATATATATATATTATAATTGCTAAGACTCTTATACCAATTTTAAGTTATTGTCTAAGTCTAGTATATTGTAATTTTATAACTGTAATATCATGAATTTATAATAAATAAATAAAAATAATACACGTTTAATGCAATACGTATAGTATAAAAAAAAAAAAAAATAAATATATACATAAATATAGCACATATGAACAAAGAAATCGACGGAATTAAAGACATAATTCTGCTTAGTAAACTGAACTTCCTAGCACATGACATTTTTTCGCCTATTGAAGTCCAAGATTTCAATATAACAATGGAAACTTTCAATTTATCAAAAACAGCGTAATTCTAAAAGAAAGAAAAATTATTCTAGCAATTTTAATTCCAAAATTCAATGTTGAAAAATATTTTAGCACTATTGTGATTCCATTTCCTAATCAAGTATACGAAGAACTAGATATAAGTAATGAAAATATTATAGTATCTGAAAAAAAATTAATATTCACATTTGAAAAGCAAATTAAAGAAAAAAAAGAATTAAAAATTCATAAAAATAACTGTATTTCAAATTTATTCAATAAAAACAATACATGTAATTTTAAAATTAACAATAAACCGTCTATTGAAGAAATAGATTCGGGTTTATTAATTACAAAAAATATTGAACAATGTAAATTATCACAAAATTGTCAAAACCAAGATGTCACTATTAGAACCTCTATTGGTTAAATTTATTAACTTATCATTTCAAACCTACATATTTCCTGAATCGCTTAAAACCACGCTAGTTGCACCCATTTTTAAAAACGGTGATAAATCACACAAATCGAATTACCGACAGCGCTTTTTCGAAAATTTTCGAAATAATTATAAAAAATCGACTAAATTTCTTTATGAATAAAAATAAAATTTTTAGTGACGAACAATACGGCTTTGAAAATCGATCTAACACAACTTCAGCCTGTCTCGGTTTGTCGCATTTTATCACTGAAAACATTGATAATAGAAAATTTGTTGCATGAGTATTTTTGGATTTACAAAAAGCTTTTGATTGCGTTGATCATGACATTCTAATATACAAATTATCAACACTGAATTTCAATATAAACCAGCTGCTTCTTTTTAAATCATACCTAAAAAATAGGAAACAAAGTGTTCGAATAAAAAATGTCCTAAGTAGTCAAAATTAGTAAAGGTGTTCCACAAGGTTCTATCCTAGGACCGGATTTATTCAAAATATATATAAACGACATGACAAAATTAAAACTAAAAGGTGTGGTTCAGCTTTACGTTGATGATGCGGTAATAAAATATGCTACCACAAGCGAGCAAGATTTAAAAAATTTTATTGAAAACGATCTTAAAATAATTGAAGAATGGCTTGAAAAGCATCGATTAATTCTAAATGTAAAGAAAACTAAAATAATGTTATTTTGAAATAAAATCTTTAGTATTACAGCTTATTCATATAAAGATAGTCCAATTGAAATAGTGAAGTCCTTCAATTATCTAGGCCTAGTACTAGATAACAAATTTAAATATGATCACCATACTGATCACGTCATAAACAAAATAACCCCATTTATATTTATTTTACGCAAACATCATTACTTTTTATATACCGAAATGCTTCATTCCATATATTGCTCCTACATTTTGTCAAATATTAATTACTTAAAGCCAATTTGGAGTGGAACATCCCAAATCAATCTAAACAAACTCGATATTCTTCATAAAAAATCTATCAAAATTATTCATAATTATCCAAATAGATATCCAACACATTTATTGTGCACAGAACAGTATATTAGTCTGGCCAATATTTGTAAATATGAATTTTATATGGTTGCTTTCAAAATTACAAATAATTTAATAAAACACAACTTTGTTCTGAATACAATGTCTGATATACATAGCCACAACACGAGAAACAAATCGAACTATTATTTAAGTCTTTTCAAAACAGAAAACCAAAAAAATAATTGTCTTTACAACTGTCTTAAACTTTATAACAAATTACCTCAAGAAATTAAAGCTATTGTTAATATAAGCATCTTCAAAAAGAAAATTAAAGAAATTTTAAGATGTTAGTCAATGATGTAATGTTAGTATAAATAAATAAATAAATAAATAAATTTATTGTTATAAAATGATATTGTTATAGTTGTTATATACATATATAAAAACACTTATTTTTATTTTTATTAAAAACTGTCAGATTATATATTTTATTAAATTATTAGACCAAACAGCTAAAGCTATGGTCACTTAAATCTGTATTTTATATAGTTTTTAATTAATAAAAAAAAAAAAAAAAAAAAAATGTCCTAAGTATTCCGTTGATTTTGCAAAAAATTTACATCTGTCGATCTGCATTTTTAGGTTGTATTCCCTTAATTTTTTAAAAATTTCTGTAATTGCTTCAACATGCTCTTGAAGAGATTTTGAGAATATCAGAATGTTGTCAAGGTAGACGACGCAAATTTTATTTATCTGATCTCTTAGTACAAAATTAGTCATCCTTTGAAAAGTAGCAGGTGCGTTTTTGAGTCCAAACGGCATTCCTATATATCTATATAATTGTTTTTTTAAATTTTACGCATAATATAAATCATATGAAATCGTAACTCAATAAATACATAACAAACAACAACAAAACAAAATTAAACAACAACAAAAAAAAATCATATTAAATCAACCAAACTTCATGTTGTATACAAGATGTACTACAAAATTTCAAATTTTTAAATGAAAATATTGGATTTAAAAAAGTTAGTTGTTTGATAGCTACCCGAGGTTTTGGTCCGATCTTTACCAAAAAAAATAAGGAACCTAGAAATTGTTTGAAAATATTTTGTGTAAATTTCAAAACTTTATCTCCTTTAGTTTTTGAGTTATCGTGCTGACACACGGAAGAACAGATACACATAGCTATTTCACTTATTTTTCGATGCTGAGTACGTATCGGCTCTTGACGCTATATCTTGCTCGTCTAGATCGATGCGTTACAAACGGAGGAGTAATTTTAATTTACCCGATCCAATTTATGCATGCACGTTTATAAAAATAAAAAGTTCAAACAATCAGAGCCCATTTCGATAGATAAAAAAAAATTTATGAAAAATTCAATAAAGAAAATATTTCACAATTAAAAACTCCTTGTAATAAGATTAGCACCATATAAATAGCAGCGCGTTCGAAAAAGATGAAAATAATAATTTCATAATTAAAAATGAAAGTGAAGCATTAAACGTGATGGGTGCACACTTATTTCAAGTGCATAAGCAAACAGCCCGAAGAGACCCAAATATTAATAACATTATAAATTTGACAATAAATAATTTAAAAAAAGTTCAGCAAAATAACATCAGAAATTACTATACAGTAGCCAAATTTAATGACCAAATTTCAACCACATAAACCAACAGATAATCAAATTTTTTCAAATCTAAATAATAAAGCTTCCGCACGTTTGGATAACATACCAAGCATTTGTTTATGTTTAAACCTAACATTTGAATTGATAAATATAAAAGAAAATGAAGAAAAGTAGAAGAAAAATCTTTAATTTATCGTCCGTAGTTTGAAAATGAAGAATATATAAAAATTTAGAATCGGGCTTCACTTCACCTGAAAGTTTCATATTTTTAAATAATTTAATAGAAAATACAAATAAAATACCAATAATATATCATTACAATAGATATACTTTAATAAAGAAAATACCAATATATTTAAATACACTTAATATAGATAGAAAACATAGAAAAATTAAACTATAATATACGATATTTTTTGGAAATAACCGGCTAGACATTAGATTAGTTTTAGATTAAGGTAGAAATTAAATTAGATTTAAGTTTTTTGTTTATAGTTTTAAGTAATTTTATAAAAAAAAATTATATAAAAGATTGGTTCTTAAAACAATTTTTCCAATTAACTTCAAAATAATAAATTTAAATAGACTTAATTAACAAATTCAGTTCCTCTTAATTAAAAGTTACTAGCAGATTTACCCGGCGTTGCCCGGAAGCTTGCAAATTGTAAAAACGCAAGCTTCAGCCAATTTTTTGAAATACTACTTTGCTTATAAATGAAAAAAAATTTTTGAACTCCAAAAAAATATTTGTGGAGTTCCGTTAACCAATCGTGACCCAACAGCTTTTTATAGGTTTTTTCGTTGCTTTGTTATATATATTAGAAATGATTTAACCGATTAACTTCAAATTTTGTATATGTGTTCTTCTTTAAAAATGAAGTTCAATTTACTAACAGACTTGGAAGTTGTTAACCCCTGTCGACCCGACGATTGTTCAAAAAAAAATTTCTAAGTAAATTACGTCCAATTTCTGAAAGTAGGTACAACTTCTTTGAATTAGGGGAATGCTTAAAAAAATGTTTTGTCGAGTTCTTTTAACCGATTGCGAAACAAAAACTTTAAAAAACAGTTTGAACGATTATCTATAATTTTTCTATACATGGTGCTTCTTGAGAATTTGGTGCTCCTTGACGATAGAGTTGAGGATGTTAGGTTCCCAGCGAATAATTTTAAATGAACTAAAATGACTATTGGTCAAACGGGGATACTAAGTTTGCCATTATGTCATTATACTATGTCAATAGTAGTTATCTTGAATTGCCAACGTTTGAATAAAATATAGTCGATGGTTTAGAAAAGATTTAAAAATTTGCTTTTCAACTTATATTTTGTTTAGTACTCACCTGAAAGTTGTAATACGCTCTTCCTCGTTTTTTTATGATTTGATGAGAGAAATGTAGGCTTATTTTTTGGAAAAACTGTTTTAAAATTCTATGTTTTTAAGCATAATATATAAGAAATTGAATTTTTTGATTTTTAGATTTCATTTGAAGAAAACTGAAAATTTCATTGAATCTTTGTCCAAAACGCACAAACAGGCCAAAACCAAATTAACCATGTGGGTTTTAATTAAAATGTTGGTACAACATTTTCAATAACATACTTTTAATCGTATAAGAAAATAAAATTTATAGAAAACTTCATGGCGTCGTCGTGGAAAACGGGTTAATCGAATTAACCAAAACTTTTTGCAACCTCTCTTTAGACTGCAAAATCAACCTGTAAAATTGGACACAAATCGGAAACACAAAATTTTTTGGAAGCCCGCCGGGCCGAAAGGGGTTAATTTATTCCAACCAACTTTATACCATTAATTCCGTTTAAGAGGAAGATTTGTGCAAAATTTCAAGTCAATCGGTCAAACTGTTTCGGCTCGACATCAAAAACATTGAAAAAGCTTCATTGCGCTCCGTGCCCAAACGGGTTAGCCGAACCTAACAAAAATTTGTGCCAGCCTCTCTTTTTGACTGCAAAACCACCCTGTAAAATTGGACACAAATCGGAAACACAAAATTTTTTGGTAGCCCGCCGGGCCGAAAGGGGTTAATTTATTCCAACCAACTTTATACCATTAATTCCGTTTAATAAAAAGAACATTCGTGCAAAATTTCAAGTTAATCGGTCAAACCGTTTCGACTCGACATCAAAAAAACGAAAAAGCTTAAAACGGCTCTGGAGCCGAAACCTGTTGACTTATAAAAATGCGACATAGCCTATGTCACCCCCCGGACTCCCAAAATTAATCCTCTAAAATTTGGTGTCAATCGGACCAGTGGTTTTCACGTGAATCCTGGACAAACAAACAAACAAACAAACAAATAAACAAACAAATTTTCTTCTTTATATATTAGATTATTGTTCAAAATTCTAAATATAAATGGAATAACATTTATTTTTAAAAAGTGTAAATGAGAGTGCTAGTTAGGATAACGGTCAAGTGCATTTCAAACCTACTATTTAATTAAAATCCTTTAAATTTTATTTTGAATTCTGTATTATAATCAAAATAAATAAAATAAAACATTGAAAAAAAAAAAAATGCACTACAGCAAAAAATCCTGAAAAGAATTATTTGGATAAAAAGTTTTAAATATGTAATTTTGTAATTGCATTTTATGAATATTTACTTCAAGTTTTTAGGTTTTTTAATATTTTTAAGTAGATAAATTAGTAAGAATTTTTAATATTTTTGAATTGATAAAATATTTATAAAATGTTTTTAGTATAATAAAGTTAATTTGGTTAGCTACGTCTTACTATTAAACTAATAAAAGCTTTTATGGTTTTAAAATGACTTACGGACTTCTCATTAAATTTGAGCTAAATAGGTGTAGGGTATTTTTAAGTCGGTTGCACTGTTTCTTTACTTGTTTTTAACTCTAATTAACTCCTAAAAATTTTTTCTCATAAATATTATTCTAGAACAAATTTCGTATGAACCTCAGTTTGAGAACGAGAAAAATTCTTAAACCAGATCCTATGCAAATTTCTCGTTCTCCAATAAAGCCGAAAAAAATTTAGTAAAAAATATAGAACAAATTAAAACAAACGATGAATACCTATCCCTCAAGCAAAATGTCTTAAATCGATAATGATCTTTCAAATAATATGATTCCCGTATTTAGCGGAGATTCTGCCGAGTTACATAGATTTTTGAAACTCACAGAGTTACAAAATGAAAAGCTAAGAAAGACAAAAAGTTTCTGCTGTATAAATTTGTCATTACGTTTGTGACGCAGAGAAGGAGCTTTATTTCAATTTCTTTACACAAATATGTATATCAAATTATTAAATAAAATATTTAATTTGACAATTTCCAAGTTGGATTCAATTCTTTAATAGTTATAATCGGTTTATCTATTAACTAATCATAATTTATTAAAATATGCCCTCTAGAAAATTTATCTAAATTAATTTAAATTTTATTAACAGAATACAAAAATATCATTAGAAGGCATTATAAGTACCTACTTCATAAAATATTTATCTAACTGGGTTGTATATAGTTTATTAAACAAAATTGTTTTGTATTTATTAGGTATCTTTAAGTCTGAATACATTTTTGCACATTGTACATATAAATGTATGTTTGTAAATGTTTCACTGGTATCGTAACAGATACATATGTACCTACCTCTAAAGTCTACGCTATTAAAATCTACTTAATGTAATTTGTTTTCAAAATTATTGCAAAATTATATTTTTCTCAAAAATTCCCAAAACCAATTGAAATATTAGCTGTCAACATTTTTTAATTACGGCTTAGAATATATGTTTTCATTTTTAAAGAAACTTGGTATAGGTATCTATACAAATAGTTATTCAAATTTTATTTGATTCTTATGATAATTTCTATGTTTAATAATAGTTTCTTTGTTTATGGTCTTTTATAATTTTTCTTTATACATATACATACATATGATCATAATAATGTAACAATAACATTGTTGAAAATCTAATTAGAAATATTAAAGTCATTAATGAAAACTATTCACTAAAATATTTTTTGCTAACATTTGCATATACACCAAAACAAAATACGCCATCGCTTATTCATATAAGATCATTCATTATCTTACTAAATGCAAATAAACTTACAATTAGACACATACTATAATTTATATGTACACATATTATATTGCATATCGATACAAATTATTAAAACCATTTCGTAAACTTTACATTTTGTATTACGCAGATTATGCTTCGATTCTAATATACACATACAGAAAAAGTAAACAAAAACAAATGACTGATAAATTTTATGTTTTTGCATTTTGCAAAATTTGAAGATGAATAAGTTACGTATTTAACTTTTTGTATGTTTCGTATTTTGTAAAATTTTGGGGCGTGGGTTAAAATTCGCTTCATGCTGAAATTTTTTTTTTTAATTTGAATCTAAATTTTTTTTTATTTAAGTACCTACTTGTATAAATTTCAAATTAAAATTGAAACTGATCGTCTGTATAATTATTTGGTTTATGGTTTTATATTATCAAAATGAAGTATTTTAGTTCTTAAAGTTACAAATTTTTAAAGAAACTATTCAAATAAATTAATTTTATTTGTAATTTTTCTTATTATTTCTGTTGAATTTAAAAAAAAAATTTTTTTCTTTCTTTCAAGAAGGATGGAACTCAGATCTATTTACACCCTAAGCCACTTTGCTAACCACTGAACCATACAATTCTTATAAATTTATGGTCAGATTTTGATCATAATTTTTAATATAAATATATCACTAACTGACAGAATGAAAAATAAACACATAGACACCGACAAGTTCATATAAAAGTATATAATAAATGTTGAGTTTTGCATTATCAAATTGATGTTATTTAGTTTTTGACGTTACAAAATTTTAAAGAGTCTATTCAAATATATAAATTTTATTTGTCATTTTTTAGGCACATTTTCAAAAAATTTTGTAAAAATATGCTTATTCACTCTGTCCGTCCGTCCGACTGTCCATCCGTATGTTTACAAAAAATTTTACACCGTTTGAAATAGAGTAAAGTAATTTTAACCACGGATAGGTATTCAAAAAAAAATAATTTCGTAGAAGAACTTTTTTCTGTAGTCCCACCCGCTACAGAGCTACAGCCCCCCAAAGTTGGGAAAAGCCCTATATTTAAATGGTTATAACAAGAGTTTTTATACCCGTGCATACATATATGAACATCGGGTATATTAAAATTACTCCTCCGTTTGTAACGCATCGAAATATAAGAGCTAGATATAGTGTCAAGGGTACGTATCGAATCAGCATCGAAAAGTGAATCGATCTAGCTATGTGTGTCCGTCCGTCCGTCCGTCCGTCCGTCAGCACGATAACTCAAAAACTATAAGAGCTAGAGTTCTGAAACTTTCACAAAGTAATTTTTAGACAATTTCTAGGTTCCCTATTGTTTTTGGTTAAAATCGGACCAAGTCTTCGGGGAGCTGCCATACAACTTTTTTGCACCAATATGAATTTCTTCAAAAGTAATTATACTACGAGAATGAAAATTACACACGGTTAGTTTTATAATGACTCCGGCACTTATATGAAGTTTCAAAATGTTAGGGCCCCATTTTCGGGGGGCTGCCATACAACTTCTTTGCACCAATATGAATTTCTTCAAAACTAATTATACTACGAGGCTGAAAATTACACACGGTTAGTTATATAATGAATCGAGCACTTATATGAAGTTTCAAAATGTTAGGGCCCCATTTTCGGGGAGCTGCCATACAACTTTTTTGCACCAATATGAATTTCTTCAAAACTATTTATACTACGCGGATGAAAATTACACACGGTTAGTTTTATAATGACTCCGGCACTTATATGAAGTTTCAAAATGTTAGGGCCCCATTTTCGGGGGGCTGCCATACAACTTCTTTGCACCAATATGAATTTCTTCAAAACTAATTATACTACGAGGCTGAAAATTACACACGGTTAGTTATATAATGAATCGAGCACTTATATGAAGTTTCAAAATGTTAGGGCCCCATTTTCGGGGGACTGTCATACAACTTCCTTGCACCAATATGAATTTCTTCAAAACCATTTATACTACGCGGATGAAAATTACACACGGTTAGTTATATAATGAATCGAGCACTTATATGAAGTTTCAAAATGTTAGGGCCCCATTTTCGGGGGGCTGCCATACAACTTCTTTGCACCAATATGAATTTCTTCAAAACTAATTATACTACGAGGCTGAAAATTACACACGGTTAGTTATATAATGAATCGAGCACTTATATGAAGTTTCAAAATTTTAGGGTCCCATTTTCGGGGGGCTGCCATACAAAGTTTTCGATTCAATAACTTTGAATCTAATGAAGCTACAAGGTTAAAATTAAAATTGGGCAGATAAATTAATAGGGCAAGTTACTTGGCAAAGTTATGGGACAATGAATGAAAATTTTGTATTTTGTTTTGTGATTTTTTTTTTTTTTTTGTTAATTTTTTTTTTTTTTTTTACGTCAAAATTATGGGGTAATGAGTTAAATGTATAAGGGAAGTAAATTACGGTTTATTTTATACACCATAGTGGGTATGCACGGGTATCTAAAAGTTGACAAGGGCAACTATAATCTTCCTCGTTTTAAGTGTATTTTCAATCTGAAAAGGCAAAAGAAAGCCGGTTTTATAAAATTTATAAGTTTTAAAAGGCAAATGTTTAGATAAGTTTTAAAATACAAAACTTAATTTTTGAAAAATTTATGGCCTCACATATTTTGTAAACGAATTAAGCTATTGTCTTGAAGTTTTGTGGAGTGTTAGATCCGCAGAAACTAATAGGAGTCGATTAACAAAACTTTTTTGTCAAGCGCCCTATTTAAGAACTATAAGGTGAAGCTCGAAAATTGAAATTTTGCTATTTTTAAACAACTGTAACTTGAATACCTGTTCATTTGTTTTGTAGTTACATACAAAATTCAAAGCTCTTTATTAATAATTTAACATATGTCAGAGGTGTTTTTTAATTTTGAAGGGTGACGAAGCTATATCTCCGCAAATTCTAAAAAAACCCTATATTTAAATGGGTATCACAAGAGTTCTGTTAGCTATACTTTCAATATAAATGGTAAAAGAGATCTGTTTTTATAGGCTCCCAAAATCTATTGCTTAAATGTATAGGGTTGCCATACAATTTTTGGAAAATTTTTGAACCCACATATCTCCTAAAAGGTTTCAGCTAGGGTCTAGGATTTTGGGAGAAGTTAGATCCTCAGAAATTAGTAGGAGTCGGTTGTCATGTCCGTTGTTTAGGAGCTATAAGGATTTGAAAATTTAAATTTTGCTGTTTTTTAGCATCTGAATTTGAATACGTGTCCAATTTCTTTTTTATTAATATACAAAATTTAAGGGTCCAACATTATATTTTAACATATGTTAAAAATTTTTCTTAAACTTAAAAGCGGTTCCATAAATTGAAGAAGTTTATATCTGTTTTACCCATTTTTTCTTAGATAGTATAATTCTAAGTAAAATTCAAAATTTTTGTGGAATTCACTATTTAGTTCCTATAGTTCCTAAAAAAATGGAGAAGGGGTAGATGAAGTTAGATCCTTGAGAAATTTGGCAATGAAGGGCTAGCAGGTTAGCAGTAAATTTTATAAGTTAGGGGTAACATAATCGCCAGTGTATATATTTCCAAATTTAAACTAAGTATGTAATACAATATAATTTTGAAAATGTGTTTTTTAAAATTTATTCGTTATTCTCATCACTTGCTAATTATACCTAATTAAGTTAAAAACAAGAAAAAAAACAGTCACTCGGACATATCCATAAGTCATTTTAACACCATAAAAGCTGTTATTAATTTGATCGTAAGACATAGCTAACCAAATTTACTTTATAATACTAAAAACATTTTCTAATTACACTATCTATTAAAAAATATTACAAATTCTTACTAATTTATCTATTTAAAAATATTAAAAAACAAAAAAACTTGAAATAAATGAAAATATATTTATTCCAATTCAATTACAAAATGAAAAAATTCTAATTATTAAATTTTGTGATAAAAAGATAATCAAAGCATAATATATTTAATAATCCAAATTTTTAAAAATTGCAATCTATCTTAATTTTAAGTTACTAGTTTTATTAATTTCGATGATAAGCTTTTACACATTTGGGGGTCTACGAGAGGTCCTGAACCACCACTCCAAATGATCCCAAATTAGGGGGGCACGGAAGAAATAGTAAAGAACACCCTGGAGCTTCTACATTTGTGTCAAGTTACTATTTTTATTAATTTCGAAAATATGCTTTAAGGTTCTTGGAACTGAGTGGCTGGTCCCCGACCCACTAGTCCAATTAAGCCCTAATTTCAAAGACACTTACGCAATAGGAAGGGACACCCTGATACCAAATTTGGAGGTTATATCTTCATTAGTTTCGGAATTACGCTAGTTAGGCCTAAATTCGATCAAAACGTTCTCAGTTCCGAACCCATTGTCCAATCCTCACCGTACGTAATCACCGCCGTAGTTTCATTACGAATAACCTACAGCACAAATTTCATGAAGATAGCCTCATTAGTTGTTGAGTTATCGTGATTTTTAATATATGTTCGATATCCCTGACACCGACTAAAAGGTCCAGAATCCGAACCCATGGGCTGATTTCGCCCTTATACAGCCCGCGCTTTACTTATAGTACTAGTTAACCCTTGTGCACAATTTGAACGGTCTATCTTAATTTTAAGTAACTATTTTTAGTAATTTCGATTATAAGCTTTTAAAACTTGGGAGGTCTGAGAGGGGTACTGAACCACCTCACCAAATGATCCCAAATTAAGGGAACACACAAGAGATAGTAAAGAACACCCTTGTGGCAAATTGGAAGCTTCTACATTTTTTCAAGTTGTTATCTTTATTAATTTTAAAGATATGCTTTAAGGTCTTCGGAAATGTGTGGCTGGTCCCCGACCCAGTACTCCAATGGGACCCAAATTCCCAAGACACTTAGGAAATAGGAAGGGCCACCCTGATACCAAATTTGGAGGTTCTATCTTCATTGGTTTCGGAATTATGCTCGTTTGGCCTAAATTCGATCAAAAAGTTCTAGGTTCCGAACGCATGGTCCAATCCCGACCTTACGCAATCCCCGAAGTAGTTTCATTACTAGTAACCTACAGCACAAATTTGATGAAGATAACGTAATTAGTTGTTGAGTTATTGTGATTTTTTATAAAAGTTCGTTAGCCTTTCGATCGATTAAAAAGTCCAGAATCCGAACCCATGGGCCGATTTCGCCCATATGCAATCCCCGCCGTACTTTCAGTCCTAGTAACCTACAGTTAAAATTTCATCAAGATAGCTCCATTATTTTTTGAGTTATCGTGCCTACGGACGGACTGACGGACGGGCGCGGCTATATCGACTCAGGCGGTCACGCAGATCACAAATATATATACTTTTCCATATCTAGCTCGCTTCCTTTAGGTGGTTACAAACACCATACCAAAGTTAATATACCCCTTTACCTATTCTATAGGTGTAGGGTATAAAAATTACATATTAGAATAATTATAAATAAGTTCAAACTAAAATTAAAATTAAAA
Source organism: Dolichopus griseipennis (assembly GCA_963082915.1). Classification (NCBI taxonomy): domain Eukaryota; kingdom Metazoa; phylum Arthropoda; class Insecta; order Diptera; family Dolichopodidae; genus Dolichopus; species Dolichopus griseipennis. Next base: position 116,464,777 of record OY720443.1, read on the forward strand.
GTTAAAAATTATAAACTTTACATTACTACAAGAAAAACAAAACAAAAATAATCCTAATAATAGCGATTGAATAAATTAATGAAAATAGTAACTTAAAATTAAGATAGAACGTTCCAATTGTGTATAAGAGTTAACTAGTATTTAAAGTATGTCGGGGACTGCAAAATCGGGCATGTTTTTTCGGGCATGATTTGGGCAAAATCGTACCTTGATTTCGGGTTCTGGATCCTTTGAAAAGTTCAAGGGATAAAGGACATATATCTTAAAAACAGCATATTTCAAAAAATAATGCCGCTATTTTGATGAAATTTAAAGTTTAGGTTACTAGTAATCAAAGTACCATGGGAATTGGTTCTGGTCGAGTTCGGACAATGAGTTCGGATTCTAGAAGCTTTTAATCAATCTGAGGCCAAACGAGTATAATTACAAAGCCAAAGAATATATTTCCTATTTCCTATGTGTTCCCGAAATTTAGACTTAATTGTAGTCGTGGTTCAGGTGCCTCCTAAGAAATCCCAAAATTAAAAAGCTTATCTTCGAAATTCTTGAAGACAGAAACCTTAAATTTGATAAGCGAGGGTTCTTTCCCATTTCCGTTTTTATACCCTACACCTATAGAATAGGTAAAGGGGTATATTAACTTTGATTTTTTTTTTATCACAAAATTTAATAATTAGAATTTTTTCATTTTGTAATTGAATTGGAATAAATATATTTTCATTTATTTCAAGTTTGTTTGTTTTTTAATATTTTTAAATAGAGAAATTAGTAAGAATTTGTAATATTTTTTAATAGATAGTGTAATTAGAAAATGTTTTTAGTATTATAAAGTTAATTTGGTTAGCTATGTCTTACGATCAAATTAATAACAGCTGTTAAATGGTGTTAAAATGACTTATGTATATGTCCTTAAATTTGAACCAAAGGGTATATACAAAGGTGTAGGGTATTTCTAAGTCGGTTGCACCGACTGACTGTTTCTTTACTTGTTATTTAACACTTTTATATTTTTAAAAGGCTAAGAATTTTACCATAAAACATATTTTTTGTATAATATTTTATAAATTAAAAACCATAGGTGATATATAATTAAGACATAGTGTACAATACTTAAGCTATATTCAAAGGTACTTGCTGCATTTATATAAAATTTATTGTTATATTTAAATGAACTATATGAAAAGTTCTAAATTTGTAATTATTTTTTAGAAATACATTTATTGCATATTTTGCGATTATAAGCTTTTCTAATAGGTACATAAACTATCAATTTAAAATAATTGCAATTTTGAAAAATTTTAATTATTAAATATATTATGCTTTGATTAGCTTTTTATCACAAAATTTAAAAATTCAAATTTTTTCACTTTAGTTTTTGAATTTAAATAAATATATTTTCATTTATTTCAAGTTTTTTTGTTTTTTAATATTTCTAAATAGATAAATTTGTAAGAATTTGTAAATTAATAAAGTTAATTTGGTTAGCTACTTCTTACGATCAAACTAATAACAGCTTTTATGGTTTTAAAACGATTAATGGACTTCCCATTTAATTTGAACCAATTAGGTGTAGGGTATTTCTAAGTCGATTGCACCGACTGAATGTTCCTTTACTTGTTTTTAAATAATTTTTTTTTAAAACATGCATTACATATGCATATTAAAAATAAATTGAAAATACGTATAATGTGTCTTCAAAAACAAAAAAAAAATTTCCTTCTAAAAAAATTATTTGTTCCTGGGCCCAACCTAAATAAAAGCGTACGGCGTATAATATTTAATGTATAATAATATTGTTATTGGGTTTTGTTATATTTCTAAGATTATGTTTTAAAATAAAACACTTTTTTAAAATAATTTTTATTAAAAAATATCTTATATTGAAAAAAATTCAAAATGCCTATTATATGAAATTAAAAAAAAATTTTGTACTAAATTAAAACATTCCAATTTTCGATAAATTAAATAATGTACGTGCGTATTGATTAATGGATATGTAGATAGACGTATTGACGTACTGCCGTATAAAAATTGTACGCCATATGTTTAGGTTAAACCCTAATAATTGAAAAGTTTATTTTACATTTTAAACATCGAATAATATTTTTTTATTTTTGTTTTTGCTTTGACATAACGAACGAATTTTATATAATACATGCGATCCTTTTAATAAAAGCTGTAGATGAAGAGTTAACAGTCAGATTGTCAGATTAATTGTCATACACATTTTTGACGTTTTAAAACTATCTTTCTTTTGAAAAGCTATTGAAAAGTACTATTATGTACATACGAGTACAAAGATATTATTATAAGATTTTACCAAATCTTACAATAATATTTTTGTATATGACTTTCTTAATGCTGATTATCAAAGCATTAATAATGCTTTATTAGTCAGCAGTTGGGACGACCTGTTAACCGAACAGGATATTGATTTGGTTATCTCTCAATTCTATGCAAAGCTATTTGAGATAATTAACTCCTTTGTTCCTAAAATTCGCAAAAAGGACAAGATAACCGAACCTTGGCTGAACAGTGAACTTAGGACATTGCGTAACCAACGCAATAAACTATACAAAATAATTAAAAATTCAAAAGAACCTAATAATGACTTATTAAACAAGTACAAGGATCTTGCTTTTGAATTTAAACAAAAATCTAATTTGGCTTATGATAGATATCTCACTAACGTAGGCAACAAATTAATTACAGATCCTAAAAAGTTTTTTGATTTCGTTAACACAAAACGTAAAACTTACGGCTATCCAAGCTTAATGTCAAAAAACAATACGTCTTCTAATTGTCCTAAAACGATCTGCAATTTCTTTGCTAAATCTTTTCAAAAAGTTTATCGTCCAAACGAGTCTCCAATTAATTTCAATTTCTCTCACTTAATTAATAATTCAAATCCTATTATTACGGATTTATACCTTTCCGAAGTTGAAATATTTGAAGCAATTGCAAAACTTGATACCAAAAAAGGTATAGGACCTGACCTGATTCCACCTACTTTTTTATTCAACTGTGTCAGTTATCTCACTTATCCGCTTCATTTTATCTTTAATAAATCTCTTTCATCAGGTATTTTTCCTCTTTTCTGGAAATCCTCTTATCTAACCCCTATCTACAAAAAGGGTGATAAATCATACGTCAAAAATTACCGTGGTATAGCTATTCTATCAACTATTCCAAAGTTGTTTGAAAAAATTATTGTAGACAAAATTACACCCATCATAAATACAAAACTAAACGAACAACAACATGGATTCAGAAAAGGTAGTTCCACAACAACAAACCTTTTAGTTTACACTTATGAAATCCTTAATGAAATGGAAAATGGGCACCAAATTGATGCTATTTACACGGACTTCAGCAAAGCATTCGATCGTGTTGATCACAAAATTCTACTAAACAAACTTGCAGCCTTAGGAGTTTCCGGCCCTTTTCTTTATTGGATATTCTCCTATATTACAAATAGGACGCAAAATACCAAATTTCAAGGATTTTTCTTGGACTCAATCAATGTTACATCAGGAGTACCGCAAGGTAGCCACTTGGGTCCACTCTTGTTTAATATATTCATTTCCGATCTTTCTAGTAAACTTTCCGGTGTGTCACATGCTGCATTTGCTGATGATCTCAAGATTTATCATGTAATTAAAAAGAGTTCCGATGTTGAACTACTTCAGACAAATCTCAATAGTCTGCAAGAATGGTGCTTTTCTTATAAGTTAGAACTAAACATTGAAAAATGCAAGGTTATATGTTTTACACGAAAGAGATCTACCATTACTTTCGGTTATAAAATAAATAATGTAAACCTTAAAAGAGTTAAAAATATTACCGACTTAGGGATCCTGTTGGATGATAAACTGAACTTCCATCTTAATTATGAGTATACAATTTCTAGGGCAAACAAAATGCTCGGGTTCATAAAAAGAAGAGCTAAAGAATTCAGCAACATCGCTGTAACTAAAGCTCTTTATTGTTCCTTAGTACGATCTATTCTTGAATATGGTAACATTGTGTGCGATCCCGCATTTCAAATACATTCTGATAGAATAGAATCCGTGCAAAAGCAATTTCTTTTATTTGCTTTGAGAAATCAATATAATCCTAGAGATTATTCAATACTGCCTAGTTATCTCGTAAGACTTAAATCATTAAATATCTTAACTTTATCCTCACGCAGGCAAATTTTTTCTTCTTGCTTTACTTTTGACGTCTTAAGAAAAAACGTTGATGTTCAGTTTTTAGCAGATAATTTTAAAATAAATAATGGGGGCAGAAATACGAGAAGCGCTAAATATTTAGTTGAAAATACTCATAGGAAACTACAACTGAATATGGAAAAAATGAACCAATAAACAGATGTTGCATTACATTCAATAAACACAGTCATCTTTTTTCAACACAAATTTCTAGATACACTTTTAAACGTAAATTAAAATTAAAATTTCTTAATGACCTACGACAATAATTTTAACCTTCAATATTATACTCATATTACACTTCATTATACCCGTATGACTATATAGTCCAAGGGTATAATAAATTTGCCATTACGTTTGTGACGCAGAGAAGGAGGGGGGGTAGATATAGACTCAAGTGTATGGATCGGATCAGAATCGAAAAAAAAATCGATTTAGCTATGTATGTCCGTCCGTCTGTCCGTCCGTCTGTCCGTCCGTCCGTCTGTCCGTCTGTCCGTCCGTCATCACGATAACTCAAAAAGTAAAGGAGCTAGGATTATGAAATTTTCACAAATTCGTTTTTATGCAAAAAACGGAATCGAGTTTGAATTTCAGCCATTTTGGTCCACGGGTTCGAGTACCTGCCATACAACTTCTAATTTTATATGAGCATTACTCTATACCTATGGAAGCTGCGTGTCTGAAATTTTGCCAAAAGTAGTTTAGTATAATGGCCAAAGTTACTGCAAAATTTGGTTGGTCTACTGCAGAGGGTTCGAGTAGCTGCCATACAACTCCTTCTTTTATATGAGCTTTACACTACACCTGATAAAGCTAAGTGTCTGAAATTTTGCAAAAAATAGTTTAGTGTAATGGCCAAAGTTACTGCAAAATTTAGTTCGTCTACTGCTGAGGGTTCGAGTAGCTGCCATACAACTCCTTTTTTTATATGAGGATTACACTTCACCAAATGAAGCTGGGTGTCTAAAATTTTGCCAAAAATAGTTTAGTGTAATGGCCAAAGTTACTGCAAAATTTGGTTGGTCTACTGCAAAGGGTTCTAGTTGCTGCCATACAACTCCTTCTTTTATATGAGCATTACTCTACACCTAATAAAGCTGAATGTTTGAAATTTTGCCAAAAGTAATTAACCGGATGATATAATGTATATGTTACGGTCATACGGGTATCCCAGAGTTGACACAGTCTACTCTACTACACTCTTCCTCGTTTTCATATAATTTTATAATTCTATAATTTAGTTATTTTTGTTTTTTTTTATTTTATAAATTGCATTTTAACTGTGTTTTCGCTATGTATGCATTTTTTACAATCTACAAAAAAAAGAAAAAATAAATAAACTTTTGATTTTTATGTATTTAAATTTATGTTTTGTAATCAAATTTCATGTTAATTTTAAGTTTTAGCTATAAGAATTTTTTTTGTAAAAACCTTGTTTTGGTTCAAAATAAAATAAAATAAAATAAAATATTTTTTAAAATGGAAGAGATAAATGCTTATTAATTATCAAATAAAACGAGGAAGATTATAGTTGCCCTTGTCAACTTTTAGATACCCGTGCGTACCCACTAACTATGGTTTATAAAATAAACCGTAATTTACTTCCCTTATACATTTAACTCATTACCCCATAATTTTGACCTAAAAAAAAAAAAATAAATTAACAAAAAAAAAAAAAAATCACAAAACAAAAAACAAAATTTTCATTCATTGTCCCAAACTTTAGCGTAAAAAAAAAAAAAAAAAATTAACAAAAAAAAAAAAAATCACAAAACAAAAACAAAATTTTCATTCATTGTCCCATAACTTTAGCTTAAAAAAAAAAAAATAAAATAAAAAAAACAAAAAAACAAAAAAAAAAAAATTGGCCCACTCTAAAAGTCCGAAGGTCCGAGTGATGTCCAACTTTGCCAAGTAACTTGCCCTATTAATTTATCTGCCCAATTTTAATTTTAACCTTGTAGCTTCATTAGATTCAAAGTTATTGAATTGAAAACTTTGTATGGCAGCCCCCCGAAAATGGGGCCCTAACATTTTGAAACTTCATATAAGTGCTCGATTCATTATATAACTAACCGTGTGTAATTTTCAGCCTCGTAGTACAATTAGTTTTGAAGAAATTCATATTGGTGCAAAAAAGTTGTATGGCAGCCCCCCGAAAATGGGGCCCTAACATTTTGAAACTTCATATAAGTGCTCGATTCATTATATAACTAACCGTGTGTAATTTTCAGCCTCGTAGTACAATTAGTTTTGAAGAAATTCATATTGGTGCAAAGAAGTTGTATGGCAGCCCCCCGAAAATGGGGCCCTAACATTTTGAAACTTCATATAAGTGCTCGATTCATTATATAACTAACCGTGTGTAATTTTCAGCCTCGTAGTATAATTAGTTTTGAAGAAATTCATATTGGTGCAAAGAAGTTGTATGGCAGCCCGCCGAAAATGGGGCCCTAATATTTTGAAACTTCATATAAGTGCTCGATTCATTATATAACTAACCGTGTGTAATTTTCATCTGCGTAGTATAATTAGTTTTGAAGAAATTCATATTGGTGCAAAGAAGTTGTATGGCAGCCCCCCGAAAATGGGGCCCTAACATTTTGAAACTTCATATATGTGCCGGAGTCATTATAAAACTAACCGTGTGTAATTTTCATCCCCCTAGTATAAATAGTTTTGAAGAAATTCATATTGGTGCAAAAAAGTTGTATGGCAGCTCCCCGAAGCCTTGGTCCGATTTTAACCAAAAACAATAGGGAACCTAGAAATTGTCTAAAAATGACTTTGTGTGAAATTCAAGACTCTAGCGCTTTTAGTTTTTGAGTTATCGTGCTGACGGACGGACGGACGGACACACATAGCTAGATCGATTCACTTTTCGATGCTGATTCGATACGTACCCTTGACACTATATCTAGCTCGTCTAGATCGATGCGTTACAAACGGAGGAGTAATTTTAATATACCCGATGTTCATATATGTATGCACGGGTATAAAAAATGATTTAACATAGCATTTCAAGTGAAAATCGATCTCTTATGAAAAATTTTAATTAAAGCCGTCTGCCGGAAATTATTTAGTTATCTACTCCTCTCATCTCCTATTTTACAAGAATTGGTGTAGTGTAGCTGACAGTAGTTGAGAGTAGAAAAGAGTCTATTCTTTCTAAAATAACACAAGCAATAACATTTGTTTGTTTTAAGAAATTTTATGAGTCATGATACATTGAAATATATTTTTGTCAACAAAAAATTTAAAAAAAAATTAAATGAATAAACTAGACAAATAGGTATAAAGTAAACTAAAGAACTCAAAACCAATTTTTACATGCTTTTCAGAACGTTACATAGGCATACATTTGTAGTAAAAATTTCAGATTTTTTTATAGAAATGTAGTTCCTATTAATTTAAAGAAATTTAAAAATAAAGTATGGAGTAGTTTTTTTTTATATCTGTGTAGGTATGCTATAAATCTTAAAATTGTGATTTAAAAAAAAATCTCGACTTCTGTCAACTTGACTATTATATAATATAAAGTACTAAACTTATGAATTATGTTTTGAAAATATTTTGAATTTTGTTGTATATATTATGTTTTCATAGAGCTTTTCAATTAGGTTGAGAATGCATACAAAATAGTTCAAATCATACTAAAATGTGTAGAAAAAAAGAGCTCCTTATATATGAACGACAGCATTAACTCAAATTTTGACTAATGGATTTCAGTAAACTAGTACCGCCCTGTGCTCGAAATTCGAGCTATTTTTGCTTTTAAGTTAATATATAAAATTCGTTTTGTGTAAATTATATTAGACTATACATAATAAAAATTATGCCAACAGTGTTGTCAACAATTCTTGCGCTTGAAATTTGCTTAAAAAAAATTTATAATTTTTCTTAATTATTAAAACGTTGTTAAGTACCGATTTTTGAGTTTTATTTCTATAGCTTAAGCCGCTTTAAAGAGAGGATAAATTGGTACAGTTAAATTAAATTAAAATTCTAAATACATATAAATATTATTCTAATAAATACATATTTCTAAACATATACATATATTTATTGAAGTCAAGAACCCAAAATTCGAGTTAATGCTGTCTTTCATATAGCAAACTGTACTTTTTTCTAAACATTTTAGTACGATATGAACTATGTTGTACGTATTCTGTATCCTAATTAAAAAACTCTATGGATACATAATATGTACAACAAAATATAACATATCATAATTCATAAGTTTAGTAATTAGTATTATATTATATTGAAGCTGCCAGAAGTACAAATAATAGTCAAGTTGACCGAAGTCTTTTTTTAAATTTCAATCTTAAGATTTGTAGCAAAAAAAAAAGTTTTTCAATAAATCAAAGAATAAATTTTTCCTACCCTTTTTTCATTTTTAAATTTAATAGCTAAATAGGTAAATTTTAACTACAAATGTATGCCTATTTAAAGTTCTGAAAACATGGGAAAAATGATTCTGAATTGCTTAGTTTACTTTATACCTTTTTGTCTAGTTTATTTATTTAATATTTCCTAAGTTTTTTATTGACAAAAATATATTTCTATACATGGTCATGAGCCATGACTCATAAGTTTCTTAAAACAAATAAATATTATTGCTTTTATTCCTTTAAGGGGAGTAAACTCTTTTCTACTCTCAACTATTGCCAGCTACTTCAACCCTTGTAAAAGAGTATATGCCAGAGTAGATAAATAATTTCCGGCAGATGGCTTTAATTAAAATTCTCTTGAATAGGTTATGTTAAATCATATTTTTTATTTGATAACCAATAAGCACTTACCCCCTTCCATTTTAAAAAATATTCTTTATATTTATATCAGCAATAAACCTTAATTTTTTCACTTTATTAATATTTAAATACTGTTAAATATAATTAACTTCTCAAATGACAGGTAGTTTTAAAATGTCAAATATATATATGATGATAATCTGACAATTATGTACTCCTGAAACAAAAATATGCGTTCCATTTACAAACTACGCCTATCTAATCTTCATGTACACTTTTTGATATATAAAATTCGTTCGTTTTGTCAAAGTAAAACTAAAAATAGTTTTTTTAATTATAAAAAAACATTATTCGATGTTGAAAGTGTGAAATAAACTTTTCAATTATTAGAATGAAATCAAACATACGACGTACAATTTTTATACGGCAGTACGTCAATACGTCTGTCTGCATATCCATTATCGGTAAATCGATACGCGCGTACAATACTTAATTTATCAAAAATATTTATTTGAATGTTTTAATTTAGTATTTACAAAAAATATTTTTAATTTCATATTATAGGTATTTTGAATATAAGATATTTTTTAATAAAAATTATTGTAAAAAAATATTATTTTTAAAACATAATATTAGAAATATAAGAAAAACCAATAATAATATTTTTATACATTTTGACAATATTTGTAAATTTTAAAAATCCGAGATACAGTACATTGCGTTACGCGTATTTTCGCTGCTCTAATGTAAATTTATGAACCTATTTATTTCTCAATTTTTTGACAGAAATTATACGCTGCGCGCTTTTATTTAGGTGAGGACCTAAGGAACAAATAACTTTTTTTGAGAAAGATGTATGTTTTAAACTAAATTATTTAAAAAAAAATGTTATTTTAAAATATTTTATTTTTAAAATTTAATCGCAGCAGCATAAGAAAAAACAATTACAATATGTATTTTTATACACTTTGTCAATTTTTAAATTTTAAAATTTAAAATTTAAAACGTCGCGTATGCTTTCATGTAAATTTTTTTACATAACTAAATTATTTCAAAATTTTTTGACAGAAACTGAATGCCGTACATGCTGATTTTGGCTGATCCATAATAAACAAATCATTTTTCTTAGAAATATTATTTTTTTTTTTAAGTTTCTGCATATTGCAGAATTCGGTTTTTAATTTTACAAAAAACTTAACAAAAAGCAACCACAATTTACGATTTACAAAAAATTTTTTTTTTAAGTACCTACTGTATTACAATAAATTGCAAACAAAAACCAAATACAGTACTTTTCGGTTATAACGACCATTATGGGACTGAAAATATTCGTCGTAATAAACGAATGACGTTTTAAAAGAATGCTGTGAATTTTGAAAAATTAGTATAAGACTTGAACATTGTAGAATATGCTGATTCTAGAATGGACACTTTGAACTCATTTGCTAACTTGACTTGAACATTGTAGAATACGCTGATTCTAGAATGGACACTTTGAACTCATTTGCTAACATTTTATTTGATGTGTCTCAAATAAAATGTTAAGCCTATGTATAGTGCCTTTTCTTCTATTGAATTTTTTTTTGTATTTTTGATGCGTTATTATGATTGTTTTTATATTCAAAACTAAATAAAAACGAGGAAGATTATAGTTGCCCTTGTCAACTTTTAGATACCCGTGCATACCCACTATGGTGTATAAAATAAATAAATTTAACCCTTATACATTTAACTCATTACCCCATAATTTTGACGTAAAAAAAAAAAAAAAAAATCACAAAACAAAATACAAAATTTTCATTCATTGTCCCATAACTTTAGCTTAAAAAAAAAAAAAAAAAAAAAAATTACCAAAAAAAAAATAATCACAAAAATAATAAACAAAATTTTCATTCATTGTCCCATAACTTTAGCTTAAAAAAAAAAAAAAAGAAATAAAAAAAAAAAAACAAAAAAAAAAAAATTGGCCCACCCTAAAAGTCCGAAGGTCCGAGTGATGTCCAACTTTGCCAAGTAACTTGCCCTATTAATTTATCTGCCCAATTTTAATTTTAACCTTGTAGCTTCATTAGATTCAAAGTTATTGAATCGAAAACTTTGTATGGCAGCCCCCCGAAAATGGGACCCTAAAATTTTGAAACTTCATATAAGTGCTCGATTCATTATATAACTAACCGTGTGTAATTTTCAGCCTCGTAGTATAATTAGTTTTGAAGAAATTCATATTGGTGCAAAGAAGTTGTATGGCAGCCCCCCGAAAATGGGGCCCTAACATTTTGAAACTTCATATAAGTGCTCGATTCATTATATAACTAACCGTGTGTAATTTTCATCCGCGTAGTATAAATAGTTTTGAAGAAATTCATATTGGTGCAAGGAAGTTGTATGGCAATCCCCCGAAAATGGGGCCCTAACATTTTGAAACTTCATATAAGTGCCGGAGTCATTATAAAACTAACCGTGTGTAATTTTCATCCGCGTAGTATAAATAGTTTTGAAGAAATTCATATTGGTGCAAAAAAGTTGTATGGCAGCTCCCCGAAAATGGGGCCCTAACATTTTGAAACTTCATATAAGTGCCGGAGTCATTATAAAACTAACCGTGTGTAATTTTCATTCTCGTAGTATAATTACTTTTGAAGAAATTCATATTGGTGCAAAAAAGTTGTATGGCAGCTCCCCGAAGACTTGGTCCGATTTTAACCAAAAACAATAGGGAACCTAGAAATTGTCTAAAAATTACTTTGTGAAAGTTTCAGAACTCTAGCTCTTATAGTTTTTGAGTTATCGTGCTGACGGACGGACGGACGGACACACATAGCTAGATCGATTCACTTTTCGATGCTGATTCGATACGTACCCTTGACACTATATCTAGCTCTTATATTTCGATGCGTTACAAACGGAGGAGTAATTTTAATATACCCGATGTTCATATATGTATGCACGGGTATAAAGACTTAATTAATCGCCAAGCAACATTATTAGATATAATAAGTTTAAATAAAAGAAATATCAATAAAAAACTTACATTTTTAGGTAAAATTTAATTCTTTATCAAAAAATGTAAAGTTTATTATAATTAAAATTGAACCGAGTTCGTTATAAATGAAAACTACTGTATAAACCAAATGTATTGTTTTCATTTCGAACAGCTCTCATGTAAATTCATGTACCTATTTATTTGCAAATTTTTTGACAGAAGTTATACGTCAACTTTTATTTCAGTTGAAGATTATTTTTTAGTTGTTTTTGCGAACATATTATAGGTATTTTCAATTATTTGGAATGTATGTTTTTTTTAAAAAAAAATATTATTTTAAAATATTTTATTTTGAAAACTTAATCGTAGCAACATCAGAAAAAACAATTACAATATTTTTATACGCTTTGTCAAATTTTAAAATTTTAAATTCCGAAGTACAGTACATATAACATACCTATTTATTTCAAAATTTTTTTTTTACATTTATAACATACCTATTTATTACATAATTTTTCCTAAGAAATGTAATTTTTTTGTTTCTGCAAACATATAGCAAAAAAAAAAAAATACAGTAAAGCTCGCTTATAACGACCATGAAGAGACAGAATATATTCGTCGTAATAAACAAATGTCGTTTTAAAAGAATGCTGTGAATTTTGAAAAATTAGTATAAGAATTGAACATTGTAGATTGTGCTAATTCTAGAATGGGCGCTTTAAACTCATTTGCTAGATTTTTATTTGATGTGTCAGCCTCACCTCTATGTTTATAGATGTATATATGCTTTTTCTTGTAATGAAATTTTTTTTGTATTTTTGATGCGTTATTATGATTTCTATAATCTTTTGATTTAGATTTAGCTGCGAGTTAAAACCGAAAATGAATTACATTTACACAGAAAGTCGGCGCATAATATTAGAGTCATAAGTTAAAAGCGTGACCGTTAAATTCAAATTTACTTTAAATTAAAGACGGATTTTCACCTGAAAAAACGCAATATTCTAAAAAACGAGGAAGAGTGTGGTAGAGTAGACTGTGTCAACTCTGGGATACCCGTATGACCGTTATATAAACATTATATCATTATTATTTTAAATATTAATTACTTTTGGCAAAATTTCAAACATACCAGCTTTCTTAGGTGTAGTGTAATGCTCATATAAAAGAAGGAGTTGTATGGCAGCTACTCGAACCCTCTGCAGTAGACCAACCAAATTTTGCAGTAACTTTGGCCATTACACTAAACTATTTTTGGCAAAATTTCAGACGCCCAACTTTAATAGGTATAGAGCAATGCCCATATAAACTGAGAAGTTGTATGGCAGCTACTCGAACCCACTGCAGTAGACCAACCAAATTTTGCAGTAACTTTGGCCATAAAACTAAACTACTTTTGACCAAATTTCAGATACGCAGCTGTAATAGGAACAGAGTAATACTTATATAAAAACAGAAGTTGTATGGCAGCTACCCGAACCAATGGACCAAAATGGCTGGATTTAAATAGCGATGACGGCTATTGCAAAAAAACGAATTTGCGAAAATTTCAAGATCCTAGTTCCTTTAGTTTTTGAGTTATCGTGGTGACGGACGGACAGACGGACGGACAGACGGACGGACGGACGGACGGACATACATAGCTAAATCGATTTATTTTTCGATTCTGATCCGATCCATACACTTGAGTCTATATCTACCCCCCCTCCTTCTCTGCGTCACAAACGTAATGGCAAATTTATTATACCCTTTGACTATATAGTCATACGGGTATAAAAATATCATTGTCCTATGAAAACAAAAAAAAACTTTCTTTTGGTTGTTGTTTCATTAAAATTGGTCAAATAGTTTGTTCTAAAAAAGGATGTTTATATTTGTATGGGAAAAAATAAGCCGATTAAATATTATGATATATGGATATGTATAGAAATATAATCAAATATTTAGAACATTATATATTAGAACAATATTTATATTTAGAACTTAAATCGCTTTTTAGCACATTTTCAAAAAATTTTGTAAAAATGTGCCTATATAGTTTCACTTTCTCCGTATGTACGTCTGGCCGTCTGTCCGTCTGTCCGTCTGTCCCGCTGTCCGTCTGTCCATATGTTTACAAAAACTTTTACATTTGAAATTGAAAAAAGAAATTTTAACCAAGAGTAGGTATTACAAAAAAAATAATTTCATAGAAGAATTTTTTTCTGTAGCCCAACCCGTTGCGGAGCTGCAGCCAAAGCTGGACTGGCCTACCAATGTACCGGGAGTTTCCCGGTGGGCCGTGCCGAATATTAAATCAAAAATGATTCCCATAAATATTTTTTTTATATCAAATATAAAAAAAAAACCCACAGAGATAATTTTTTTTTTTAATTTTTCCCATAAAAACAATAGCAATTTCAAATTTTCTTACAAACATTAACTCAAGAAGTAAATATTGCTGGTGAATATGATGATGATATAGAACAGTCAAATGATAATAAAGAACATGCGGATATTCCAAGCTGTAAACTATGTAAAAATTGTATAATATGTTGTTATTCAGCTCTACAAAAATTTAATTTACACACATTAGCATATTCAAATTTATTTTTTGTGTATAAATTTGTCATAACATTATCTTCAAGCCAAGTTTCGTGTGAAAGAAGTTTTTCAAAATTAAAATACATCTTAAATAGATTGAGAAATTGCTTAAGTCAAACACATTTAGTAGATTTTATGTTAATGTCATGCGAAAGAGATATTCTAAATGTTATTAAGAACGAGGAAATTAATGACATTTTGAAAGAAAAAAGTAGTCTGTTGAAAAAATTATTAACATAAAAAAGAAAGTAAATTACATTTGAAACTTATTATTAAAAATAAGAAAATTATTATTAAAAATTGGTTATTTTATGAAAAAAAAATTTTGTTTTCTAAATGTTATTTTTTGTTAAATCTAATTATTTTATATTTCATTGTGAATTTCATTTCTGTTCATTTTCTATTTAATCATATATTAAACAATAAATAAAAAAGAATTAATATTATATTATAAAAATATGTGACTTTAATTTTCCTCATATATTCATCAATCATCAAAAGGCATAGCTATTCTTAACTTTACTTGATTGTTAAAACAAAATGTATTGAAAAGGGCCGAAATTTTTAAATTTCCCGGTCCTAAATTCATTCTCAGTCCAGCCCTGCCTGCAGCCCCCCAAAATTGGGAAAAGTCCTATATTCAAATTGTTATAACAAGAGTTCTATTAAGTGAATTTTCAATATGAAAACAGCAAAAGATAGCTGGTTTTATAAGCTTTATAAATTTTTAAAAACAAATGGTTGTCAAAGGTACTAATATTTACAATTATGCAAAACTCAATTTTTTGGCAAGACATATTTTCTAAACGGGTCAAGCTAGGGTCTTAAAATTTTTGGAGTAGTTAAATCCTCAGAAATAAGTAGAAGTCAGTTAACAAATTTTTTTTGTCACGTCCCCTGTTTTGCAGCTATAAGGGCCCGAAAATTGAAATTTAGCTTTTTTTAAACCCCTGTAACTTGAATACCTGTTCAAATATTTTTTTTGCGATTTACAAAATTGAAAGCTCTTTAATTATATTTCAACATGTGTCAAAGGTTTTTCTTAATTTTGAAGGGTGACAAAGCTACAGCTCCCGCAAATTCCAAAAAAGCCCTATATTTAAATTGGTGTAATAAGAGTTCTGTTAGGTTTATTTTCAATCTAAACGGTAAAAGAAAGCTGCTTTCTTAGGTTTTACAAAACTACATCACTAAAATGTACAGAGTTGCCATACGATACTAAAATTTACCATTATCCAAAACTCAGTTTTTGTAAAATTTTTGTCCCCACATATCTTCTAAACGGTTTAAGCTAGGGTCTTGCAATTTTAGGAGAAGTTAGATCCTTAGAAATTAGTAGGAGTCGGGTAACAAAAATTTTTTGTCACGTCCCCTATTTAGCAGCTATGAGGGCTCGAAAATTGAAATTTAGCTATTTTTAAACACCTGTAACTTGAATACCTGTTCAAAATTTTTTTTGTTAATATACAAAATTTGAAGGTCCAACATTATACTTTAACAAATGTTATAATATTTTCTTAAATTTAAAAGCGGTTCTTTAAATTGAAGAAAGTCCAGTTTTAACCATTTTTTCTTAAATAGTAAAATTCTAAGTAAAATTCCAAATTTTGGTAGAATTCATAATTTAATTCCTTGAACCTAAAAAAGTTGGGGGAAGAGGAGTAGTGAGGATTAGATCTTTGAGAAATTGGGCAACCTTCCCTTATAAAGGGGCTATTAGGACTTAAAAATTAAAAAATTTACTGTTTCTATAAGAAAGTAGTAACTTAGTCACCAACGTACATATATATTTCGTAAATTAAACGTTAACATTGAAGCTTCAACATTATATTCCGATAAAATACTCAGTATGAAACATAATATTATTTTGAAAATGTGCTTTTTTAAAAACCCTTGGTTTTTTTCATCACTTGTTTTTTGTGTAATAACTATACCAAATCATGCTCTCTTTAAAGCGACTTAAGCTATAGGAATAAAATTCCAAAATACTTAACTACGTTTTTATAATTGAAAAAATTATACATTTTGTTTTTTTAAGCAAATTTCAAGCGCTAGTTGACAACATTGTTCCCATAATTTTTATTAAGTATAGGAAAAAATAAAAAAAATTTTCGTGTAATATTAGTCTAATATATATTACACAAAATGATATTTTTGATGTAAATTTAAAAGCGAAAATTGCTCCAATTTCGAGCACAGGGCGATACCAGTTCTTACTAATTTATCTATATAAAAATACTAAAAAAACAAAAAAACTTGAAAACAATGTATTCATTTAAAACTTTTATCCAATTCAATAAAATTTTACACACATGCAGCAATTACTTCTTTTCAGGATTATTTGTTCTAGTGCATTTACTGTTGAATAATCTAGTATCCTTGATTAATTATTTAAATTTTAAATAATTTTTAAATGTATTCTTTTTAATAACATATTTTTTAATGTTATATATAATTCTATTGTAATATTTTAGTTCTTTTAAGTTCAAAATTCTGGTTAGATTTAATTTACAGATTTTTAGAAATCCCAATTTACTTTTCCTTAAAATATGACATAATTTAGACTACAGGTATGAAAGAGATAAATTTCAGATTGAAATTTTGCGTTTAGAATTGGTTAATTCCCATTTTTTCTATTTATGGCAAGGCATTTTGAGTACTTCTGTTATAAATAAGTATTACAATCATAATTCTGCTATTATCTGTGTCACTAATTTTCATTAAACGCTAATCTAAATACAATAAAAGACAAAATGCTGCTGCTGATTAGCGTGCCCTATCTGTTATTCACACATGTAACATACTTCTAATTACAAGAACTTACATTCAAAAGGAAAAGAAACGAGGAAGATAATAGTTGCCCTTGTCAACTTTTAGATACCCGTGCATACCCACTATGGTGTATAAAATAAACCGTAATTTAAAAAAAAAAAACTATAAAAAAAAAAACAAACAAAAAAAAAGAACAAAACAAAAAAAAAATTTTTAATTCATTGTCCCATAATAAAAAAAAAAAAAAACAACAAAAATAACCACAAAAAAAAAAAAAAATTAATTTTATTTATTATCCCATAAGTTTCGCTTAAACAAAAAAAAAAAATAAAAACAAAAAAAAAAAAAATTGGCCCACCCTAAAAGTCTGGTGGTCCGAGTGATGTCCAACTTTGCCGAGTAACTTGCCCTATCACTTTACCTGCCCAATTTTAATTTTAGCCTCGTAGCTTCATTAGATTCACAGTTATTGAATAGAAAACTTTGTATGGCAGCCCCCCGAAAATGGGGCCCTAACATTTTGAAACTTCATATAAGTTCTTGATTCATTATAAAACTAAATTTGTGTAATTTTCATCTTCGTAGAATAATTAGTTTTGCCGAGTAACTTGCCCTATCACTTTACCTGCCCAATTTTAATTTTAGCCTCGTAGCTTCATTAGATTCACAGTTATTGAATCGAAAACTTTGTATGGCAACCCCCCGAAAATGGGGCCCTAACATTTTGAAACTTCATATAAGTGCTTGATTTATTATAAAACTAAATTTGTGTAATTTTCATTTTCGTAGTATAATTAGTTTTGAAGAAATTCATATTGGTGCAAAAAAGTTGTATGGCAGCTCCCCGAAGCCTTGGTCCGATTTTAACCAAAAACAATAGGGAACCTAGAAATTGTCTAAAAATGACTTTGTGTGAATTTCAAGACTCTAGCCCTTTTAGTTTTTGAGTTATCGTGCTGACACACGGACGGACAGACACACATAGCTAGATCGACTAATTTTTCGATTCTGAACCGATACGTACCCTTGACACTATATCTAGCTCGTCTAGATCGATGCATTACAAACGGAGGAGCAATTTTAATATACCCGATGTCATATACGTATGCACGGGTATAAAAATGAAAGTGATAAAATGTAAATTATGAACAGAAAAAATCAAAACGTATAAGAAATGTGTTAAAAGGTAGATACAGGAAATTATAATAAAAACTTATAAAGCTGTTTTTTACATTTCAGTATGGATACGAGTACTTCTATTTTATTATCACTTACAGAACTTAAACCAACTATTGTAATGTTAACTTAATGTTCTTTAGGTAATGAATTTCCTTTTATTAATTCTGTAGCGCAATAGTAGGAGAAAAAAGAATATATATAAAAAGAGAAATTAAAACTATACCTGTCATCCGACTAGTATATATATAAAAGGTTATATAATTTGATGACTTTTAATGTTAGTTAAAACCATTAATGCTTTGATAAGTTTTTTATCACAAAATTTAATAATTCAAATTTCTCAAAATTGAATTAAATTTTCAGTATACATATTATTAGAAAAGCTTCCTTTATTTATAGCCTCCCATATTGTTTGATCACTTTTTTTCTTATTTAATTCATGTAATAAATGTATGTGTATATATCTTGAAAGAAAAGTTTTCTTTTTAGCACATTTTCAAAAAATTTTGTAAAAATGTGCCTATATAGCTTCACTCTGTCCGTCCGTCCGGGTGTTTACAAAAACTTTTACACCGTTTGGAATAGAGTAAAGAAATTTTAATCATGGGTAGTTTTTGCAAAAAAAATAATTTCGTAGAAGAATTTTTTTCTGTAGCCCCTCCTGTTACGGGGCTACAGCCCCAAAGTTGGGAAAAGCCCTATATTTAAATTGTTATAACAAGAGTTCTGTTACATATATTTTCAATCAAAAAACGGCAAACGATAGCTGGTTTCATAAGCTTTATAAATTTTTGGCAGGCAAATGTTTGGGGTTGCCATACGGTACTAAAATTTAACATTACACAAAACTCAATTTTTGCAAAATTTTTGGTCACACATATCTTCTGAACGTTTCAAGCTAGGGTCTTGAAATTTTGGGAGAAGTTAAATACTCAGAAATTGGTAGGAGTCGGTTAACAACATTTTTTTGTCAAGCCCCCTGTTTCGGAGCTACAAGGGCTCGAAAATTGAAATTTTGCTATTTTTAAACACATGTAACTTGAATACCTGTCCAATATTTTTTTTTAATTATATTCAAAATTTAAAGGTCCAACATTATATTTTAACATATGTTAAAGGTTTTTCTTAAATTTAAAAGCGGTTTCTTAAATTGAAGAAAGTGTCTCTCAGTTTTACCCATTTTTGTTTAGATAGTATAATTCTAAGTAAAATTCCAAATTTTTGTGGAAATCACAATTTAATTCCTAGAACCTAAAAAAGTAGAGGGGGAGGGGGGAGTTAGATGAAGTTAGATCTTTGAGAAATTTGGCAACCTTTCCCATTGAAGGGCTATAACAACTTTCAAATAAAAATTTTTTTGTTAGCAGTAAATTTTCTAAGTAAGCAGTAACTATTTGCAAGTAAATATTTTTAAAGTTAAACTCAGCATGTAATACAATAATTTTGAAAATGTGCTTTTTTAAAATCCTTGGTTTTTTTTCATCACTTGTTTGTTATTTAGTTTTTAATAAATTTTTTTTTACAGTTTTTTGTAATGACGTGAATTACTAGAAATTTTTAATATACCGGACGCAAAAACTGTCACGGTGGCCATATAATGTATTCTATAATAAAATGGCTGAACTCTTTAACTTCTGATTAACAATTGATTTTATTTATTTCATTATATTTTTATCCTACTTTAATATACTTAATTACTAATGTTACCCATACATGTATTTTAGCTTTTGTTTTAAAATTGCTGATTAATCATATTCAATGTAGTTATTATACTATTGAATATAGTCCATTAGAATTTGTATTAGCTGAATATATTACGGTAGTCGGTCAATGTATTGATCTCAAATTACTTAAGTACAGTTTTACTAAGGTTTGACCATTTATACCGTTATTGTTTATTCATACCATGTTCAGTTTATGTACATTATATTCTATTTATATTTATACTACAAAATGATAAAATTTCTTTTTTTTAATTCTTATTATATCATATATTTTATTGAATTATTACTTTAGGTAATATATAGTTAAGACATTGTGTACGATACTTAAGTTATGTTCAAAGGTACTTGCTGCATGTATGAGTAGAGTATATAAAATTTATTTAAATTTCTTTTTTTTAATTTTTATTACATTATATATTTCATTGAATTACTAGTATTACCATAGTTAATATATAATTAAGACATTGTGTACGATACTTAAGTTGTGTTCAAAGATACTTGCCGCATGTATTTAAAATTTATTTTTATATTTAAATGAATCATATAAAAAGTTCTAAATTTCAGAAATAAATTTATTGCATACTTTGCGTTTTTAAGCTTTTCTAATAGGTACATAAACTAACAATTTGTATTTAACATTTATTTCAAGTTTTTTTGTTTTTTAATATTTTTAAATAGATAAATTAGTAAGAATTCATAAAATTTTTGATCAGATAAAGTAAATAAAAAATGTTTTTCGTATTATAAAGTTAATTTGGTTTGATATATCTTACGATCAAACTAATAAAAACTTTTATGGTTTTAAAATGACTTAGGGGCTTTGAACCATAGGTATAGGTTATTTCTAAGTCGGTTGCACCGAATGACTGTTTCTTTACTTGTTAAGAATATTAATATTCAAATCACCTAAAATAATAAAATTTTTGTTTCTAACTTTATTTAAATAAGCAATATTTCAAATATAAATTTCTTAACTATATTTTAAACGGTGTAAAAGTTTTTTAAACATACGGACTGACGGACGGACAGAGTAAAGCTATATAGGCACATTTCTACAAATTTTTTTGTGAATGTGCTAAAAAGCAGGATAACTTAACAACTAATGGCGGTACCTTCATGAAATTTGTGTTGTTGTCCTTCAAGTAATGAAACTGCGGTGTGGATTGCGTACGGTCGAGATCGGACTATGGGTTTGGATCCTAGAACTTTTTGATCGATTTCAGGCCACACGAGCATAATTCCAAAACCAAAGAAGATAAAACTTTGAAATTTGTTGTCAGGTGTCTCTTTCTATTCCCTTAGGGTTTTTGAAATTTGGAACCAATTGGTGTAGTGGGTCGGGGACCATCCACACAGTTCCGAAGACCTTAAAGCATATCTTCGAAAATAATAAAGATAGAAACTTCAAACATATGTAGAAGTTTAAATTTGGCACAAGGGTGTTCCTTACAATTTCGTGTTCCCCTAATTTATGATCAACTGGAGTGGTGGTTCAGGTACCTATATAGACCTCCCAAAGCTTAAAAGCATTGATAAAGTAATAAAAATAGTAACTTAAAATTAAGATAGAATGTTCTAATTGTGAACAAGGGTTAACTAGTATTGAAAAGTTCAAAGGCTAACGAACATTTATCTAAAAAACACCATAACTCAAAAAACTAATGATGCTATTTTGTTGAAATTTAAACTCTAGGTTACTAGTAATGAAAGTATCGCGGGGATTGCTTATGGTCTAGGTCGGACAATTGTTTCGGATTCTAGAAGTTTTCGATCGAATTGAGGCCAAACGAATATAATTTCGAAACCAAAGAAGATAGAACCTTAAATTTGGGGACACAAGTGTTTTTTCCTATTCATTTTGTGTCCTTAAATTTTTGGATAAATTGGAATAGTGGTTTGGATAAATAGATCAAAGAGGTCCTGTTATACGAAATATATTTGAACTATATTGTCCTGAAGAAGAGGTTATTTTTCTGAGCTGATGGTATTTGGCTGCGTGTATTATAAAAGAGTAGGAGAGCTATGTTTCATTGATGGTATAGTTATACCGAAAAATATTAAATTATTTTAATTGAATATCTGTTGATGCAATATGGTTTTAGCAAGGCAGTGCGATCTGCCATACGGCTAAAAGTACTAAAAAGTGATTAGCTGAGTATAAAATTTATGTAATAACGTGGCTATCTTCGAATCCGTATCTTAAATGGATTGTAAATATATGCCGCATTATTAAAAATGAAGGATAAGATTGGTACAAAATATGGAAGAAATTTGGTCAAAAATAAAACCAGAAGTCTGTCAAAGATTGTACGAACCTAAGCATAAAAAATATCCTTCTTCATTATTGGAGCTAAAGATGACGTAAAACAATATTAATATACACTGCCCTTGATATTTTAGCATGTGTCAATCATCGAATTTTGAAGAGTGACGAAGCTACAGCCCCTGAAAATTCCAAAAAGACCCTATATTTAAATTGGTATAACAAGAGTTTTTAAGGGTATACTTTCAATCAAAAAACGGTAAAAGAGAGCTGCTTTTATAGGCTCTACAAAAATATACAGCATAAAGGTATAGAGTTGCCATACGGTACTAAAATTCGTAATGTGAAACGCAATTTTTGCAAATTTTTTGGTACCACATATCTTCTGAACGGTTCAAGCTAGAGGCTTTAAATTTTAGAGAAGATCCTTAAAAATAAATAGAAGTCGGTTAGCAAAATTTTTTTGTCACGGCCCCTGTTTAGGAGCTATAAAGGCTCGAAAATTGGAATTTTGGTATTTTTAAATATCTGTACAATTTTTTGTTTGTAATATATTTTTCATAATTAGTAATGAATTGACAAAATAACTAAATTATAATATCATTTATTTTTTTATATATTTTTGTATATGAAACACTAAATAATTTTGAAATAGTGCTTTTTTAAAAACCTTTGGTTTTTTCTATCACTTGTTTCTTTCGACTTTAATGGGAGTAATTTACACAAACTTTTGCAAAAGAGTAGATGAGAAGAGTAGATAATTAAAAAATTTCCGGTAGCTGGCTTTAATTTAAACATTTCATAATCGATGGATTTTCATTTGAACAGGTTATGTTAAATCATATTTTTATACCCGTATGACTATATAATCAAAGGGTATAATAAATTTGCCATTAGGTTTGTGACGCAGAGCCGTCATCGCTATTTAAATCCAGCCATTTCGATCCATGGGTTCGGGTAGCTGCCATACAACTTCTTTTTTTATATGAGTATTGCTCTGTACCTGTTACAGCTGGGTGTCTGAAATTTTGTCAAAAGTAGTTTAGTGAAATGGCTAAAGTTACAGCAAAATTTGGTTGGTCTACTGCAGAGGGTTTGAGTAGCTGCCATACAACTACTTATTTTATATGAGCATTACACTATACTTAATGAAGCTGGGTGTCTGAAATTTTTCAAAAATAGTTTATTGCAATGCCCAAAGTTACAGCAAAATTTGGTTGGTCTACTGCAGAGGGTTCGAGTAGTTGCCATACAACTCCTTATTTTATATGAGCATTACACTACACCTAATGAAGCTGGGTGTCTGAAATTTTTCCAAAAACAGTTTAGTGCAATGCCCAAAGTTACAGCAAAATTTGGTTGGTAAAGAGCAAAGGGTTCGAGTAGCTGCCATACAACTTCTTCTTTTATATGAGTACACTTAATAAAGCTCTATGTTTGAAATTTTGCCAAAAGTAATTCACCAGATGATATAATGTATATGTTACGTTACGGTCATACGGGTATCCCAGAGTTGACACAGTCTACTCTACTACACTCTTCCTCGTTTTTTCACTATATTTACAACATCTAAATATATGAAAAATAATAAATTTCTCAAATGACAGATAGTTTTATAATTTCAAATATATGTATGACAATTACTCCTATCTACTTTTCTTCTACACTTTTTGAAGCATGCATAAATAAATTTTAAAACATAATATTATTTAGAATTATAAATGTTCTTATCTTTAACATAATAATAAAAGCCCGAAAAATTTCAAACGCTTTGTTATTTTTAGTTTTATATTCAGACATTCTTAAACATTATAAGTCGCTAGTTTATTTATTAATCATGTACATTATTTTGCTATTTCTTAAGTATTTTTTTAACCCTTAAATATTTGAACAACATTTTATTTCTTCAAGAGATAAACTTAAATATATTTCAATGTATTTATTTAAAAAAATTTAAGATGCCATCAATTATTAGTCAATTATACAAAAACATCTTTTGAAAAGTGGCTTAGTCACCCTGGAGATATAGATTCAGCACTTTGGGATGTAAGCAATACAAAGTTTTTAATTAATTCTGAAGGATGTGGTTACCCTCCAAGTGTGAACTGTAGTGTATTTGCTAAACAATATGGGTATTAATATATTTTTATTTACGAAAATTATTAAAAGTATTATTTTTTTAGGTATAGTCATATGGGCGAGCCGTTTCCGTGTTACTATAGTCGAGCTTATCCAGATCTGGTTATCGGCAGATATTCGTGGAATGATAATTTGACACATTTGATTCTGTCTTTGATAATACCAAATGTTTTATTTGCTATATCAATTGGAATATTAAGTTATTGGTATTGTCCATGTTGTGACAAATGTAATAAATCTCAACTATATGAAGATAATTATCCAACAAAAGAAGAGTGAGTTTTTTTGTTACCAATGTTTTAAATATTGTATTAACGTGTTTATTTAAATTTATTTTATGTTGAATGTTTACATTATTAAAATCCAAAGCTTTATTGCTAGGTTATATAATATGAACTATTTTATATTTTCTACAACTAAGACTTTTATTTTTTGTTATGTTTTTATGTTTCTACATTTTGTCTCCTAATATTTAATAGCATCTTCATATCAAATATTAATATAAAAAGTAACTAAGTTCGCATCAATTATGAGTTTCAACAAATCATTAAAATACCATATCTTAAATTCATAAGAGTAATAAACTCATTAATACAATTTTTTTGAAATATAGCACAAATTAACATTTTCTTGTAAACAAATTTAAATTATTTAATACATAACAAATACATGCTAAAAATTAGGACATTTAAAATTTTATTTGAATTCATTTTGAATTGTTATTAAAACAAGTTACCTTAAAGTTAAATTAATAATAAAATTTAAGAACTGGCGAAGTAAATATGCTAAAAAGTAATTTTAATAAAATTTGTAATTTTTTTCAAGTGATGTATTAAAAATATCTCTGATTATTGTTTATGACTACCCATTTCTTCCCAGTTTTGAAAAGTTTAGATAAACTTATTTTCTTAAAATTCTAATAAAAAAATAAACAAAAAACCAAAATTTTTAAAAAGATTTTTATCTCTTTGTTCATTGAACATTTGAGCTGAATAAAAATATAAGAAAAATATAAGTCGGCGCCTATAATAATTTAATAAACCTGCGAGTGACAGCCGAAAATTCATTATATTTCAACAGAAAGTTGGCGCATAATATTTGACTCATAAGCAACAACGTTGAACCACTTGACCATCTTATGTGAAATTTATGATTGGTTTTTACCTGAAAAAACGCAAAATTCTTAAAAATTTGATAAATATGAAAACAAAAAAAACTTTCTTTTGGTAGTTTTTCCATTAAAATTGGTCTAATAGATTGCCCTGAAAAGGGAAAAAATAACCCGATTAAATCTTATGATGTATAATTATTATTACAATATTTGCTTATTGCAGTAAACCCAAAATGGCTATATTTATCTTTTTAACAAGAAATAAAGTTATATACCGCTTTTCTTTTAGTAAAAGTGTTTTCCTTTAAATACAAGTTCCCCGTTTAACGAAAAGTTTTGCTTTTAATTGCAGATATTTTAAATTCCTTAAATAAAAATTTTTGAAAAGATAATACAGTAAATTCTTGAAAAAACTCCTAATTTTTTATTTTTGAATAAAATAATTTTTATATTATATTTGTATTACTTACAAAGTACCTATATCTATAATAATATTATAGTGTTTTTAACGCAGTAAACAGTATTATGTCATCCACATTTTTTTATTTATTAAACAACACATTGCCATTGTAATAACAAGTGAAATAGCAATTAAAAAAACAAACAAACTGCAAAACACTTTTAAAGTAATTTAATACCGACGCTGAGTCAATAAGAAGTAAGAACAAATTAAACTTTGCACGAAAAACTACAATTCAGATTTAATTTTAAGAAAAAAAAAAAAAGGCAGACCAATTTAAACTGGCAAATGTGGTACAAATAATACTGTAGCACACCTGCAGTTTTATTCTCATATTTTTTTGCACAATTTAAATACACGAATGCTCATCATATTCAATCATAAGTCATTTATAAAAGGTAATAAAAAATCATTGTGAAGAATTAAGAAAGTAAGAATAATAGACACATAGAATGATTTATTTATTCATTTTGGTTTGAGGGTTTTATAGAGTGAGACTTATTATTCTGTCTATACCATTGATACATGTTGGAACAGGGGAAACATATTCTTATTATTAAAAAATATATTTGAGAATAATGATTTGCGACGAAATTATTTTACAAGACCTTTGTAATTTCATATTAATTTTTGAATTATAGAATAGAAATAAATTATTAGTTTTGCTGTTATACGAATTTTTCATTTTTCCATTAATTGAATCTGTCTCAACTGTAGCAACTGATTATTTATATTCGAATGAAGCATATGATTTAATAACACTATAGTAGGCGCCCATAGTATTTACATACATATAGAGTTTAGTAATTTTATAATAAATTTATTAATATGTAATATAAATCTGCATGTAAAATAAAATTCTTTTCACTTTTAACGATGAAAACCGGTTTATTAAAGGAAAAACTTGCACCTAAATGTAAAAATTTTTGTTAAAATTTTTTCGTTTATCTCTTTATTTCCCATTCAAATGAAAAGTTATATTGTTCTCTAAAATTTTACAAAATAAAACCATACAATAATTTGAAAAAAGTCTAAATGTATAGTAAACAAATTAAAAACAAAGGATTTTGATCATTTATTTCTTCAAAATGGTTTTAGAGTTGGCTACAAAATCAGAAATCCTATCATTTGTTTAAGAAACTATTTTGACATCTATTTTGAGTTGAATACAAAATCATGGTATTGCCTTTTTGGGTTGGTATTGTCTGCTGTTTTTTATCATAATCAAAGGTTTATCAATGTACAGAAATTAAATTAATTTTCAATTACAACAAGATTAAATATAAAAAAGTTTTTTTTCCAAGATTTAGCTCATTTTAAATTTTGTTTTTTTTTCGTGACTTGTACTGTCTTTTTTCTAAAATTGTGCTCTGAAAAGCTTATGCTTTTCAAAATTTTGACTTCAAAGTTTTATTTTTTCTAGATTTCGGGGATCCTCATTTTGAAAAATTGAAGATAAAATATTGATATGTTTTATTGTCCCAAAACTAAAATTTTTACTTCTATTTGAACAAATAAAACTTCATTTTTAAAAAGGAAGCCATAAGCTTATTTCGTAATTGCATGCTAAATAAAGCCACACGCAAAAAAAATACGATATGGTGTTATTTTCACTCAAAAGCAAAATAAAATTATAATTGCGTCATTGCGTATGGCTTTTATTCATTAATAATACTATTCTAAGAAAATAAAATAGTGTTTTTTCTATTAATAAAATGTGAAATATGAGTCTTTTTTCAAACGGTTTTCTTTAATAAATTAAAAAAAATATAGAAATATTGTTATATTTTCCTAAATTCTCACATTTTTAGAAAACTTTTGTGCCGCAGTGATGATGAAGATGATCTGGAATACTAATTTATTCTCTTCCAATTAATAGTTTAGAGTTTTTATAGTCATCGTTAGATAACTAATATCGAATTTTAAATAAAAAATTGTAAAATTAATAGTTTTGTCTAAATTTAGTTTTTATGAAATCAATTATTTTTTTTGGTGTTTTGTAAACATTACTAGAAGTCTTAAATAATGAGTTTAAAAAAATTAGTAGTAGAAATCATTCATATGAATTCTAATATTATTAGTTAAAAACTTTGTAGATCATAAAAATTAATTAAGAAAACTAATGCAAAATATAGCCTTGGATAATTCTTGTTCGATATGAGAAAAATTGACTGAGAAAATTTTGACAAAAAAAACGTGTATGAGTATGCAAAATTGTTAAAAATAAAATTAGGTTTTACTACAAATCAACTTTCTATTTTAGTAGCCTTATACTAAATTGGAAATTATACTTGTGATGCAATAAAGGATGGGTAGAAGATATAGACTAAAAGGTATGGATCGGATCAAGTTTGAAAATGTAATTGTTCTAGCTATGTGTCCTTCCGTCCGTACGAAATTTTCATAAATTCATTTTGAATCGGGTTATGTTCACTCAACAGGGTCGGTAAGCTGCCATAGAACTTTTTTTCTAAATGAGCATTACTCTACATTTAATAAAGCTATGTATCTGAACTTTTGGCAAAACTATTAAAGTTTTGTGGCTAAAGTTTGCGCAAAATTTGGTTGTTAGTATAGTGCAATGTATTATATAATAACTTTACATATAGCAGCTGAATATTAGAAATTTGGTTTAAAGTAGTTAACTTTAAAAACAATAGGTTCGTAATAGGTATTAAACTTATATTTGCTTTTATCCGTAGATTAGGGTCTAACAAGTTTTGTATTTGAAATTTTTTCGAAAGTAATTAACTATATGATAATATATTGTTTACATTACTTGCGGGTATTTTAGAGGTGACAGAGTCTACTCTAGTCTCTTCCTCGTTCCGGATTAAGTTTTCTAAATCAAAATCTTCTCAGTCGATCTATTTTTTTCAAGTTTTTTGTTTGTGTTACTTTAAAGTTTTGATATAGGTATTGGTATATTATACTTATAATTATTGTAGAAAAACTACTTTTTTTTAAATAAATGAGTATAGATTTTTTTTTTAAATTTTGTAAATTTTAAATCAAATAATTTTTTACAATTTAATTTTATGTTAAAAAACAGAAATTGGAATGTGATATTAATGCAAGAAATAAAATAAAACATGCGATTTATAGTTTTGTAAAATATATTAAATTTAGTTAAAAAATACGTGAAAATGATTTGTTATACATATAGTACCTATATTTTGCTTAGAAAAAATTAAAATGTGTAATTTTTAGAAAAATGTACAGCTATCTGAGTAATTATTCAAATATTGTATCTTTCCACTTTTAATATGTATCTATTTAAATAACGTTTAATTCATAACAGAAATAAAATGGCACAGTGACCTGAGATTTTCGGGTACAAAAATATCCCAAGTAAAAAAACTTCTAGTTTAACATCTTCACGTTGTTCACTGACTTCAAGGTAATAGTGATTGAATAATTAATAATTAATTTATGAGTAATAAATATTTAAAATTAATATTAATTATAATAATTTAATACAAATTTAAGTTATTATAATCAATAGTTATGTAACTAATAAGTTAAAGCCTTATAACTAAATTATAAAATTGTTACAAACAATATTGTATCGCTTGGAATTAAAGACATTTTAAAACTTAAATTTCGATTAGTATAACACTAAGATTTCGGTTTGCGTTAACATGAGTTGTCTCATTTACAAAAATTACACAAATTGAAAATAACGTTGTTTATAATTCGGTTTGCATTTTCAAATGTAAATATAATGCATAAAAAAACGTTGCTAAAAGGGTTTTATTTGACTAAACGGATGTTTTTTCGTAAAACGACCCTATTTTTATTAGGGTACTTTGCAAGTAAAGAAGAGTTATTTCTTGGTACCTAAATGTTACAAATTTTACAAAACCAAAAATTTATTCGGAAAAGAGCTGTGAAAATTCAGATAACCTTGGACAAGTACTTAAAAAAATCAGAACGATAATCAAATCACCAAAAAAAAAGAAAGATCTTAAAAATCTTATCAAGCACAAGATCTAGTTGCTTTGGAATTTCTTTAAATTAATTTTTAATATATTTAATACATTTTTGCATTTAAACATTTTCAAATTAATCTTTAATAAACATGTTCTTGTGTTTTTACCAAGGAAGGTAAAAATGAATTGAATAGGTTTAAATATAGGTTTATTAGTAAAAAAATTTTAGTATTTTCATGATTTTTTTTTTGTTTTGGAACCAATTAATAAAAATGTATATACAAATGCTTAAAAAAAAAATTTTTTTTTTCTAATTAACGACGCAAATCAAAGTCTTGGTGTTAAGGTGCATTTATATTGGGACAGCGATAAATTTTTTTACATTTTAGATACATTTGTTAATTTATATATGGTATCCAATCCGATCAAAGGTATGGATTGGACCGGCATCGTCGTTTTAAAATGTTAAGGCCACATTTTTGCTGAGCTGGTATAAAAATTTGGACAACCCTGTTTAAATATCATTACAACTAATTACACTAGTATATTGTGAAGACAAGTACACTAATAACAAAAAGCTATGCTCTTATTGATGTAATTATTGACGCTCTTATCAATTTTCGCAGTTCCAATATACACGCACTGTAATTCTTACAATAAAAGTATAATTCCTAGCATTTTTGCACTTCTTTAAATTATTTTCTTTCGGTAACGTGTACCTGTTGTGCTTAGTTTAAGTAAAAAAACATAGAACGTAAAATTATAATAAATAGAAAGAAAAAACAAAAATATTAACATCATTTTCAAAAAGTTTTACCTTTAATATTTTCAATATCTTAAAATTGTGAAAGTTGATCAAAAATAAGTTATATATACTTATATAATGTGTATATACAGGGTGTTCCCGACTCGATGGTCTTCCTTCAAATGGGTGATCGGGCATATCGAGCAGAACAAAAAATTGTATGGGAGGGGGGGGGGGTCTATTTTCATTAGTTTAGAAGTTATGGGGCCTTAACTGTTTTTCGACCATAATTTAGTTTTATTTCGATAAAATTGGAACCAAATAAGATAAAACAAAAATAAGTATAGCATTTAAATGCTTATTAATGCAGATTTCTTAAGTATTATCAAACATTACTCTAAAGTTTCTCAGTCTGAGGTTATAAGGGCTTAAAGTTCAATATTTTTAACAAAATATCAATTAAATCCCTTTAATCAAGAAAATAACGGTATTAACATAACAGTTTTTTTACTTCAAAATATTACCCTTCTCTTTCCCTGCATTTTGAGTATACTAGCACTTTTATAGCTCAAAAACTTTGAAAGTTATAAAGTAAAAACTTTTTTGTGATACCTGAAATTTAACTAAATTTGAATTTTTTTGAAAAAAATTTTTGGTATCACAAAAAAGTTAACTAAATTTCAGGTGAGAAACTTTAGAGTAATGTTTGATAGTACTTAAGAAATCTGCATTAATAAGCATTTAAATGCTATACTTATATTTGTTTTATCTTATTTGGTTCCAATTTTATCGAAATAAAACTAAATTATGGTCGAAAAACAGTTAAGGCCCCATAACTTCTAAACTAATGAAAATAGACCCCCCCCCCCCCCCCACCCATACAATTTTTTGTTCTGCTCGATATGCCCGATCACCCATTTGAAGGAAGGCCATCGAGTCGGGAACATCCTGTATATATTATATATATACGTATACGTATATACGATTTCGTTATGTGTCGTTTAACCTAAAATTGTGAAAACAATATTTTATAACTTACAACTAAATCTGTGAAAGTTATTTAACACAAGTGGAATTGCAGGTGCCAAAACTTGTTAATTAATACTTATTAATTATCAGTACAATACTTTGATATGTGTATACTGATGGTTGATACTTTAAAAATTTAAGCACCAGAATTTAATAATTCCAACAATTATTTGACTTTTGTTATTATTCATAAGGAGTAGAGAGTAAAAAATAGTAATAAAGAAAAAACTTGGTTATAATGTACTGATTTCCTCATTATTTTACAGGTTTGGTTTAAATTCTAAAATAAAATAGTTGACAATTTATTGTATAAAAATAAATACTTGATAAAGATATTATCAAGTATAAAACTGATGAACGTTTTTCAAAATAAGATTTTAAAATTAGATCAAACCTTTATTTTTACAAAATTTAAGTTTAATTATAACAATGAAAAAAAAATATTTTAACTTTATGAAATGAGCGTAAATTAATATTATGTACATATAACACTGATTAACGTTTTTCTAAATAAGAGTTTAAAAGTAAATTAAATCTTTATTTTAACAAAATTCAAATTTAAGTATGACAATGAAAAAAAAAGTTTAAGTTTATGCATTGTGTATAAATTATTAATATGTATATATATCAACAAAATATTTATATTTAAATTATGTATATATTTAAGTTGAAGATATTATTATAATTCAAAATTTTTATAATTCATAAAATATTTTTAAATATATAATTAGACATTATTGAAACGTATCAGTGCTATAAAATTTATACATGTTTATAATTACCTTTCTTAATTGTATTTTGTTTAAAAACAAAAAAAAACACAATAGGTACTAATTTTTTAAATCATATAAAATACAGCTATTATCCAAAAAAATTGCAATAAAAGTTGAAAAATAGAGTGTTTCAATTCAGGAATACAAATTATTATAATTACAAATTATATTACCTTATTCCGTTCTCCGTGAAAATCTTTTCATCTTCCGCTATAAATTTGGCAAAATCTTTACAGGTAAATGTGGTCATGTATTGATATTAAGGGTTAAGTGTCATTTGAAAAAAAAAACAGGTGTGGGCTCTTCTAACTGTAAGTATCTTTAAACAAAAAATTACTGATAGTGGCTGATAAAAAATTTTTAAAATGTTGTTACAGAATGTCATATTCGATTACAAAGTAAGTAAAATGGGGTAAGTAAATAAATTAAAATAAAACAATGTTTAATTTTTAAGACTTTAGCCAGGTAACTTATTTCTTGTTTATTTCCTAAACAACTAGCTTACAAAAAGTTTGTATCAAAAACCATGCTTGTAAAAAATATACTGAAATTTTCATAATTTTTATAACGATTGAATGATTTAAATTAAAATGTGTTGCAGAATCATTTGATTTAAACAAAAATTCTAATTTTCCAATTAAATCTTAGCTTTTATTTATTTATTAAATAATAGTATTTATTTTGTTTAAAGCTATCAGTACAGTGAAATATTGCTATTTTTTTTTAAGCGCTTATTGTTTAACTTTTAGGCTAATAAGCCTGTTTACACCATTAGTACATGTTGGAACAGGGGGTCATATTATATTCGTGTTATTAGAATTTCTTTTTTTTTTTTTAATTTAATAGTTTTTATTAATTTCAGATAATTTACAATAATAAATTATGTATAAGAAATCAATTTACACATTACAAAATATATTAAAATTTACAATATACAAATAAAAAAAAAAAAAATAAAAATTAATTTAATAATTAAAATAAGCTAATTTGACAAATAGAGATAATTTAATTTAGAAATGATAGTTTTGTAAATCAAAATAATTTTTTAAGTAATTTTTTTATTAAATTTAATTTAATTAATTAATACATAGTTCCTTGACAAATTTTTTAAGTTTATTTTTAAAAATGTCGATATTTGAGATATTTTTAATTTTATTCGGCATATTTTAGAGGTAACAGAGTCTACTCTAGTCTCTTCCTCGTTCCGGATTAAGTTTTCTAAATCAAAATCTTGTCAGTCGATCTTTTTTTTTCAAGTTTTTTGTTTGTGTTACTTTAAAGTTTTGATATAGGTATAGGTATATTATACTTATAATTATTGTAGAAAAACTACTTTTTTTTTAAATAAGTGAGTATAGATTTTTTTTTTTTAATTTTGTAAATTTTAAATAAAATAATGTTTTCCAATTTAATTTTATGTTAAACGAGGAAGATTATAGTTGCCTTTGTCAACTTTTAGATACCCGTGCATACCCACTATGGTGTATAAAATAACCGTAATTTACTTCCCTTATACATTTAACTCATTACTCCATAATTTAGACGTAAAAAAAAAAAAAAAAAATCACAAAACAAAAAATGGTCCGAGTGATGTCCAACTTTGCGCACTAACTTGCCCTATTACTTTACCTGCCCAATTTTAATTTTAACCTTATAGCTTCATTAGATTCACAGTTATTGAATCGAAAACTTTGTATGGTAGCCCCCCAAAATGGGGCCGCAACATTTTGAAACATCATATAAGTGCTCGATTCATTATATAAATAACTGTGTGTAATTTTTATCGTCGTAGTATAATTAGTTTTGTAGAAATTCATATTGGTGCAAAGAAGTTGTATGGCAGCCCCCCGAAAATGGGGCCCTAACATTTTTAAACTTCATATAAGTGCTCGATTCATTATATTACTAACCGTGTGTAATTTTCAGCCTCGTAGTATAATTAGTTTTGAAGAAATTCATACTGGTGCAAAGAAGTTGTATGGCAGCCCCCCGAAAATGGGGCCCTAACAATTTGAAACTTCATATAAGTGCTCGATTCATTATATAATTAACCGTGTGTAATTTTCAGCCTCGTAGTATAATTAGTTTTGAAGAAATTCATATTGGTGCAAAGAAGTTGTATGGCAGCCCCCTGAAAATGGGGCCCTAACATTTTGAAACTTCATATAAGTGCACGATTCATTATATAACTAACCGTGTGTAATTTTCATCTGCGTAGTATAATTAGTTTTGAAGAAATTCATATTGGTGCAAAGAAGTTGTATGGCAGCCCCCTGAAAATGGGGCCCTAACATTTTGAAACTTCATATAAGTGCCGGAGTCATTATAAAACTAACCGTGTGTAATTTTCATCCCCGTAGTATAATTAGTTTTGAAGAAATTCATATTGGTGCAAAAAAGTTGTATGGCAGCTCCTCGAAGCCTTGGTCCGATTTTAACCAAAAACAATAGGGAACCTACAAATTGTCTAAAAATTACTTTGTGAAAGTTTCAGAACTCTAGCTCTTATAGTTTTTGAGTTATCGTGCTGACGGACGGACGGACGCACACACATAGCTAGATCGATTCACTTTTCGATGCTGATTCGATACGTACTCTTGACACTATATCTAGCTCTTATATTTCGATGCGTTACAAACGGAGGAGTAATTTTAATATACCCGATGTTCATATATGTATGCACGGGTATAAAAACAGAAATTGGAATGTGATATTAATGCAAGAAATAAAATAAAACATGCGATTTATAGTTTTGTAAAATATATTAAATTTAGTTAAAAACGAGGAAGATTATAGTTGCCCTTGTCAACTTTTAGATACCCGTGCATACCCACTATGGTGTATAAAATAACCGTAATTTACTTCCCTTATACATTTAACTCATTACTCCATAATTTAGACGTAAAAAAAAAAAAAAAAAAAATTAACAAAAAAAACAAATTAACAAAAAAAAAAAAAAAATCACAAAACAAAAAACAAAATTTTCATTCATGGTCCGAAATCGAAAACTTTGTATGGCAGCCCCCCAAAATGGGGCCGAAACATTTTGAAACATCATATAAGTGCTCGATTCATTATATAAATAACTGTGTGTAATTTTTATCGTCGTAGTATAATTAGTTTTGTAGAAATTCATATTGGTGCAAAGAAGTTGTATGGCAGCCCCCGGAAAATGGGACCCTAACATTTTGAAACTTCATATAAGTGCTCGATTCATTATATTACTAACCGTGTGTAATTTTCAGCCTCGTAGTGTAATTAGTTTTGAAGAAATTCATATTGGTGCAAAGAAGTTGTATGGCAGCCCCCCGAAAATGGGGCCCTAACAATTTGAAACTTCATGTAAGAGCTCGATTCATTATATAATTAACCGTGTGTAATTTTCAGCCTCGTAGTATAATTAGTTTTGAAGAAATTCATATTGGTGCAAAGAAGTTGTATGGCAGCCCCCTGAAAATGGGGCCCTAACATTTTGAAACTTCATATAAGTGCACGATTCATTATATAACTAACCGTGTGTAATTTTCATCTGCGTAGTATAATTAGTTTTGAAGAAATTCATATTGGTGCAAAGAAGTTGTATGGCAGCCCCCCGAAAATGGGGCCCTAACATTTTGAAACTTCATATAAGTGCCGGAGTCATTATAAAACTAACCGTGTGTAATTTTCATCCCTGTAGTATAATTAGTTTTGAAGAAATTCATATTGGTGCAAAAAAGTTGTATGGCAGCTCCTCGAAGCCTTGGTCCGATTTTAACCAAAACGAGGAAGATTATAGTTGCCCTTGTCAACTTTTAGATACCCGTGCATACCCACTATGGTGTATAAAATAAACCGTAATTTACTTCCCTTATACATTTAACTCATTACTCCATAATTTTGACGTAAAAAAAAAAAAAAAAAAATTTAAAAAAAAAAAAAAAATCACAAAACAAAAAACAAAATTTTCATTCATTGTCCCATAACTTTAGCTAAAAAAAAAAAAAAAAAAAAAAAATTAACAAAAAAAAAAAAATCACAAAAAAAAAAACTAAATTTTCATTCATTGTCCCATAACTTTAGCTTAAAAAAAAAAAAAAAAAACAAAAAAAAACAAAAAAAAAAAAAAAATGGCCCACCCAAAAATTCAATTGCTCGATTCATTATATAACTAACCGAGGGTAATTTTCAGCCTCGTAATATAATTAGTTTTAAAGAAATTCATATTGGTGCAAAAAGTTGTATGGCAGCTACCCGAAGACTTGGTCCGATTTTAACCAAAAACAATAGGGAACCTACAAATTGTCTAAAAATTACTTTGTGAAAGTTTCAAAACTCTAGCTCTTATAGTTTTTGAGTTATCGTGCTGACGGACGGACGGACGGACGGACACACATAGCTAGATCGATTCACTTTTCGATGCTGATTCGATACGTACCCTTGACACTATATCTAGCTCTTATATTTCGATGCGTTACAAACGGAGGATTAATTTTAATATACCCGATGTTCATATATGTATGCACGGGTATAAATACGTGAAAATGATTTTTTATACATATAGTACCTATATTTTGCTTAGAAAAAATTAAAATGTGTAATTTTTAGAAAAACGTACAGCTATCTGAGCAATTATTCAAATATTGTATCTTTCCACTTTTAATATGTATCTATTTAAATAACGTTTAATTCATAATTTGACTAAACGGATATTTTTTCGTAAAACGACCCTATTTTTATTAGGGTACTTTGCAAGTAAAGAAGAGTTATTTCGTGGTACCTAAATGTTACAAATTTTACAAAACCAAAAATTTATTCGGAAAAGAGCTGTGAAAATTCAGATAACCTTAGACAAGTACTTAAAAAAATCAGAACGATAATCAAATCACCCAAAAAAAAGAAAGATCTTAAAAATCTTATCATGCACAAGATCTAGTTGCTTTGGAATTTCTTTAAATTAATTTTTAATATATTGGCTTCTATTTACTTTTATTTTTATCTTTAATATCTTTAATACATTTTTGCATTTAAACATTTTCAAATTAATCTTTAATAAACATGTTCTTGTGTTTTTACCAAGCAAGGTAAAAATAAATTGAATAGGTTTTATTAGTAAAAAAATTTTAGTATTTTCATGATTTTGTTTTTTGTTTTGGAACCACTAATAAAAATGTATATACAAATGCTTAAAAAAAATTTTTTTTTTTTCTAATTAACGACGCAAATCAAAGTCTTGGTGTTAAGGTGCATTTATATTGGGCCAGCGATAAATTTTTTTACATTTTAGATAAATTTGTTAATTTTAGTTTTTCTAAATAAGAGTTTAAAAGTAAATTAAATATTTATTTTAACAAAATTCAATTTTAAGTATAACAATGAAAAAAAAAGTTTAAGTTTATGCATTGTGTATAAATTATTAGTATGTAAATATATCAACAAAATATTTATATTTAAACAAGTGATGAAAAAAAACCAAGGGTTTTTAAAAAAGCACATTTTCAAAATTATATAGTGTTTCATACTAAGTATTTTATCGGAATATAATGTTGAAGCTTCAATATTATCGTTTAATTTAGGAAATATATACGTTGGTGACTAAGTTACTGCTTACCTATAATAACAATAAATTTTTAAGTCCTAGTAGCCCCTGTATGGGGAAGGTTGCCAAATTTCTCAAGGATATAATGCTCACTACTCCTCTTCCCCCAAACTTTTTTAGGTTCTAGGAATTAAATTGCGAATTCCACCAAAATTTGGAATTTTTTTTAGAATTTTACTATTTAGGCAAAAATGGTTAAAACTTTTTGGTTAAAGAACCCCTTTTAAAATTAAGAAAAACCTTTAACATATGTTAAAATATAATGTTAGACCTTTAAATTTTGTATATTAAGGAAAAAATATTTAAACAGGTATTCAAGTTACAGGTGTTTAAAAATAGCAAAATTTCAGTTTTCGAGCCCTTATATCTCCTGAAAATGGGGCTTGACAAAAAAATTTTGTTAACCGACTCCTACTAATTTCTGAGGATCTAACTCCCAAAATTTCAAGACCCTAGCTTGAACCGTTTAAAAGATATGTGGGGCCAAAAATTTTGCAAAAATTGAGTTTTGCACAGTGGTAAATTTTAGTACCGTATGGCAACTCTAAACATTTAACCGAAGTATTTTTGTAAAGTCTATAAAAGCAGCTCACTTCAACCGTTTTTCAATTGAAAATAAACCTATCAGAACTCTTGTTATATCAATTTAAATATAGGGCTTTTTCGGAATTTGCGGGGGCTGTAGCTTCGTCACCCTTCAAAATTAAGAAAAACCTTTGACACATGTTGAAATATAATTATAGTGCTTTGAATTTTGTATATTACTAAAAAAAAATTTGGACAGGTATTCAAGTTACAGGTGTTTAAAAATAGCAAAATTTCAATTTTTGAGCCCTTATAGCTGCAAAACAGGCGACTTGACAACTTTGGGGGGCTGCAACTCCCTAACAGGTGGGGCTACAGAAAAAAATTCTTCTACGAAATTATTTTTTTAGCAATACCTACCCATGGTTAAAATTTCTTTACTCTATTTCAAACGGTGTAAAAGTTTTTGTAAACATACGGACGGACAGACGGAAAGACAGACAGACAGACAGACGGACGGACAGAGTGAAACTATATAGGCACATTTTTACAAAATTTTTTGAAAATGTGCTAATTATGTATATATTTAAGTTAAAGATATTTTTATAATACAAAATTTTTATAATTCATAAAATATTTTTTAAGTATATAATTAGACATTATTGAAACGTATCAGTGCTATAAAATTTATACATCTTTATAATTACCTTTCTTAATTGTATTTTGTTTAAAAACAAAAAAAACACAATAGGTACTAATTTTTTAAGTCATATAAAATACAGCTATTATCCAAAAAAATTGCAATAAAAGTTGAAAAATAGAGTGTTTCAATTCATGACTACAAATTATTATAATTACAAATTATATTACCTTATTCTGTTCTCCGTGAAAATCTTTTCATCTTCCATTATAAATTTGATAAAATCTTTACAGGTAAATGTGGTCATGTATTGATATTAAGGGTTAAAAGTGTCATTTAAAAAAAAAAAACAGTTGTGGGCTCTTCTAACTGTAAGTATCTTTAAACAAAAAATCACTGGTAGTGTTTTTATAGTGGCTGATAAAGAACTTCTTAAAATGTTGTTACAGAATGCCATATTCGATTACAAAGTAAGTAAATAAATTAAAATAAAACAATGTTTAATTTTTAAGACTTTTAGCAGGTAACTTATTTCTTGTTTATTTTCTAAACAGAAAATAAGTTTTTCCAGCTGAAGTGAAAAAAGAAATTAAAAACAACATTAAATCTAAAAAAGCTGCGGGATATGATTTAATACCGGACAAATTCTGAAGCAGCTACCAGAGAAGGCAATAGTTAAAATAACAAATCTTATAAATGCTGCATTCAGGCTGAAATATGTGCCGAAATTGTGGAAAGTGGCCGAGGTCATTATGATACCCAAAGCAGGAAAACCACCAAATGAGATAACGTCTTATAGACCAATCTCATTGCTACCTATAATGTCAAAACTATTTGAAAAAATTTATTTGAGAAGACTAAAACCGATTATTGAAAGGAAGAATCTAATTCCGGACCACCAATTCGGCTTTAGAGAAAAACATGCAACAATAGACCAGGTACACAGAATAACAAACACTATTGAAAAAGCTTTAGAGGAGAAGAAAGTCTGTTCAGCAATCTTTTTGGATGTGACTCAGGCATTCGATAAGGTGTGGCACAAGGGATTGAATTGTAAACTGAGAACAATCCTTCCAAAAGAGCATTCGGAAATGATAGAAAGCTATCTATCA
Source organism: Dolichopus griseipennis (assembly GCA_963082915.1). Lineage (NCBI taxonomy): Eukaryota > Metazoa > Arthropoda > Insecta > Diptera > Dolichopodidae > Dolichopus > Dolichopus griseipennis. Next base: position 116,505,293 of record OY720443.1, read on the forward strand.
GACAGATACTTCTACATAAAACAAGAAGGAGAATATTCCGATCTTAAAGAAATCAGTGCTGGAGTTCCTCAAGGAAGTGTACTCGGTCCAATACTGTATCTGTTGTATATTTGTGATTTTCCTGCACTTGAAAATAATATAATTGCGACGTTTGCTGATGATACGGCGGTTTTGGCTGTCGGAGAAAATAATGAAGAATCTACAGAAAAACTGCAGAGAGCTATGACAAAAATCCAAAATTATACAAAAAGATGGAGGCTAAAATTAAATGAAGCTAAGTCAATTCATGTGGATTTCACAAATAAAAATAAGATTTATATAAATAAAACAAATAAAAATACAATTCAGATTTAATTTTAAGAAAAAAAAAAAAGGCAGACCAATTTAAACTGGAAAATGTGGTACAAATAATGATTTGATTTTATTCATTGATCATTATTTTATTATTGTAGCACACCTGCAGTTTTATTCTCATATTTTTTTGCACAATTTAAATACACGAATGCTCATCATATTCAATCATAAGTCATTTATAAAAGGTAATAAAAAATCATTGTGAAGAATTAAGAAAGTAAGAATAATAGACACATAGAATGATTTATTTATTCATTTTGGTTTGAGGGTTTTATAGAGTGAGACTTATTATTCTGTCTATACCATTGATACATGTTGGAACAGGGGAAAACATATTCTTATTATTAAAAAATATATTTGAGAATAATGATTTGCGACGAAATTATTTTACAAGACCTTTGTAATTTCATATTAATTTTTGAATTATAGAATAGAAATAAATTATTAGTTTTGCTGTTATACGAATTTTTCATTTTTCCAATAATTGAATCTGTCTCAACTGTAGCAACTGATTATTTATATTCGAATGAAGCATATGATTTAATAACACTATAGTAGGCGCCCATAGTATTTACATACATATAGAGTTTAGTAATTTTATAATAAATTTATTAATATGTAATATAAATCTGCATGTAAAATAAAATTCTTTTCACTTTTAACGATGAAAACCGGTTTATTAAAGGAAAAACTTGCACCTAAATGTAAAAATGTTTGTTAAAATTTTTTCGTTTATCTCTTTATTTCCCATTCAAATGAAAAGTTATATTGTTCTCTAAAATTTTACAAAATAAAACCATACAATAATTTGAAAAAAGTCTAAATGTATAGTAAACGAATTAAAAACAAAGGATTTTGATCATTTATTTCTTCAAAATGGTTTTAGAGTTGGCTACAAAATCAGAAATCCTATCATTTGTTTAAGAAACTATTTTGACATCTATTTTGAGTTGAATACAAAATCATGGTATTGCCTTTTTGGGTTGGTATTGTCTGCTGTTTTTTATCATAATCAAAGGTTTATCAATGTACAGAAATTAAATTAATTTTCAATTACAACAAGATTAAATATAAAAAAGTTTTTTTTCCAAGATTTAGCTCATTTTAAATTTTGTTTTTTTTTCGTGACTTGTACTGTCTTTTTTCTAAAATTGTGCTCTGAAAAGCTTATGCTTTTCAAAATTTTGACTTCAAAGTTTTATTTTTTCTAGATTTCG